>CM021100.1:250888413-251092355 GCA_007115665.2 Sequoiadendron giganteum | reverse complement strand
CATCTGAAAACCAATCTAAACCTCCAAACGCAATAAGCAGCTCAAAGTCTGCAAAATTCAGCTTGAATCCCTCTTGTATAATACCACAAAACTCACAATCAATATGTAGAAAATGTCGTCACATAACACCTTGAATCAACACAAAGTTTGAAAGCAATTTGCCTCTTTTATTGATTGCAATCTGATTTACATCTAAGCTCAAAGTCTTAGAGTGCACATACAAACTGGCAGAGTTTTGTTGCATTGCCAAAAGATAGAAATTACAAAGGACCTCCTCAAGTATTTATAGGAGAGAGGCCTTGAGAAAAAGGTGGGAGGATCCCAACTAACTGTAATTGACTTATTCAACATTACAAGTCCTATTGCAATTTGACTTGAAATGTTTTACATGCAATTACATTTTACAACTTTGCAAGTGATATGATTACTTGCAATTACATTTTTCCATTTTACATGTAATTTGTCAAAACTAAATTACAAATACATAATTGAAACTATTTGAAGTGTCCAAAGACACGACTTGAACTACATCATCTTTGATTGGGTCTTCATGCTGCTGTTTGGAAAACATTCTTCCATCTCTGTCTTGAAAGCATTCTATGCTCATCAAACATTCTTGTCACTTATTCAACTCCTTGTGTGGATTTGTCACTTTCCTAGCTCTTTAGACATCACTAGGACCGTCTTCATCTTCATAAATCTGTACTGCAACTTGATATAATTGCCCCTTGACATAGAACATCATATTTTTCTGTCATCAAAAGATCATGTTACTTGCAATTTCCTTGTGTGGCTTCGTCATGTGGCTGTTCTTTCTTTGTATCATTCTCCAGCCTTAGAATTTGCTTGAAAAATAAGGCCCATGCCTTATATTATTGAATTGGTAGGTCATGTGCGCAAATAAGACTAACAAGAATGAGACAAAGGGGCTGCAAAAGTGAGGCCAAAGCTCAATTTCGGGTTTTGGAAGGCTAACTGCAATTTTTAAGTGCAAGCTAGGAAAAATAAGAAGGTATTTTGCTTAAAATGGTCTAAACCTTGTAAATATGGGGTCAAAACTCAGTTTTTGGGCAAATAAAGTATGGGCTTTTAGTCAGTGTGATGCCAAGAAGATACTGGCAAAATTTGAAAATTTTGAAAATTAGGTTTTCTAAAATCTATTTTTACTCAAAACCCTAAAAAACAGGAACCTGTCAGAATTGGCTGAAATTAATTTTGATTGGCTTATTTCACATCACGATCACAATGGTGAAGTCGGTTTCAGTTAAAAGTCAGTTTAAGGCTGGTGGGTAGTTTTCACTTTTTCAGGAGAAAAGTTAGGACCTCTGAGGTCATCAATGGCAGTTGGCCAGTACCAGGTATCAATATCTAAGCTTGAAACTCAAAGAGGAATGCTCTACGATGAAATATGTTGAAAAATATGCTTTTTGACGGAGGGGATTTTCAGATTGGCAAAAAGAGACCAAATCGGGTTTTTTGAGCCTTTCAACAACTTTTCTTTTGACAATTTGGAAAAAATAGGAACTTTTTGAAACTTTCACAATTTTCATTTTGACAAAATAGGAACTTTTGACAACTTAAGCAAAAATCGGGTTTTTTTAGCACTTTAACAATTTTGCTTTTGACAAAATAGGAACTTTTGGCTCATTTAGCAATTTTAGGAACTTTTTGACACTTTAGCAATTTTGCTTTTAGCAAAGTAGGGATTTTTGGCAACTTAAGCAATTTTAGGAACTTTTTGAAGTGTTAGCAATTTTACTTTTAGCAAAGTAGGGATTTTTGGCAACTTAAGCAATTTTAGGAACTTTCTGAAGTGTTAGCAATTTTACTTTTAGCAAAAATCGGAACTTTTGAGCCACTTGAGCAATTTCGGACTTTTTGCTCACTAAAGCAATTTTCAGACTTTTGTGTCACTAAAGCGATTTTCGGATTTTTGGCTCACTAAAGCAATTTTGCCTTTTGGCATAAAATTCCCTATTCTGCTGAGTTGTCTTAAAAACCCGAATTTGACCAAAAAGACAAGAAAAATGACTCAGAATTTTACAAAAACAGAAAGGGGAGTTGACGAAAGGATACCCAAGGGAACCATCAATTAAAATCCAAAGTTTTACAACCTTAACACCTCGTAAAACGTGCCCTAACACACAAAGATCCCTGTTTGCAATGGTAATCAAAAATCCCGAAATTGGACAAAACAAAGGGAAAAACATGTCGAAATGTTTCCGAATTTCACACAAGGCAAAATAGGATGGATACCAATGGGTGCACAATTCAATTGGAGAATTTTGGTGCCTCGAAATGCATGCCATAGAGATTTATGAAGAAATTTTAGGCAAAATTTCATATGGGTTGTTCAAAATTGAGGACAACATGGTCTAACGCTTGTTGCCTCTCGTATAAATTAGAGAGACCAAGGCCAAAAAGAGGAAGAGAAGGGGAGTTAGAGGTAGGAGTAGGTTAGGAAATTGCCAGTAGTTGGATAGGGTGATCAGTTGCTGAAACAAAATGTTATGTTATGTATTGCAAAATATTTTGGAATAATATAATGGACAAGAAAATTTAATTTGGTGACTCAAATATTGTGATGAGCCTAGCTAGCTCACTATCCAATACCTGTCTTGTTTTTAAGAGTATTTGTGTTTTTGAGTTTTTTAGAGAATTTTTAATAGATAGAAAAGAAGGGGCGCATCATATAATTGCTCATAGAATGAAAACTTGAGCTATTCTATTCAAACTGAAATTGCAGAAGGTGTTTATTTGCATCAACAATGGATTTAATACATACAAACATACCCGAAAGCCTCCAGTTTATTTGATTAAAAAACGTAGCCAGTTTGCCAGTCTATACATGAAAATCTGACAAGATTCAGAATAAGATGAAACAAGGTCTGAATCCAACTGTGAAACTGAAGCTATAGAAGAGGGAATACAAAGTGCTGAATTTGATGAAGTTAAACTCTTGAGAAGTTAGGTGCTTCTCCAAGGAGGAAACATGCCTTAGCTTGAAAACCCACGCCTTTTCAAGCAAGAAACTTTGAAACCCTAGAAAAAGGTGTGCCCTAGCAGATTTGATGTTTGCTATGCTGAAGGAAGAACACCCCAATCAAACCCTCTGATTTCTGATGAAGAACACTCCAAAAATCTGTTGAAAACATATAGAACCCCTGAAATGAAGTCCTCTAAAACAACACCAATTCAGCTGATCTCTCACAGCCTCAGAAGTGCACTCACTGAAGAGATTTCGTTCTCCAATGGTGGATTTGCAGCAACCTGATCACAGGAAGGAAGCAAGGTAGAAAACCCTTAAGGCAAAGTTGAAATGATCAAAATATATGTGTTTCTCATTGCCCAAGTCTCCTTTATAACCAAGGAGGTCAAAACCTAAAAGTGGCGCACATTTTAGGGTTTTGCATCTTTTAAATTGATGAGATATAAACCAAAGTCACTTTCCATAGTTCTCTTTGATTTTTGCCGCCTCCTTTAGTGACTTAAATGAAATATATTAAAATATTCACTTTAGACTTATTTAAATGAAAAATTAGAAATATTAAAGTCAATTTCTAATAAATCACTTAAGTAAGCCTATCTCCCTCCATACTTCACCGAGTCCAGTGCCGTCAGAAGCAACTCAGACTCCAGTACTGCCAAGGCACACAATGAGCCCATCCACGATCTCAGAAAATGAAATAGACCGAACTCTCCAGAAGGTACCTGTCATGTCCCCTTCTCAGTGACATCTCTCGGAGTACAGGATTGGCCTATTACACGACCCTCGTAGGCTGATAGACTGGATAGAGGGTCATTTCGGAGCTTGGCTCAGCTTCAGTTAGCAGAGATTGATCAGTAGTCTTTCGTTTTGGCTCAATCGGAGACTTTTTGCTGAATTGCTATTTTTAGCAGTTCCGGCAGGCAGTGTGGGACCCCTGCTATTTTTAGCAGTATGGCTTTGGCAGTATCCGGAATCACTTCAGAGTTCGTCAGCATCAGACGGATCAGTAATCAGATGAGTAACGAGGGAGATATTAATATTTAATTATATTGATTAAATATTAATTATTTAATGATTTATAATATAAAGTTATAATGTTATATTATAACTTAAGTGATTTGCCTTGAGGGGTGCGCCCATCATCAGAAGGGGCCAAAAGTGACAATTAAATTATATTGAAATATTCAGCTGTGACTATTGAAATATTAAAAGATTAAAATATGAATATTTCATTAAAACCCTATTCTTAAGGAAATCGCACTTTTCAGCATAAAGAGGGTTTTGCCTGGGGTTTTGAGAATTATGTCATTTTATGAATTGAAAATTGATCAAGTTTTGTCTGAGCAAGAAGCTTTAGGGTTTCAGTCTCGAACTCATTGGGGAACGAGCCATCTCCATTGAAAGCAGTTCAGAAGGTGTGAAATAACATCTGATTTATTGCCAGCACAGAGGTTTCTTCATTCAGAAGAAATTACAGAGCATCACAGATAAGAAGTATTCAAGGGGTTCTTTATTTAGCAATTTACCCAGCAGAGGTTTATGCAATGAGGTGCCTATTTTCTTCAGACCTGGAGACTGGAGAGGGAGCCGTACCTTTTATTCATTGTTGCTGTTGTGTTGAGGCCGTACAATCTATACCAGGCCGTACTTTCATTAAAAAGGGGCGTACTTTCTCTTGCAAGCAAATCGCCTTCTCTTTGGGTCTTCCAGCTTCACCAGATTGGGCGCAGTTGTGACTGGGGTCATTAGAGCTTGCCAGACGGAGGGAGAAACATTCACTGCAGCCGTACCAGTTATTACCAGCTTGCTGATTTTACCAGGTTTTCTCAATAAAAATTATTGTTTTCTTATTGCACGTTATCAGACATTTATTGTAGTCATCCTGGAAGAGTAATAAATGATCTGGCTTAAGTATTTGCTTTGCATTTAGTAGATTTTCGGAGTTAGATAATTTTATTGAATTTATTTCAATTATTTGCAAAAGTCGCACCATTCATTTTATTGTCCAAAAACTCAAAAATTGCAAAAAACCCAAAAACGTCAGAAAAACATAAAACTTCAGTCAGAATCAGTATCCGGGGGAAACAAGGGTTTCTACAGTGGTATCAGAGCTAAATCCTGCCATCCTAAGGGTTTAGCCATCATATGCAGCTAGACGAGCTTGAACCATACAGGTATTATACACGCAGATGTGCCTTGATTGACAGGCAACGGAGTTTGAGTAGGCAGCCAGAAAACATGGCTGACAGGAATGACAGGGCTGATAGAGCAGATATACCTAGAGAACAGGATGATGCCGAGGTTTTAAACACTCTCAGAGACTTACGTGCAGGTCAGCGGCAGTCTAACGATGTGCTACAGCAGTTGGCAGTGGCAATCCAGAGGTTAGGTATACAGAGGAGACCGTCACCACAGCGTGACGATAACAGGAGTGATGCAGGATCTCGGAGAGCACCTAGGACTGTTTCACGGACAGCAGACAGGCCCACTAGGCCTACTTTTGTGAGACAGGAGCCCGATGAGGCTATTGTCGGTGAGGAGCATGAGGAGTTGTTTGTAGATACATTGATGGCAGCGAACGAGGAGTGGGAGTTGGTACCACCTGATGTCAGAGAGAGGATTTCCTTTGACCGATTTGTTACACAGAGGAGAGAATATCGCAGAGGATGACAGGATTGGAGACCTAGACATCAGAACAATGACCTAAAACATGCTACAAACAAACTCAACCTGGCGATGTTCGATGGAAGTGGCAAGGTGACAGCCCAGGCATGGATCAGTAAGTTAGACACATTCCTCACATTACGCCCGATGGCTGAGAGAGATGCTATCCGTTATGCGACACTGCATCTGGAGGGAGTGGCTTACGATTGGTGGCACCACGGTATGGTGACTTTACAGCATGACAGGATCACATCATACCAGGAGTTTGTGGACAGATTGGTTGAGCGGTTTGACAGGAAGGATCCAGAATCCTACTTCAGAGACTTGGCCCAGTTGAGACAGAGTGGCAGTTTGGAGTCCTATATTGGTGACTTTCAGAAGTTGTCAGTCATGGTTCCGAACATTTCAGAGAGGCGATTGGTAGTACTCTTCCTGGAGGGTTTGACAGAGCCACTGAGAGGTTGGATCAAAGCCTTTGATCCTCCTTCTTTACAGGAGGCGATGAAGAAAGCACGAAGCATGGAGTTAGCAGCACCTTCTAGTAGATTTAACTCCAGAGGTTCTTCATCATTCAGAGATAATAAGGGCTTTAACAGAAATAAGGACAAATCTGATTTTAACAAAGAAAAATCAGACTTTAAAAACGATTCGAAAGGAAAATCAGCAGCACCACTTTTGGATCGTGAGGCCCTTAATGACCTACGCAGGAAGAAGCTTTGCTTCTACTGCAAAGGACCGTATGACGCAAATCACGATTGTCCTCTAAGACCTAAGGGCAAGGCAAATCGAGTGATGTGGGCATATTATGAGGACTCAGAATCAGAAAATTCCGAACAGCATGAAAGTTCCGAGGATTCAGAGTCAGAGGCTCCAGAGCTTAGAGCTGAGACAGAGCCAGAGCTTCAGATACAGGAGGCACGACTATCTAGCATTCAGCAGGAGGGCTCATTCAGGATTCGGGGTGTGTTAGCAGGACAGAGGGTCATCTCCCTTCTTGATACAGGAGCCACACATAATTTCATTGATGCTAGGTTTGTTGAGAAACGTGGACTCATCACTAAGGAGTTCGAGGGCATCAGAGTCAAAGTGGCAGATGGATACACTTTGAGATGCGAGCGCATGATTAAGGATCTCCCCTTACGCTTGAACAATTATGAGTTCAAGGCAGATTATTATGTTGTTAATATGGGAGACATTGATTTAGTCTTGGGAATGAAGTGGTTACACTCATTGGAGGAGGTTACACTTCGTCTCAAGGACATGGAGATCCGTTTTGAGGTCGACGGGAAGACTCACATACTTAAGGCAATACGGGACAGCGACCTTAAAACAATTTCCTTTCGCCGAATGGAGCGGCTCATGCGTCATGATATGGTAGAGTGGGCTGCAGAGTGTCATTTAGCACCTTTACAGGAGGGACAGCAAAAGACAGAATATCATCCTGACATTCAGAAGTTGAGAATCAAGCATGACAAGGTGTTCAGTGATATTCCACCAGGTAGACCTCCACACAGAGGGATAGAGCACATCATTGAGCTCAAGGAGGGTGCGAAACCCGTTATGATAACTCCTTACAGGCATCCTAAAAGATTGAAGGATGAGGTCGAGAAAACAATAAAGGAGTTACTTGCTATGGGTCACATTCGACCAAGCAAATCACCGTTCGCTTCTTCTGTTGTATTGGTAAAGAAGGAGGATGGAACGTTGCGCATGTGCATTGATTACAGGGTCCTGAATAAGAGGACAATCAAGAACCGATACCCGATACCGAGGATTGATGAGCTTATTGATGAGCTCCATGGTGTCTGTTATTTTACTAAAATTGATTTACGGTCGGGTTATCATCAGATCAGAGTCCGTGAGCAGGACATAGAAAAGACAGCCTTCAGATGTCATTGTGGGCACTTCGAGTTCGTAGTGATGCCATTCGGGCTCACTAACGCGCCAGCCACTTTTCAGTCTACGATGAACAGGGTTTTTCAGTCACAGCTGAGGAGGTTCGTCTTGGTATTCTTCGATGATATTCTCATATATAGCAGGACTTGGCAGGAGCACTTGGCTCATTTGGAGACAGTGATGAGTATCTTGGAGAGGGAGTCCTTGTACGCCAAGGAATCCAAGTGTGACTTGGGAATGACCGAATTGCTATATCTTGGTCATATTATCAGTGCAGATGGAGTGCGCATGGATCCTGAAAAGATCCGCGCCATTATTGATTGGCCCACACCGGCATACCTGACACAGTTGAGAGGGTTTCTCGGTTTGTGTGGATTCTACCGTAGGTTCGTGAATGGTTATTCACAACATGCAGCCCCGATGACAGATTTGATGAAAAAGGGGGCGTTTGTTTGGACTTCTGAGGCACAGGAGTGTTTTGTGAAGTTCAAGGAGTTGATGACCACATGCCCTGTTTTGGCACTACCCGACTTTACGAAGCCGTTTGAGCTTCAATGTGATGCATCAGGTGAGGGCATTGGTGCGGTGCTTATGCAGGACAAGCACCCGATAGTGTACGAGAGCCGTAAGCTCAGAGGACCCGAGAGATTGTACAGCATATATGATAAGGAGATGCTCGCGATTATGCATGCTTTAGCAAAATTTAGACAATACCTTGTGGGCAGCAAATTTTGCATTAAGACTGATCATAACAGTCTGAGACACTTCTTGGGGCAGCGAGATCTCAATGACAGACAGCAGAAGTGGGTCAGTAAGTTGCAGGCTTATGACTTTGATATTTCATATATCAAAGGTACACAGAACGTAGTGGCAGATGCACTTTCACGGAGATCGTACTTGAGCACTATGGTTCAGATTTCGGAGGATTGGAGGCATATGATAGTGGCAGAGTATGCCAAGGATAGTTGGGCTTCCAGTATTGTTGAGGGGTCAGCAGTTGATACCAGGTACACACTTGTGAATGACTTGATCATTTACAAGCACAGGATATTTCTGATTCCCGGTTCAGAGGTGAAGAACATGGTTATGCGAGCCTTTCATGACATCCCTACAGCAGGACATCCCGGATACTTCAAAACCTACAGGCAGATACGGGAGAGGTTCACATGGAAAGGATTCAAGAGAGATGTTCTTCAGTATGTGCGTGAGTGCCCTGTTTGTCAGCAGAACAAGCAGGAGAACACGTACCCGGCAGGTTTACTACAGCCACTTCCGATTCCTGACAGGAAGTGGGAATGCCTATCGATGGACTTTATCACGGGCTTGCCTAAAGCCCAAGGGCGTGATTGTATTTATGTAGTTGTGGATCGGCTTACGAAGTATGCCCACTTTTTTCCGATCACCACGACTTACACAGCTACACAGGTAGCAGAGGTGTTCTTTCGTGAGATATTCAAACTTCATGGGTTGCCTCGGAGCATCGTGAGTGACAGAGATAGTCGGTTCCTAAGTAATTTCTGGCAGGAGGTCTTCAGGCTTTGTGGGACCGAGCTTATACCGAGCACCAGTTACCATCCACAGACAGATGGGCAGACGGAGATAGTGAATAAGTGGGTGGAAGGATATCTCAGAAATTATATTGCAGGGCAGCAGAAGGTGTGGGTCAAATGGATACATTTGTGTGAGTATTGCTATAACTCGACATTCCATATGACCATTCAGATGTCCCCCTTCATGGCGCTGTACGGGTATGAGGCGCCGAGTTTCCTTGATTTGCTACTGAGCGACAGTAGAGTGCCGAGTGCGGGAGGATGGTTGCAGGAGAGTCAAGACACTATGAGGGCTCTCAAGGAAAATATAGCTAAGGCACAGAATCAGCAGAAACAGTATGCAGATCAGAAGAGGACGGAGAGGCATTTCGAGGTTGGTGATATGGTTTACCTCATGCTGCAGCCCTACCGTCAGTCCACTCTTAGGAAAAGTGGGTCAGAGAAGCTTAAGCCACGTTATTACGGTCCTTTCAGGATCCTGAGGAGAGTTGGCGAGGTGGCTTACGAGCTTGAGCTTCCAGCAGAGAGCAGGGTACACAACGTATTTCATGTATCACGCCTCAAAAAGGCGTTGGGTCATCGTGTGGTACCGTCTGCAGTCTTACCTCCCTTAGATGATGAGGGAAAGTTGATCTTAGTACCTGAGTCCATCTTGGAGTACAAGGAGAGACAGTTGCGACAGAGGACTATCAGGGAATATTTGGTAAAATGGAGAGATTTGCCGGTTGAGGATGCGACATGGGAGAGCGAGGAGATTCTGCAGCATCCGACATTGAGATTGCTTGAGAACAAGCAATTTCAGGAGGGGCGGACTGTCATGTCCCCTTCTCAGTGACATCTCTCGAAGTACAGGATTGGCCTATTACACGACCCTCGTAGGCTGATAGACTGGATAGAGGGTCACTTCAGAGCTTGGCTCAGCTTCAGTTAGCAGAGATTGATCAGTAGTCTTTCGTTTTGGCTCAATCGGAGACTTTTTGCTTAATTGCTATTTTTAGCAGTTCCGGGCAGGCAGTGTGGGACCCCTGCTATTTTTAGCAGTATGGCTTTGGCAGTATCCGGAATCACTTCAGAGTTCGTCAGCATCAGACGGATCAGTAATCAAATGAGTAACGAGGGAGATATTAATATTTAATTATATTGATTAAATATTAATTATTTAATGATTTATAATATAAAGTTATAATGTTATATTATAACTTAAGTGATTTGCCTTGAGGGGTGCGCCCATCATCAGAAGGGGCCAAAAGTGACAATTAAATTATATTGAAATATTCAGCTGTGACTATTGAAATATTAAAAGATTAAAATATGAATATTTCATTAAAACCCTATTCTTAAGGAAATCACACTTTTCAGCATAAAGAGGGTTTTGCCTGGGGTTTTGAGAATTATGTCATTTTATGAATTGAAAATTGATCAAGTTTTGTCTGAGCAAGAAGCTTTAGGGTTTCAGTCTCAAACTCATTGGGGAACGAGCCATCTCCATTGAAAGCAGTTCAGAAGGTGTGAAATAACATCTGATTTATTGCCAGCACAGAGGTTTCTTCATTCAGAAGTAATTACAGAGCATCACAGATAAGAAGTATTCAAGGGGTTCTTTATTTAGCAATTTACCTAGCAGAGGTTTATACAGTGAGGCGCCTATTTTCTTCAGACCTGGAGACTGGAGAGGGAGCCGTACCTTTTATTCATTGTTGCTGTTGTGTTGAGGCCATACTTTCATTAAAAAGGGGCGTACTTTCTCTTGCAAGCAAATCGCCTTCTCTTTGGGTCTTCCAGCTTCACCAGATTGGGCGTAGTTGTGACTGGGGTCATTAGAGCTTGCCAGACGGAGGGAGAAACATTCACTGCAGCCGTACCAGTTATTACCAGCTTGCTGATTTTACCAGGTTTTCTCAATAAAAATTATTGTTTTCTTATTGCACGTTATCAGACATTTATTGTAGTCATCCTGGAAGAGTAATAAATGATCTGGCTTAAGTATTTGCTTTGCATTCAGTAGATTTTCGGAGTTAGATAATTTTATTGAATTTATTTCAATTATTTGCAAAAGTCGCACCATTCATTTTATTGTCCAAAAACTCAAAAATTGCAAAAAAACCCAAAAACGTCAAAAAAACATAAAACTTCAGTCAGAATCAGTATCCGGGGGAAACAAGGGTTTCTACAATACCACTGACCCTCTAACCAAACCAGTTAGCCCACAAGGGTCCAAGAAAGGGCTAACACACTGCATCAGGTGACTGACTAGAGTGGGGACATCACAAATATTGGTGTCAATTGTTTGTTAAGTCAAACAATTATTCGGCTGTCTCCAAGTTGGTGTTCCTTATTATTTGAATTTATTCCAAGTAGAATACTAAATTCATCAGACACATTTGTTGTTCTTGTGTAATTTGTTTAATTGGTTTCTTCAAGTAGGAATTAAAATCCTTTTAAACAGATTATAGTAATTTGGAAATATCAATTGGATCAATAAGAAGAGTCTATAATTGAAGGCTGCCATACTGTCTCCAGACAATCCTATTAAGTTATTCAAAATTGAATATATCAAGTATATTTTTTCATTTTGTTAGTACACATTTGCTGTCACTGTGTGATCACTTTTAACTGGTTCCTTCAAGGAAGGATTCAAATCCTCTTAGATAGATCACAGTAACCTAATAGGCCTTGATTGGTGTTGTCCTTTTTATCAATTCTTACTGCTAGATATTTTCAGTTTTTACTAATCTAGCATTTCTTGCTGCAAGATACTTTGTTCTAATCAATTGACTTCATTGATTGATTTGCAAAAAACAGCAAGGATTAAATACATTGTGAAATTATGAAAAGAGGTCATTTCATTTGTATTGAACAATGATAAATTACGTTTTGAGTTCACTCATTTGGAAATATAAATACATGTATTTAAGATCAATTCAGATTAGGTGTCTCACACAAGCCGTGAGTATAGCCTATTATTTCTCCTTCAAATTTAAAACAGAATTAAAAGACATAATAGGAGAGAGAGAGATAGGTCAAGGATAACCAGTCATTGCCTGTTGCTTTGACTGGTTATGAGTGGTTGCTGGCCCTGAGTCTATTCTGCGTCTGCGAGTCTCCTAGCAAGTTCCTGAACCCTGTAAAATTGAAAACGATGATGTTAGATTCCAATACGGATCTAAGCAATGGCTGGTTATCTCAAACTACTCCATGTCTATGCTGCCTTTAAGGCTGTTCTAAATCTGAAGAAGAAATATTTATGCTAATGACTTTGTTTCCTGTGCAGAGAAATGATCAATGTCACATGGACATAATATGTGGCTCCCACAAGGGTCGAACCCAGCGTATTATTGATCGATAGATTTTAGATCAAAAAAAGAAGTAAATACAGTATTAAAGGGACATATCTTGCCATATGAAACCTTTTACTTTATTAAGGCGATGATAATAAGAGCATAAAACAGCAGTATGCGGATGTGTTATGCAGAATGAGGAATACTGGAGCATCAAATTACAAGTTAGATTCATCAAAATATAGTTTCAGATTTTAAGTTTTAAATAAGAACTTCAGGTGTGGACAAGTCCTATGACCCGTGAGATAGTCTGAAGTATGCTCTATGGCATTTAAACAACGCAAAAATCAAGCTCACATAATACTTTTCTCAGAAAAATGGAGGGAAACCACAGTGCCATGGCCGATTTACACTCAGTTTGTCATGAGTTTCTTGCATGAAACGTTGGATACCCAGATATGAACTTTTTACAGAATGCAGAAAATGGAAATGGCTTTCTTAAAATACCCATATGAGTTCTGGATTAGGGAATTGGAGAGACTTAGTATTTTTGCAGATCTTGGTCTCCTTTTTTCTCATTTTTTTTGAAACTCAATTTATTGGAAGGTTGAATATATTGCAGGTCTTATCATATTTTGTAGAGGTTTCTATCCTACTTGTTGTTGCAGTTCAGTGTGTTATGTGATTGATAAGGTAAATATGAAGTGTTGTTAGAACATTTTGTCTTGTAGCCTCTGTCTCACAATTTTTTCACCTTTCTGTGAGTAGTTTCTGGTGCAGGTTGTTAGCTGTGTTATGCAAGTGTTCAATTACTATTTTGTGAAATTCATCTTTCCTTTTAGTGGTTGTATCAGTTAAACCGGTTAATGAAATATTTATGCATTGGGGCTCATAATAGGTAGTGATACTCTCTTTCTCTCTGTACTTGAGATTAAGTATCATTTGCAAGTGTTCATCTTCATTCAGGTTGATATTCCTTAGTTAGGTTCAGTTCAAAGCTTTAAGCCTTTGAGTTTATTTTCCAGTTATCAGTCTTTTAAATTTAAGTCTCCTTCGCCCTTTTCTTGGAAGATTCATTAGCTTAGAACAGTAAACCAGTTAGGAATCGGCCTTATCCGGAGATTCACTCCAAATTTTAAGTGACCCACAGCTTAGGAGTGATTCCATGTTACCTTGAAGTGTCAAGTTTTCAGGAATTTGATAGGGTGCAATTTCAGGAGTTAACAGTCCTCAATTTTTGAATTCTCAAAATTGGACAACCCATATGAAATTTTGCCTAAAATTTCTTCATAAATCTCTATGGCACGCATTTCGAGGCACCAAAATTCTTCAGTTGAATTGTGCAGCCTTTGGTACCCATCCTATTTTGCCTTGTGTGAAATTTGGGAACATTTCGACATATTTTTCCCCTTGTTTTGTCCAATTTGGGGATTTTTGATCACCACTGCAAATAGGGATCTTTGTGTGTTAGGGCATGTTTTACTAGGTGTTGAGGTCAAAAAACTTCAGGTTTCAATTGATGATCCCCTTGGGTATCCTTTCATCAGCTTCCCTTTCCGTTTTTGTCAAATTTTGAGTCTTTTTTCTTGTCTTTTTGGTCAAATTTGGGTTTTTAAAGCAGCTCGGCAGAATAGGGAATTTCAAGCCTAAAAGCAAAATTGCTAAAGTCATGAAAAAACCTGAAATTGCTTAAGTTGCCAAAAAGTCCGAAATTGCTAAAGTCATCAAAAAGTCTGAAATTGCTGAAGTTGCCAAAAAGTCCGAAATTGCTAAAGTCATCAAAAAACCCGAAATTGCTTAAGTAGTTCAAAAACCCAAAATTGCTTAAGTGGTTCAAAAGTTCCTATTTTGCTAAAAGCAAAATTGCTAAAGTCATCAAAAAACCCGAAATGCAAGTAAAGGGCATTTTTTGAAGTTATTTGTTATATTTTTTAATTGCAATGAGCATCAAAAAACCCGAAATGAGTTTTGCAAGTGTTTTTGTGGATTTTGTAGCTTGCTCTTGCTCATATGTACCCCAATTGAAGAGATTTTGGCATGAAGAACACTTGGCAAGGTCTGCAACTTTATTAAATTCCTCAATTTTGCTCTACCATTGCCCCATTTTTGCAGATTTGAGTTTGTTCTTTGTTTCTTTTTATTTTTCTGTTTTTGTTGCCTTAAATCTTTTGTTCTTGGGTTGCCTTTCTATGGAGATTGAGATTGCATATTATAAAAAAGTGTATGGCTGAAAATGCGTTTTTCCACTTCACACACCCTTCATTCATTTCTCTTTCATACACCATCATACTTCATTCGCCCTTCATTCATAAAAACGTTTTTCTCTCTCTTTCATTCGCCTTTCCATTTCCTTTTTCATTCACTTGCCTTCATTTCATATTCATTTGCCATTACCATTTTTCTTCATCATCATTATCATTTTCTACAAAAATGATGCCCTTGGCTGAAAATCGGCTTTTTACAATCTGATTACAAGTAGGAGATTTTGACCAAGGTTACAAGTTAAAATGATAAACTTGCAATGACCTCTTATTTTTCCTACCTTGCACTTTTACTTGCAATGGCTTCCAAAAATCCCGATTACATTATACCTTACTTGTTGTCAGCCTTCCAAAACCCGAAATTCACTTGTGAGCCCATTTTTGCATCAAATTATCCCTTCCCTTGTCAGTCTTGTTTACACACATGATCTATCAAACCAATAAATCAAGGCATGGGCATTGTTTTATAACAATTTCATCTTGAATAAGGTGTTATGGGTTCTTCATCAGTGAACAAAAGAAGAAGAGATACAACAGTAATTCATGGAGTAGCTCGAAGGTCAATAATCCTCATGAAACCATATAGGGACAAAGTGAATCAAGCATGGAAAAAGGACGCAACGAAGAGAAGAACTTCCTAAAGAAATGGTACTACTCCAAGCCTGTGATAAGGTTGAAGTTCGCCAAGGACACAAAGATCATTAAGAATGCAAATTCTCGTTCCAAGTTCGAGATCTCTTCACCAATCCTGAATACTTCAAGTTCTAAAATCCTGAAGCAGCATGAAGATCATCGCAGATGAAGGATGATGTAGTTAGAGTCGTGTCTTGGACACTTAAAATAATTTCAATTATGCATTTTGTTTTCGACAAACTACATGTAAAAACAAATTTTGTAATCGCAAGTGTTTCTTTCACTTGCAGTTTTGTAAATTGTCATTACATGTAATCAAGTTACAAGTCAAATTACAATAGGACTTGTAATTTGGAATAAGTCAATTGCAAGTAGTTGGCCGGTTGAGAGATTTTCTCAAGTTTGTTGAGATCCTCCCACTTTTTTCTCTGGACCTCTCTCCTATAAATACTTTAGAGGGTCCATTGTAATATCTATCTTTTGGCAATGCAACAAAACTCTGCCAGTTTGTATGTGCACTCTAAGACTTTGAGCTTAGATGTAAATCAGATTGCAATCAATAAAAGAGGCAAATTGCTTTCAAACTTTGTGTTGATTCAAGGTGTTATGTGACGACATTTTCTACATATTGATTGTGAGTTTTGTGGTGTTATACAAGAGGGATTCAAGCTTAACTTTGCAAACTTTGAGCTGCTTAATGCATTTGGAGTTTTAGATTGGTTTTCAGATTTGATACAACAGACTTTGAGTTGTTTGTCGCATTTGAAGCTATTGTAGAACGCTCAAGCAAAGGGGGTAACTTGCAGACTCTGTGCTGCTTTTATTTTCTATGTTTGTGCATGTAAAGTGCATCATGTAATTAGACTTTGAGCTGCTACATATTGTACTTGGTTACTAGAAAACCATCTTAAAAAGGTTGATAGGAGAGTAAGTTGTCAAAGACTTTGAGCTTTCGATTTGTTTTCCCGTCCCAGAGGAGCAACGGAGGACTTTGTGCCTTCATGGAAACTTTGCTTCTTTATTTACTTCATTAATCATTTATGCTTTCAATTGTGATTCTTTTTTGAAATAAGAGAAAAGGATAATTGTCTTTTCTGGAAAAAGAGAACAAGACAAGAATTTCACCCAGGTTTAGAATAGATTTGTAGCTAGAATTAATTTCTGAATTGGTAAAATAGAAAGCGAAGGGGGAGCCTTCCCTTTGAAAATAGGAGAGTTTATCTCACGTACTGTGGCTGAAACCACAATTTTGTACGCTTTCCCAAGTATACAAAATTTTCAACCAACAATTGGATCAATAAGAAGAGTCTGTTAGTCACATCCTTGCACGTTTATACCAGGTATGTGATGAGCCCAACTGGCTCCCTCTCAAACCCCTATTGTTTTAATTATCTTTCTGTGTTTTTTTGTTTTTTAAGAATGTTTCTAGAGAGAAATAGAAGGGGCGGCAGCATATAAAAGCTCATAAAACAAAAATCTGAGCTAATTTAGAATAAGTATCAATGCAAAGAGTATTGAATAACTCTAACAATAAGATTCCAAACTATAAACGCACCTGTAAGCCTCCAAATTATTTAAATAAGAAATTGTGAAGTTTGTCAGGCAACAATGGCTGGAAACAACATGCATGCACACCAGGGCTACAAAACTGAGTTCTCCTGCAGAATAACTGGAGAAGAATGACTGAGAGTATGGGACGCCCAATATGCAATACAGAAACCAGCAATAGGAAAGGCGTTTTTCTTCAACAGGAAGGACACCTCTTTTGGGAAAGCACGCCAAACAATGCTGAAAAGGTACGGCCTCTGGCAAATGAACACTCTGAAACTAGTAATGGCATAAGGCAGGCACTGTCCAAAGGAACTGCTCTCCTCCAAGCTGAATACTGAATAACTAAACAAAGTTGTACTGATTTGGCCCAGAAGAACTTCTGATTGAAGCTCTCATCAATGGCAATCATTCAGTTGGTATTTCACAGCCTCACAATCACAGATCCAATGAAGATTTTCCATTCTTCAATGGAGTTTTCTTGCAACCCTTGTCCTCAGACAAATCACAGAGAAAGAATTTTTGCAAAGTCAAATGATAAAACAAATATTAGGTTGATTTGCAAAGAAATGCCTTATAGCCATCAAAAAGGCATGAATTCCCAAAAGGTATGGATTCTTTCTCATTTAAAAATACATATAAATGTATTTTAATTCCTTTCCATAGTTTGGGCGCACTTTATGTCTTTTAAGTGATTTAAAATTACTTTATCACTTTTTATAAAGTAATACTTCATTACTTTATAATATATTTAAGTGGTTTTAAATTTATAAAGTCAATTTGACTTTATAATAATAACCCATTTATAAATATTTAACTTAAACACAAAATATTTCACAACTTCCTCCAAACTCAGTATCTTTCCGTGCCGTCAGAAGCTGGCGAACACTGAATTCCACATGCTCGTACTGAATCTCATACTGAACCTGAAGGGGTGAGAATGACAAACCCACCAAATGGCCACTGACCCTCTAACCAGATCCTGTTAGCCTACGAGAGTCTGAATAATAGGCTAACCACCATCAAATAAGATCACGCCAAAAAGGGGAACATTACAAGGTATAAACGAGTATAAGTGCCAAACAATTAGAATCGTAGCTAGTTAGTAAGTCACATATCATTTACATCTTGACTCCATTTACCCAACAAAAGTAGGCACTGATCACACCAATTCCATTTTAGAATTTCATAAAATCTTATCCATACATTCATATTTCAAATTTCATTAGGAGTAGAAGTAGTTATTAAGCTTTCATCTATCCCTCACTATTTGCCATTGGGGATAGATTGCACAAGTAGGAATCATACAATTCAAATCTGCATCATTTACATAGGTACACCCGCCTAGGTTTAGCAGAGCCTAAAGAGTAGAAGGTTCAATTACATTAATTGGCCTTGTACGTTAGCCAAAAACGTGTCAAAAGTTTGCACTGAATTGACCTTGTAGGAGTATAATATTGTCGTGAAACGCTTCTCCATCATAACATGTTCTGCTCTGAGTCCCAGGTTCAGGTTCTGATCTCCAAGTATTGACCAATTGTTGTTGTCGACTGACATGACACTAACCAAAGTCCATACTTGACTTGCCCAAGAACTTGTATTTTGACATCATTTTAACAAAGTTTAGACTCTTTAAGCAAAATGCCTTAATGAAGCAAAAATATTCGGTTTGGGTACAACAGGCTAGAGGATATCTTAGCTTGTTTTAGTTTCCTATATGCAAGTTAAAGATCAATCACAAGATTAGTTTACAATTAGAATGTTAGTACTATTGAACATTGGAATTGCATATGAGTAGATCTATTTTACCATCATAACCAACATTTCATAATTGATCCTCCCTTCATGCTACATCATGGTAGGAGGGTAAGATTACAATGGTTAATCCCATGATTGAACTAGACCCAGAGGCAGCACCCTTTGATCCCAAAGGCATAACCCCTCTGGCCTTCATGGGCTCATCATGTTCCACCCCCGGGTGGCAGATCTAGTGGAGATCAACCTAGATTCAAGGGAAGTACCCTCGGATACCCCAGAGGCAAGTACCCCCTTGGCCCTCGTGGGATCATCATGTCCCACCCCTAGGTGGCATATCTAGGAGACTCCATTGCATGAATTCCCCTTTGTAATCCTTCTTCCCCACCATGGTGGAACATGGACATCATAATATAAATAGATTATAGTGTACATATGCATATAAGATTCCGAACACATCACGATTAAAAATAAACAATAATAATGTAATGTCCCCTTCCTAGGCGGTACAGTTGATTTAGGGGTTAACCTATCATTCAGATCCTTGTAGGCTGTGTTTAGAGGATCACTTGAGGCAGTTATCCAACATTTGGGAACATTGCTCCATCAGTTGATTCACGTTTGGGCCTTTGCAGACTCTCACAAAGTGTTTTTCAGATACTTACTATTTATAGTAAGTCATGCAGTCAGGGGTTACTATTTCTGGCAGGGCACCTGATTCAGTTGGTCAGCTCAATTTCGACCCAGTTTGACGTTTTGTTGAGCAAACAGTGTTTACTTGGGCACTTAATGATTATTAAAAGATTATTAATTTGACTTTATAATATAAGAGGTCATTTTAATGAAATATTGAAGTAATAATTAATGGAAAATTATAATTATTGGTATGAGTATTAATTATTCATATTAAAAGGGGACGCCATTAATGAATTATTTTCCTAAGTCAAAAAGGGACGAATTTATCATTTATTTAAATGATTATTAAATTGCCTTTTGGGTCGAACTTGTGAAGAGAGATATATATTTGTCAAAGACAAATCGAACTCACTTATGTTATGATTATTCTAATTTTTCTTTTCTCTCTGAGAGCATTGGGGTTTGTGAAACAAGGGTTTCAGCAGATCATCGGATTTTGGAGAACGTTCCCTCTTCAGAATCAGGCATACTGAGACTGTGCAATACCGGTTGAAAATTGTCAGTTGAGTGGCTTCATTTAGAGGTCATTACAGTGCATATTGTGGAGTTCATATTCAGAGTTTCTGATCGATTATCTTCCAGCAGTGATTTGTCCAGTATCCGACACGCATTTCAAGGCTGTACGGATTTCATTAATGCTGGTACAGGCCATACTTTTGCAGCAGCAAGGGCCGTACTTTTCCTGTAGGCAAAAACGCCTTGCCTTTTTGTTTTCTGCTTTCACCAGTTGAGGCGCCTTGGTCTCTGGAGTGTTTTGTAACGACTTCAAGGCTAGAGAAGTCACCATCTCACTTGGCCGTACCATTTTCATGCTTCACCAGGCGGCTGCAAGTATAAACCAGGTTTTTGATAAAATAATATTGTTTCTCTATTTTATGGTTCCGGAAACGTATTGTAATCATTCAATAATAAGAATAAAATCAGGCGCCATCTCTCTAAAGGTTATTCGATGCATTGTTATTTATTTATGAATTTATTAGCATTTTATTTCAAAATCGCACCCCCTCTATTTTGCTGCAAAAAACTTCAAAAATCACAAAAATACGCAAAACAACAAAAACATTGCATTCATAGTCAGGAAATAGGGTTGAGAGACACCTGGTCTCCTACAAATAACGAATAAATAGTAAGAGCAATAATAAACATTAGTAAACAATATTAAACAATAATAAACAACCCTACTGATTCTTCTCTTATAGAATTCTGATAATATTATAAATGGTGACAACAGTAGTAATTACATCTATCGATCCTACTTCATAAATTCTGCATATTCTATAATTGAAAAACAAACAATGATAAACACATTTGTTAATCCTACTCTATAAGTTATGACATATTATAATTGAAAACACACAATAATAAGCATGCCTACTCTATGCCTTTAGCAGATCGCAGCCCCCTAACAATTTGAGTATTCACCCGAATATTACTGTCTATATTTTTATTCCTTATTTTCTATCTTTAGCAGATCTGCCCGAAAGTATGTAATGTCTTTTATTCTTTTATTTTCCAGATCGATGCCTTCTTCTCTTCACTTCTTATCCTTCTTACATCTTAATGCCATAAAGGAAAGGTCATGTCTTTTTGAGGAGCAATGTCCACAGAGGAGGACATGTCTTTTAGTTAGCAACCGACATTTATTATTGTTTATTTACTATCAATCGGTGCATATATCTAAGCACTGCCTCTATGTTGCTTTGCCTTTCTTACTTTAAGACACTATGCTGCTGTTTATCGATGTATGTTGTTGATAGTTATATCTTTAATAATTGTATCTTCCTTCAACTATTTATGTTTCCTTGTTATATGTTTGTTTTTATATTGGTTATATATATATATATATATTTATTGTAGTATTATATTATAATAATAATTATAATAATCAGATATAATATTAATTATTTTATACCTTTGGATATAATTGCTGTATGGATTTGAATAATCAGATAATTTTAAATAATGCCAATTACTCTATTTGACGATCGGCATGATAATTATAATATTATTTATAATAATATTTAAATTGCAATTTAGATTTTGATTATTGATCCTTTGTATTTCAATATTTTGTATTTTCATCATTGTAGTATATAAATTGTCAATATATATTATTATTCTATTTCAATGTGTTACGATCTTTTATTATGTTATGTATTTCATGTTAATATATTGTAATGATTTTAATATTTATATTTTGGTAATTACAATTTTATATTTAATATTTATAATTATAATATTATCTTTGATAATTATAATTAAATCGTTAATGTTTTAATATGTATTTTGTTTATCTTGTTTCTAATGCTTTATATCCCAATGCTACAATTTTGGGGACCATGACAAAATGTGCGACCTGATTTTTCTTTTATTTTTCTGCCTTTGCATTCATTAGCATAGTGACCTAACTTACTACAGTAATAGTAGGTCAATTCCTGGCCTCTTCGTTAGTTACGACCCCCACTATAACTATTGTTGTGGTAGTTGTCTCTACTATAACCCTGAGAATAATCGTTTTTATAGCTAGTAGAAGGCTCCTCATTTTGTATTCAAGGCACCACATGGTTCACATTATTGATAATTTGTTAATTTCTCCTCCATGTCAATTCTTGGTAGCCATGTGTTGGATACCCTTTTAGAGCACTCTTTGCCAATCCTTGTGCCTTGGCCATCCCTCTATCATTATAGGATTCTTCTCTATTCATTTCTCTAGCCAATTGTACTTCATCTTCTTCAAACAGTATAGGGAAATCATCTTTTAGATGTGTAAACCATGTTTTGCATATATTGCAATAACAACTTATTGTTCTTCTAGGTGCTTTCTGAAATTCTACCCTCACTGCAATGGATCATTTTTGATCCAGGGGCATCACTCTCTTTCTATTTAGTTTTGGTTTATTCCTTTTTTAATTTTTGTTTGGTTGGGTTTTGCAGTTTTGTTTTGTGTTGAAGTATTTTTCCTCTTTGTTGACAATGCTCTTGTCGCCACATCTCTTGGTTACTTCTTGTTGCCATGCAAGGAAGGAAGTGTTTCACTCTAACTTCCTCTAGCTCTTCAAACAAGCAAACAAACAGTTGTGAGAAGTCGTTATGGACTGGTTAAATAGCAAGGAGAAGTTTTCAAAAAGGAGGAGAATGGTTATAGTCAGGGGGACAAAGATCAGAGAAAACGATCTCCAACAAAGACAAGAAAAAAGGACGATCAGTGTCTTTCAGAGAAGTGAAGGGAAAGTAAAGGATTCAATTGAAAGACAAAGTCCAGAGGGGAAGATTGGTTCAGGCTAGAGATGTAGCACCAAAGAGAGTGATAAACTCTGAAAGGAAAGGATGCAATGTAAAATTGTTTGAAGAGAAAAGTAATAAAACAAAGCTTTGTTCTGACATTTATATTTGTCTCTTTGTGTTTCGATTATGTCATCTGAACATCTCCATTTCTTGTGCCTAACCCGATTACTATCACATTGTATTGTTTGGCATGGTAACTGTCATTATTTGTTGTTAGAAGTCCTTGTCCTTTGATTTACTGGTAAGGCTGCTATCAAAATTGGTATCAAAGCCTCAATATTTAGGGTTTGTGGTGTGGGCAGAATGCCACTGAGAGCATTAAGAGGTAGAGGTGCTCGAGGAATGGGTAGGAGAGGACATGAGGATGGGGTCCTTGAACTGTTGCAAAACTTGACTGCGCGAATGGATGCTATGGAGAGGGCACAACAAAGAGGAACACTAGTGGATGATATCAGTGATGTTGAAGGAGAAGATTGACCACAAATGGATGATGAATAGGAGCAAGAAGGACCTCAAGGTTTTGAAGAAAGATTGTTGAGAACAATTTTGAATGTTGGTGCCAAACCAAAGATTGAAGTCCCTACATATGCAAAAAGCCTCAATGGGGAAGAACTTATCGATTGGATTAATGACTTGGATAAGTATTTTGAATATGAGGGAGTTGTAGAGGAAAGGAGAGTGAAGGTTGCTTGTACTAGGTTAAAGGGCCACACTGCTATGTGGTGGGACTATGTTCAAATTGAGAGGAGGAAGAAGAATAAAGAAAAGATTAACTCTTGGGATCGTATGGTTGCAAAGCTAAAGGCCAAGTTCCTTCCAAGAGATTATCAAACTAATCTCTTTAAAAAATTGCAGAACCACAAGCAAAAAGACATGTCCGTCAAAGACTACATTGAAGAATTTTATAAGTTGGTTATTCGGTCTAGGCATAGTGAAGAGGACATGCAGAAAGTAGCAAGGTATTTGAATGGGCTGAAGTATAGTCTGCAGGACGAACTGAGTCTTATGTCCCCTAGAAGTCTAGAAGAGGCTTATCAATTAGCCCTTAAGGCAGAGGAGAAGTTATAAAGGAAGAAAAGTCAGCAAGAAAGAAAGAGAGGAAGAGGATTTAGAGGGAGAGAACAGCAGTTTGGAAGGGGACATCAGCACGATCAAGAAGGGGCTGGAAGTTGCAGTGGAGCAGCCCATAATGAACGAGGAGGCTATCAAAATAAAGGAGGGAGAACATATGGAAGAGGTGGATTCCAAGGAAGAGGCCAAAGGTTTGCTGGTAAATGCTTTAAGTGTAATCAATATGCTGGTCACAAGAGTTGGGAATGTCCAGAAGCTTCACAAGGAGGAAATCCAAAGTTTGAAAGGACTAATCAAATTAGTCAAGCAGACCAAGAGAGTGTGGGATCACCTGCTCACCATAAAGAGGAGCTGGAATCAAGAGAATCCTTGTTGCTCAAGAGGATATTGTTGAAGTCACCCAAGGAAACTCAGGAACCAGTCCAAAGGAGGGCACTGTTCAAAATCAAGTGTAAAGCAAAAGGTAAGTGTTGTAAGTTGATAATTGACAGTGGTAGTACATATAATTTAGTGGCTATTGAGATGGTGATTAAACTAGGCCTTAAGAAACTTAAGCACCCTTCTCCTTATAAATTTTCTTGGTTGCACAAAGGGCACCAATTATTGGTAGATGAACAAGCACTTGCTGAATTTCAGATTGGTAGTTACAAGGATAGTGTGATGTGTGATGTGATGCCCATGGACGTATGTCACGTTTTGCTTGGTAGACCTTGGCAATTTGACTGGTGTTGGCGTTTCAATTCGCACCTCTGGAGTGTGGATTGGCAATGGACAGCTATGCACAATGCGTAATGATTGCTCTTCAAATTAGGAGGGGAAGCTCCTTCTTTTGCTGATATGCGTGAAAAAGTAAATGATCTAAATCCTATCTTTATTATTAATCTAACTTAGGGATTAATAATCTCTAACATCACTGTGCAATTTAGAGGAATTTGGTAGCTTCCATTTATGCTTTCTAAGTTTGATCAACTACATGGGTGGTTCTTTTGGTGATTTATTAGAAGTGAGTTTGTTCTTTGTAATCTAGTTGGAATTAGTATAGAGCATAATCATATTGATGCTATGTAGTTGTTTTGGACCTCCTAGTTAGTAGATGATCTGCAAAATGATACAATAGTAATGAGAATTTTGGTTGTATAGTTGTCAGATCAAGTCAGAAAGTAGACTTTATATATTAAATTTAGCATATGCTAATCATTAAAAATTCATGCATGCTCACTGTGAAGGCTGTTTCTGTTGTCAGTTTTGTACAGGGAAATGATCGTACTCCCCACATAGAAATGTTAGACAGCAGTGATAGCATGCAGGAAATAGAAAATATTCCAGATAGTTTTATAGATATAGATGACAAACATTTTCCTCTGGTCATTACATTTCAGAAGTTTTTGATAATGTTGGATGGGAGTGTACAGCACCATTTCTTCCAAAATAGATGTTCTCAAGAACGAGGATACCAGTTACAAAAGAAAGAGTTTTGTTCAAATGAAGAGATTGATGAGGAAGTGGATTCAACAAAATCAGACAGCAACCGCAAGGACTTTGATGATGGTGCTCAAGATGCTGAAATACTTGATGACGAGGAACTCTTTGATGGTGTAAAAGGGCCCACATATAAGAGATCTCTTGCATTCATGCAAATCATAAGAAAAAAAGAAGTTAATTACGAACGTTTTGCCTCAGTTTATTGGCCACATTTCAATGCAGAGCTAAGAAGAGGGCTTGACTCATCAGTAGTATTCACTGAAATTATATCCCACATAAAAGGCAGTTCAAAATCTGTTAATTCTGCTGACTTCAAGATGAGTCGGGATGACTACATTGCAATGGCAGAAACTCGTGTCTCCACATTATGTGTCAAACAAAGAGAAGCAATCTTTGAGATTTTTTTGCACTATGAAAAGCAAAAACAAAGACAAAGGAATGGCAATTTTGACATAGCTGATGTGGTAAATCATTTGCATTGCCAGATCAGATCTAATGGATATTTAGGTGTGAAAATGAATTTTATTTATGTCGATGAAGTTCAGGATCTTCCCATGGCTCAAATTTCTTTGTTCAAGTATGTGTGCTCTAATGTTAGGGAGGGCTTTGTTTTTGCTGGTGACACTGCGCAAACAATTGCAAGAGGTGTCTACTTTCGTTTTGAAGACATTAGAAATTTGTTCTATAAAGAATTCCTTGAAGCAGACAATGATCAGTCCAAAAAAATAATCACACCTGACTTGTTTCATTTGACCCAAAATTTCCGAACTCATACTGGTATAACAAAATTAGCACACAGTGTAGTGGAGCTGCTGTATCATTACTTTCCTTTTGCTGTAGATAAATTAAGCCCGGAGATGAGTCTAATATATGGAGAAGCTCCTACATTTCTAGATACTAAGGAGGATGAAAATCTCATTACCAGCATTTTTGGTCATGGAGGAAATTCTGGAAGTGAAAAGTATGAATTTGGTTCCGAACAAGCAATATTAGTACGAGATGATAATCAGAAGGTGCAGGTTCTTGAGCAAGTGGGGAAGCAGTGTCTCGTGTTGACAGTAATCGAATGCAAAGGACTTGAATTTCAGGTTCCATTTCCTCTTTATACATTTCTGAGAAACAATATAATGGCTTCACACATATTAGTATTTTTGTCTTCATTATGTCAAGTAGAAATTAATACTCTGGTTTGTGTTTTTTTGTAGGATGTGTTGCTGTATAATTTCTTCAGTAGCTCTCCATTTGGCATGAAATGGCGGGTAATATATGATTTCATGAATCAGAAAGGTTTCAACAGCTGTGAGCAAAATCAATATCCTAAGTTTGATAGTATCAAGCATAATCTTCTGTGCAGTGAAGCAAAACATTTATATGTTGCCATTACCCGTTCAAAACAAAGATTGTGGATATATGAAGAGAATCCTCAATATGCTAAACCAATGCTGGATTATTGGAAACAAAAGGGCATTATACAGTTCAGATGTTTTGACAGATCCATGTTGGAATCAATGCATGTTGTTAGTAGCTCTGAGGAGTGGAGGCAGCGGGGAATTCAGGTATGTAGACTGTGCAAGAGAACAATTTTCTGTTATATTGATTGACTGCATGAAGATTTTTCTTTTATAATTGTCAATTATTTGAGACCCGATTTTTGCAATGTTATAATTTTGATCAATTGACTGAGTAGATTTGTCAACTGTTATGGTATTTCTTGTTCGCATTACTAAGAACAAAGTTTGACGTAAAGAATGAAAGATTACTTGCATTATGCAAAAATGAAAGATGAAAAAATGCAAGTGAAAATGAACACATACTTTCTATGCTGAACGGAATATAAATTAAGGATTATTGACTTCCCACTACATGAGAACCTTTGCTATGCAAGGAATGAGAGACTTTGTGCAAGATAGGTAGGCAACACAGGCTGTATTTGTAGATTGGGTAGACGGAGCTGTCAATGTCTAATAGTTGTTTATGCTAATTACTTCTCTCAGTATCACACTTTAAAAAAATATATACTCATCTGTTCATGATATTACAGAAAGGGAATTAAGTCACAGATTTTTTTAACTTATTAAGGATTAACTCTGAACTTCAAATCTATACCTTTATCCCTATTTCAGATTTGGCATTTTGGTTCATAGGACTTGTAATTGTTGACATGTTTTTTATGACGACATCAACACAGAATAAAGTTGTCCAACGGTCACTCTATTCTCTCTTGATCAAAGTGTCCCACGTGCTAAGATTGCTTGAAAGTTCATGTGTTCGACTCCAAGGTTCCTTTCATTGCGAATAGACTCAGTTGGTTGATGTGTTTTGCTGGATTATTCCAAGGGGACTTACGTAGTTGTTCGATTATGTGAAGCAATTAGGACATGAAAGATTTGACAAATATCGTTCTGGTATCTGGACTGACCCGGAAAATGCTGAATTTAAAGGGAGTAAGGATAGGAAGTCTACAATCTACTTCTAAAGGGTGGAATGTGAAGATCAATTCGGACAATCTTCAAACCAAACTCCGCTTTGCCGCCCTTCGGACAACTTCCACAAAGTTGGTGCAATCTTCAAAGGATGAGAGAAATATTCAAACCATGACACAACATATTCATACCATCACAACGATGCATATGGACATATGAGCCACAATCGAAGTTAAGCGCTATTACTCCAGTTGACCATGCAAGGCGAACCAGCCGTCAGCAAGTCCGCTAGTGGTATGGACGAGAGAAGACTTGCTCAAATTAAACACCACATTCCACAGCTAACAACTACTTGCATGAAACAAATCTACTTTACTTTACTCTATTCGAATTGGAAAGACGAAAAGATCTCGTCAACTGCCCACAACACAAAATGAAGTCACCAATCAATGAAATCTTTATATCATGAGAGTCTTACACAACAATCTTTTGCAAAAACTTTCAAAGGGAAAGTCTTTCTTTCCTTTCCAACTAAGCTAACCCCTAGCTCTACTTTAACTTCTATCACTTTCTATCTCTGTCTAGCTCTGATCTATCTCTGATTCTAATTCTAATAATTTACAAATGAGGGGGGATGCCCCTTTTATAATAGGTCCAATTCAGTGGACGGTTGAGATCTGATTACAATAAAGGGCTCAGATTGAGCCACCTATGCCCTGATTAGGGTTTCTGCCCTAAAATCCACCACAGAGAGGAGTGGGCAATGAATGCACAGAATATTCTCCACTCCCCTGCAAGAATCATAATGAGCAATTAATGCCCACTACCATCATCAAGAAGATCTTCAAGCAGCGCGTTCCCACTGGCCTTCTCCCGGATAGCAAACTCGATCAACCGGGCCAATACCGCTTCAACCTCCTGGGCAGAAATCGGTGGAATGTGGTTGAGCTGGAACTCCAAGACCGCTACCATCTGTCCGTGCCGGATGCAAGACTTCGTCCATGCCGCTAAGGCGTCCTGGGTATGCTGAATGATACTGGAGAAAGTGGAGACATTCTCAAAGTCATCCAGGACAAGCGACCTCACAGCTGAGAAAAACGGAGCCAGTTTATCTTTCAAGCCATCAGCAGTTATTTCCTCTGGGGCCAACTTTCTAGCAAATATGGCTTCTAATGTATTAAGGACTCCCTCCAAGATGGTACCCATTGCTTTCCTTACTCTGGCCGAATCTGCCTTGGCTGCATCGTGAAATCCATGGCCTGTGACCACCGAGGAGTACCAACTGGTGAAATCATACCTGTCACCATCCTGAATCACACCTCCATCCACCAAAGTTTGCAGAGGTATATGCATCAAAGCCCCCAAACGAAGTACAGTCTTCGTCTGATAGATGCAGGTATCGCCCTAGGCCTGATCCACCATGTCAATCCGTGCCAAAATACTTGAGGCCTGCCGATAAGCATTGGCGAGGTCCTCCATGAATTTCCCTATCTCAGCACGAACATGGCTAACCCACTTGTCTGCTTCCGTTTCCATCTTCTTTAAATCTTCTAAGCCAACAACTGACTCCCTCGGAAGCTCTGGTGGACGTTCTACCGTTGGGTTTGCCGATTCACCTGGACGTGCTAGACTTTGCACATATCCTATCAAGGTTTTGTGCTCCTTCTTCAATTTCTTATACTTCCCTTCCGTGCGGAGCAAGTAATCCTTCAGCGCCTGATAGGAGTTATCGAACTCCTCGACAATTTGGGCTCCCGTAGGATGACCCAACTCCACGGTGGTGATCACATAGTTCTCGGGCCTCTCCTTGGTTCGATCACAATCCTCTCTCGGAACAGCCACCTGAAGCGTGCGAGAGCCTAACTCATCAGTCGAGATCTTTGAAAACTTCCTAGCCCTTTTCTTTTCTGGTGGCGCACTGATCCTCCTGAGGAACTCCTCCATCTCGATTGCCGGATCCGTATCATCCTCGGGTTCTCTTCTCATTCTGTCTGAAAGCCAATCCGGCACCGTCTGCTGCGGATTGCAAACGACGAGGGGCTGTTCTTCTGTTGCCTCCACCTCGTGCACCTCTTCTCTTCTTGCACTGCTCTACTCGGGCTCATCATCTTCCACAAGCTGTGTATCTCCTGACCCTTGGGTCCCCTGTTCTGTGTTTTCCTCTTCCTCCAATGTCATGTCCAACATCTGTTGGAAACAAGTGTCAGCCACTGTTTCATCTTCTTCTTCTTGTTGGACAGCCTTGGATACACTGACGCTTATACTATCTGATTCTCTGATGTTGGGTTGATCCACCTCCTAAAGCTCTCGCTCTTCACCCAATCCTGCCCTCTGATTAGCAAATAATGAAATCAGTCTCAAACTCGAAGACCGAGTTTGTGAGTGCATAGGTGATGCTTGTTCCATCCTCAACGATATCGGCTAGGTTGGTACTTCCACTTGTGCTTCTGGTGTTCGAGCAACCTGTTTTCCCCTCTTCACCGATAGCGGCCTTGGGTCACCCATCAAGCTATAAGTAAGGGCGATTGATCTGCTCTTAAGTTTGCATACATGTCTATCGACCCAAGCCCTTGTGAAAGTCAACACCAGAATCGAGAGCGTGTCCAAGTCCATGATTTCTGGCTCGGACCAATCAGGTGGTGGGACCGGAGTATCCCTAACTGAACCATAGTCGTGTTGCATAACGTTGACATCCTCTTCCACCTGGTCGGGAACTGGAAAGATCTCACATTCCCTGATCAATTTGAGGGGAAGCTTGGAAAACATTCTCTTCTTTATCTCAACCTCATCAACAGCATTTGCCCAAAAGTCTTCAATGTGGGCCTTGTGTTGGTACTCGACGTTCTGTATCATTCGGATGTTTCTATACGGATCAAAATCCTGTCTGCCTGTGTGATACGATAGATGATAGAATTGCAGCTCATCCTCTGCCTCTCGAGCTGCCTGCAAGGAGGGACACACCTCAGTGGAATTTCCCATGGCAATAGGAAAGTCAAGTCTACCCTTCTTCTTTTTTTGAATCTTATCATAGGCGATCAACTGCCTAGATATTTCCAGCATTATAATGTGATCGGTGGGGTACCTTGGTAGCCGGTATGGATACGAAGTGAACCCCTGCAGCCTGATGTAAGTGAATTTCGGAAATTGGATGAGCCAATATCCGTATTCCTTGATCAATGCTTGTGCCTCTTTGGATACTCTTTGTTGCGTTCTCCGTTGAAGGGTCCTCGTGATGTGCATTGTGAATGCATCATTAGCCCGTTTGTAAATGCAAAGGTTAGCTAGATGCAACTGTGTGTAGGCCTCATGGATTTTGAACTGATCAGGTGCACAGCCTATCGGCTCCTTGTATGTAATCCCTCGATACTTGGTCATTCTTGCCAGCATATATATCACATACGAGCTGATGTAAAAGGTTTTCTTCCCCCTCAGGCTCCTGAACTGCTCATCTATGTTATCACTGATCATTCTTTCCCAGTCAACGCATTCCTTTCCCTCCAATATGATCTCGATGAAGTAGAACATCCATGGCTCGAAGAAGTAGGCTTGTGCACTCCCATTTACTCGGCTCAGCATCATCATCAAGTCGCAGTATTCCTGTTTTACATCTTCGGCAATTATCTGCTTTGGGAGTCTAGTGCGAGGTGGCTTTGACTTTTGCATCCAAACTCTGTTGATGACCGCAGCAACCCTCTCGAAGGAGGTGGAGTACATTTTATCCGCCCTCTCCTTTGACCTGTACAGCATCTTTTCGGCAGTAGGAATACCAAATGCCTCTCCGATGGCATCTGGCGTGAAGTTGGCAAGCAATTTGCCATCCAGCGAGACAATGGTTCTATGCTCCGGCTTGTAGTGGTTTGCACACTCTATAATTAGCTCCGGGCACTGAATTGCTGGTGGAAAACCAGCGGCTGCATAGATACCACTCTTCATGATGTTATGTGTCGTGACTGATGGTTGATGGCCTCCCAGTCCGTACATCCTAGACTTGAGTGCATTTAGATTAAATGACCCAAGGTTGGTGTCACTTAACCCTGCCAACTTGGAGACAATTGTCGACTTTGGAAGAACTGACTTGGCGAGCCTCTTAATCATTGCCTGCCGGGATGAGCTAGCCTTGGCCGTTTCAGTGTTTGCAACTCTTCCTGCGGCTCTGCTTGTTCCAGCAACATCCTTTGCTCCAGCCATTGTGTAAAAACTTTCGAGCTTATAACGAAGCTCCCAACAACTGCACTCTGACTGGCGGAGAAAATTACAGCCAACCAACAATTTTCAGCAATGTGGCTATTTTCTCAGCACAGAATAAATTAAATCTTTCGCCCCAACTTCCATCAACTTCAGCAACTTTCAACTTTCAGCAGCTCGAATAAATAAATCTGCAGCAAGCTTCAATTTTCGTGCAACTTCAATATTCAGCAACTTCGAAGTAAATCCTCAGCACACAATAAACTTCTGCAACTCAATGCTCTGCAGCAACTTCAGAAGATAAATCTTCCAGCAACTCCGGAAATCAACTTCAACCTTCAACTTCGAAATTGCAGCAACAAACTCTCAGCTTTTCGAAAGAAAGAGTCTTGGCAGATAAAAATTCTCCAGCACTTTGCCCTTTCAGCAACTCAACACTCCGAAATAAAATAAACTCTCAAGGAATTTCTCTCCTCAACAACTTCGAAAATATTTCAATCTCTCAAGAACTTCTTCAGCAACTTCAACTTCGAAAAATGTGAGGAGAAATGAGAGAAGAGACTGTTTAAATAATTCTTCTCGAAGAATCCTGCCAAGTAAGGCTGGGGCTATTTTTAGCACCTTCATCAATTCTCCACTCTCTTCGTTCGGAATCTTCTAATTCAAGCGCAGTAGTGGGCTAGTCGTCAGCCAGTCATTATGGCAGTTGCCATTAATAATGATTCTTTCCTTGTAAAACTTCGAATTTTCCTTCTAGTTTGCCAGTTAACTCTTGGTGATTTAAACAACTTGCGAGAAAAAAATTCACTTGATTCGGTTTGAAAATTTCATTTTAAAATCTCGCAGTGTACGATTAAATTCAACTCGAAAAAAAAATCGTGGGAGTTGTAAATTTATTTCCAACTTTTAAAATGTCTGTCATTTAAATCCTCGATTTCATAAAATTTGCCTTAGACATTTTAAATTTTCTCTTTAAAATATTCAACTCCGGGTGATTTAAAATCACTTGCCTGCTCGAAATAACTCATCCTCTGAGATTTAGCTTCCGTCAGGAAAATAATCTAGGCAAAACAAAATTCCTCCGAAAAATATTTAAAATTTCCCTTAGGAAATTAAATTCAAACTCTGTTAACTCATGGGTGCATTTTAAACGTGTTTATTTGATTTTCACATAGAAAATATTTTATCAAGTTGTCAACCCTGTTTAAATGTCTTGGAAAATTTTCATGTTCACCCACTCTTTCTATTTATTCAAATTTTCAAATTCTCATGCCTTAGGAATTTCTCCACTTCACACATTTGATAGAAAATTTAAATCTTCACCTCCCCTTAGGCGTATATTTCCCCTTGGCATTTTATTTTATTTAATTAAAAATTTCCATGCCTTAGAAATTTTATTAACATTCTCCTCCTCCCTTGGGTGTATTTTAGCTAGGCAAGCTTTAAATTTCCACGCCTTAGGAAGTATTTTCCATCACCACTTACCTTGAGGGCGCATTTCCACTAGGCAACTTTTATTTTCGTGCCTTAGAATATTTCTAGACTTCTATTCCTCCTTTTGACTGGGGGCGCATTTTGACCTTGAAGCTTTTGTTTTTGCCTTAGGCGTTTTTCCACCCTCTTCTCCTTCTTGAGGGCGCATTTTGATACATGAGCTTTCATTTTACACGCCTTAGAACCTTTTCAAGGCATCATCACAAGGTGGGCGCAAATGAGGTGATGTGCTTTCATTCTATGCCTTAGCATATTCTCCACGCCTTAGACTTTTTCAGCAACTCATCAAGGTGGGCGCATATGAGGTGTTGTGCTTTCATTCTATGCCTTAGGCGTTTTTTAGGCTCCAAGAACCTTGGGCGCATATGAGGGAGGAGCTTGGGCGCATTTTACACCTTATACTTTCATTTCCATGCCTTAGCCGCTTTTTCACACACTTGAGGGCGCATTTTAACTCTTCCCACTTACCTTGAGGGCGCATTTTAACTAGCTTACTTTTATTTTTGTGACTTAGGCATTTTTCACATGCAAGCTTTGACTTGAGGGCGCCTTTCATGGGGTGAGCTTTCGTTTTTGCCTTAGAAAATTTTCACACACTTAGAATTTTGCTTGAGGGCGCATTTTCCAGGGGCAACTTCCATTTGAACACTTAGAAACTTTTTCATACCTCTGCCTGCCTTCATCTTCACCGTCTATTTTGGGTAAGTCAGGCTATTTTTAGAAAGTCCCTTGATTTTTGACCCATATAGCTCCGTTTTGCCTGAAAATTTCGCCATACGACCCTCTTTGCCCTGTGAACCTGTTTTGCCAGTCCTCTGCCCTGACCTGCTATTTATAGTAAGTCCTTGATTTTCTGGCTTCAGTAGCTCCGTTTGGCACGAAAATTTCACCATCTGATCTTCTTCGCCCTGTGAACCCGTTTCGCCAGTCCCACATGTCAGCCTGCTATTTATAGCCACCTGCTATTTATAGTAAGTTCTTGACTTTCTGACTTCAGTAGCTCCGTTTGGCTTGAAAATTGCAACGCCTGATCCTGATAACGTGAGTGTCGTTCTGATGCCAACCTCGGGTGCAGACCTGCTATTTATAGCCGTGCCCTGACTTACTAAAAATAGTAAGTCCTGCGATTCTGCTCAAATTTTGCCAACAAGTGCCTTGAAGCGTGCTGACATGGGTGGGGTACTCCGTCTTGACTATTTTTGGACTTCACCCCCTATAAAAGTGGGAACCCTAATTTGACTTGCATGTATCCCGAACGGTCTCCGTTTGTCTTTGTTCCTTCTGCATGTTGTTCTACTTGTTGAATTGGAGTGTTAGGCGGTTGCCAGAATGCACCTGCTAAAAATAGAAACTGTCTGAAAAGTGACTCATCCACTGCCGGATGGTTTTGCATGTCATATTGCCTGTAGGATCTCAAGAAACCTAGAAAAACCCAGAAAACTGGTCTGCATGCATGTACCGGCTAAAAATAGTAAGTCCTCGAAATTTGATCTTCTTCGCTTGCATGTCACACTGTTGCGTAGCTCTCGAAAAACCTAGAAGGAATATCCGGACATGCGTTGAAGAACTCTGCATGCAAACCCTAAAAATAGCCTCTGAAGGCTGAACTCTAAAAGTGATCATCTCGGTTTGCATGTTATATCGTTGCGAAGGTTTCGAGGAACCCAGAAGTAATCTCCGGACATGCAATGAGGAATTATACATTTGACCCCTGAAAATGGCTCCTGAAGCCTGAACTACTAAAAATAGAAAATTGTCCGATCTGGCTCAAAATTTATGTGCAAGCAGCTTGAGGTTACCTAAAGGTGGTGGAACTGACAGAATTCCAAAATTTCGACAAAATAGCCCCAAATTGAATACTTACTAAAAATAGCAAGTTGTCGGAATACAGTGAAAATTTAATGGGACCCTGCTGGAAGCTTTCTGACTGCTGTACTAAGCTTGGATTTCAATTTTATAACTCAGTTTGACCTTAAATAAGCCTGAAGGATGAAAACCCTAATTTCACAGACATGAACAATATTTGAACCTGGGTCAAACGACGGGCTATCCCCGGAGGGACCAGAGATAGAGAGAGAGACGCACGGACCAAAGCCAAAAGACCCGAATGGAGCAAAAAATTAGGGGGTCCCCATCCGTATGGGGTGATGTGTGAAAAAGGTCACAACAGTAATGTCCCCTAATTGGGAATGCCCTAAATTTGCCCTAATTCCTCAATTTCCAAATAAACAGATGGGTTAGAGAAAACATTTCACGTAATTGAAGTCTTGCAAACAGATTAGAAATCATTTGCCACAATAATACTAATTAGCAGATTGTCATAATTGAACATAAGTAAATTCAGGACAAAATTATTAATTCAATCTTAAAGCACTTTAATATCATTGGAAGGCTCAACCATAGGAGAGCATGGGAGAATGTGACTTTGATGGGGTGTCTTGGATCCTCTACCCTAGGCCCAAGAGTGGACATACCATCCTTCGTGGCCTCATGTGGCCCATGCCATCCATATGAGGTGGTCTACCTAGTGAGGTATCCCCTTTCTATTATCCCCTCATCTTGCCAACCATTTCCCTCTCCCTATTAGAGGTCCTAGGTTTAGGTCTTAGCCAGTTCATGGAAATTTTAACATGGTATCAAAGGCAAGGCCAAGATCTCAAAGCTCTTGTAGTGTGGCTGAAGTTGGAATGTTGGAGAAATGAACCACAATTAAATCATAGAAGGATTGTGTAACGACCCCAAAATCGGGTAAACAAAAATTTTCTACTTTCACTAATAAGATACAAGGAAATACATTTATAATGACAAAATAAACAACTTTTCTTTTCATTCTAATTGAACATTTCATCATAAAGAAATAAATGACACAATACATCATTGTTCTATTTTCCAAGTAAATAACAGAGTACGCTTTCATGATTACTTTTCTTTCAATTAAAAAGCAAGGTAAGAATCTTACAAGTTTCAAACATAGCTCGGAAGCTTTTGAGCAAATAGGAATAAGACTGTCCAGGATCTTCCCTTTCAAACCTTGGTTCATCAGAAGTCTGTTGTGGAGGAGAAACATCACTCAGGTGCTTTTCCACCAACCACGGACTTATATTGCGGTCCCCCGCACGTTTACTGTTAAGTAGACGGCCCTCCCTTCTACGAAGAGATTGGTTGGGTAACCGATTCTGTATGACCAACTGAGCATAGTGTGTAATCCTACATAACTAAATCCTTGTGCCCTCACAATCTCAATCTAGCATGTAACCTGGATTACTGTGAACTGACAGTGTAATTCGTCTCACAGTCTAAGTGGACGTTAGGTATACTACACTACTTTGGCCAAAGCATTTCGGCAGTACTTATACTGACGGTCATCTATCACTTGCACTAAGTCAGGTTCAGTTTGACTTAAGGCTGCCTTATCCTACGCGTAGGTTGAGTCCTTTCCGTGGGTAGTCAATCACCCTAGACTTCCTACTTCAACTACTTAAACAGGAAATGGAGTACAGTCAACAAGGGGTCCCTCTGGTACTTCCTAACATGGAAATCTTTATCCATGGAGTACATAGCTTTCTCTGGTTAACCTATTTAACTCTAAAGCTTTAGACTACCTTGGTACTGAATCCACCCTCGTCCTAGTATTAATAACTAGTCCCTTTCCTTTATTTAAGGAGTTCAAGCAGTATTCAAGCAATACAAAACATAAGGTACTTTTACTAAGAAGTAATCAAACATTTCCCTTTTTATGTTATTCCTTTTCGAATTTTCCTATGAATTCAAACTATTCATTTCAACAAGCTTTTAAGCTATTTCCAATTCAACAAGCTATTAAGCTATTTCTTAATTCAAAAAGCTTTTCTAAAGAATTTAAACTATTCCCAATTCAACAAGCTCTTTAAGCTATTTCTTAATTCAATAAGCTTTTCTAAGGAAATTTAACTATTCCCAATTCAGCAATTCCATAGAAACATAGAGGTTTCCTATTATTTTTCCTTTCAAACTACAGCATAATGCAAGGCATAATCAAGCAAAACTAATAACACTTTTTAAAATCAATGACAAAAATTCTACAAAGATATTTCTCATGCCTGATTTCCTTTTGCGTATGAGCTCGATCGGTAGCTTCAGTTCTTGCTCCACCGTCCTTCGCAGCCTTCTCTCAGCTTGAACAAATACTACTTTCAGGTAAATGCAATTTGGTATGAGGAAAAGTTGCTCTCAGCAATACAGTCTCAAATTGCAAATGGCTTTCACAAAATGGTAATGGCTTTTACAATCTATCTCACAATCTAATTGCAATGATGGTTTGCAACTTACTGTAAATGCAACAGCAGTGTAGGTGAATAAAGCTCTCAACAAGAGGGAATTTTAACACACAGAAATACCACAGCACTGAAATTCGTGATTCCAATGCAAAGGAGAGTGAGTGAATGAGTGATTTCAAACAATGAGAGTGAACCTATTTATAGGTTTCGAATTCTCATGTTTACTACTTTGTAGGCATGAGAATTCGACACCTCTTCCTTTGAAAATGTCAAAATGTGCAGTGGCAACCGAATAACCAGACACACAGCAAAATGAGTGATGATTCAACATATTTTCAAAGAATGTTTCAACATATCACTTGTGAATTTCGTGAAGCAACCACGTACAGGTTTAAACATTAAACTTGCCCTCAAAAATGGCGAACTGAAGAACAAATGGCGTTTTTAGTTACTGTTTGAAAATGTCAAGGGTTTCCCACAGTCGCTTATAGTTTCCTTTCACCCACGCGTCCACAATGGTGGCGTTTCATACAGCTGCGACCAAGTCCACATTGTGCGAACTGGGCGCAGGCTTCAAATGCTGCCATTTTCCACTATTCACAGCTCAAAACAGTCGCGCGATTTCTTCACGGGAAGAAATCCGCGATTTTCAAATATTTCTTTTAAGTCTTTCAAAAGTCTAAAGTTCAAACTTACATTTCCTTCATTAATTTTTCATGCATTTTCAATGGTCTAGTAAATTTCGAAATTCCTTTCCTTTATTTAATACTTTCTAAAGTTTGAATATTTCGAAATTCCTTTATATGGTAATGCAAAATAATTACCAAAGACTTATACGTCTATTTCAAATCTTTCCAAGGGTTTAGTCATTTTAATATTCTCATTAAAATGTTATTAATACATTTTGTATTATATTCACTATAACATTATTATAGTTTTTAATTTACCTTTATTTAAATATATAAATATATCTATATAATATTTGAATATTACATTAGATATATTAATATATTATATTATCGGTAAGGCTATAATAATATCAATATTAAATATATTAATAAACTTACCCAATTTACACTTAAATATATCTATACATGTTTATTTTCAAATCTCCAATTACGTGTATTATAGGCCAGTTAGAGCACCTTTAATAGACGCAATTGCACAAACACGTATATATACATTTAACTGTAAATTCCAGGCATCAGTAACTTATCAGTTCACATTTCACATTCAAGGTTCTCAGAACAGTAAGTTAGTCAATCAAGGAACACCACTCATAAAGCACAAAGAAGTAATCAGAAACTCCTAAGCCTAAGGATGACTTATCATGACAACTCAATCTGACTCAGTTCCCAAAACCCTCAGTGAAGTGTGTGTATGCTCATATGATCAACTTTACCGGTTAGCCGACCAAGTTCCTCTCCCGAGTGATGTTTCCCCTCCACCTGGAGGAATAGTTCCTGTTCCTGCATCCATGGCACAAAACCACGGCAGTCAATTGCTCACAATATTTGCAGTATATATAAATCAAATATATAAAACAAGACTAATTACTTTCCTCTATGCATTGCTTATCCAAGAGTAACATCAATCAAGAATACAGAATGAGCCAGACATAACATGTAAACAGATTCTCATATTGATAACAAGGTTCAATCACATTTTATTCATTCAAAACCTTCCTTACAATCAGAATGCTCTAAGCATTACTAGAATAGTAACTATACAAATTCTGGGGTGTAACATACTCCCCCTCATGCCTGATTTCCTTTTGCGTATGAGCTCGATCGGTAGCTTCAGTTCTTGCTCCACCGTCCTTCGTAGCCTTCTCTCAGCTTGAACAAATACTACTTTCAGGTAAATGCAATTTGGTATGAGGAAAAGTTGCTCTCAGCAATACAGTCTCAAATTGCAAATGGCTTTCACAAAATGGTAATGGCTTTTACAATCTATCTCACAATCTAATTGCAATGATGGTTTGCAACTTACTGTAAATGCAACAGCAGTGTAGGTGAGTAAAGCTCTCAACAAGAGGGAATTTTAACACACAGAAATACCACAACACTGAAATTCGTGATTCCAATGCAAAGGAGAGTGAGTGAATGAGTGAATGAGTGCTTTTCAACAATGAGAGTGAACCTATTTATAGGTTTCAAATTCTCATGTTTACTACTTTGTAGGCATGAGAATTCGACACCTCTTCCTTTGAAAATGTCAAAATGTGCAGTGGCAACCGAATAACCAGACACACAGCAAAATGAGTGATGATTCAACATATTTTCCAAGAATGTTTCAACATATCACTTGTGAATTTCGTGAAGCAACCACGTACAGGTTTAAACATTAAACTTGCCCTCAAAAATGGCGGACTGAAGAACAAATGGCGTTTTTAGTTACTGTTTGAAAATGTCAAGGGTTTCCCACAGTCGCTTATAGTTTCCTTTCACCCACGCGTCCACAATGGTGGCATTTCATACAGCTGCGACCAAGTCCACATTGTGCGAACTGGGCGCGGGCTTCAAATGCTGCCATTTTCCACTATTCACAGCTCAAAACAATCGCGCGATTTCTTCACGGGAAGAAATCCGCGATTTTCAAATATTTCTTTTAAGTCTTTCAAAAGTCTAAAGTTCAAACTTACATTTCCTTCATTAATTTTAAAAAGTGTTATTAGTTTTGCTTGATTATGCCTTGCATTATGCTGTAGTTTGAAAGGAAAAATAATAGGAAACCTCTATGTTTCTATGGAATTGCTGAATTGGGAATAGTTAAATTTCCTTAGAAAAGCTTATTGAATTAAGAAATAGGTTAAAGAGCTTGTTGAATTGGGAATAGTTTAAATTCTTTAGAAAAGCTTTTTGAATTAAGAAATAGCTTAATAGCTTGTTGAATTGGAAATAGCTTAAAAGCTTGTTGAAATGATTAGTTTGAATTCATAGGAGAATTCGAAAAGGAATAACATAAAAAGGGAAATGTTTGATTACTTCTTAGTAAAAGTACCTTATGTTTTGTATTGCTTGAATACTGCTTGAACTCCTTAAATAAAGGAAAGGGACTAGTTATTTGATATACTAGGACGAGGGTGGATTCAGTACCAAGGTAGTCTAAAAGCTTTAGAGTTAAATAGGTTAACGAGAGAAAGCTATGTACTCCATGGATAAAGATTTCCATGTTAGGAAGTACCAGAGGGACCCCTTGTTGACTGTACTCCATTCCCTGTTTAAGTAATTGAGGTAGGATAGTCTGGGATGATTGACTATCCAGTGAAGGACTAAAACCTATGCGTAGTGTAAGATAGCCTTAAGTCAAATCGGCCTTGAGTATTGTATATGATAGATGACCTTCTTTCGAAGTACTGAATTAGAATACTTTGGCCAAAGTAGTGGAAGGTACGACATCCACTTAGATGTGAGATAGTTGAGACTACACTGTCAGTTCATTGTGATCCATCATGCTAGTTCGGGATTGTGAAATAGCAAGTTCTAGATGTATAGGACACAACACTATGCTCAGTTGGGTTGTCGCAGCCGGTTACTTTACCAATCTCTTCGTTCGAAAGGAGGGCCATTTATCGAATAATAGATGTGCGGGGGACCGCATTAACAGTCCGTGGTTGGCGGAAAAGCGCCTGAGTGATGTTTCTCCTCCACCGCAGGCGACGGATACACCAAGATTTGAAAGGAAGGGAACCTGGACCATCTTACTACTATTTGTGCAAAAGCTTACGAGCTATGTATGTAATTTATTTTACTTTGTACTCTGATTTATATTTACAATGAAAATGGAATTCATGTGGAAATATATATTGTAACTTGCATGTAATTATCAATAAAGAAAGGAAGAATTTTATTGCAATGTCTTTGTTACTTGTTACTTTTATATGTTTGGAAAGAAATGTTAGAAAATTTTTGTTTACCCGGTTTTGGGGTCGTTACATGTGGTATCATGGAAATTTTAACATGGTATCAAAGGCAAGGCCAAGATCCCAAAGCTCTTGTAGTGTGGCTGAAGTTGGAATGTTGGAGAAATGAACCACAATTAAATCATAGAAGGACTGGTAACTTAGTGGTAGAGCATCCCAGCAGCAATCAAGAAGTCCTAAGTTTGAATCCTAGCTAGTCCATTAAAAGTTTAAGAATTAATTTTTTATTCCACAAATAATGTTCTTTATATGGCTTGCAGTATGTCATTGACTGAAGAAAATGCCACTGCCTTTCTTTTTTGCCATGCTATGATTTCCCAGTTCCCTTGCTAACTTTTGCATGGTTTCTCTATGGCGTACATTTGTCTTTATAATTTGTGTTATTTGTGTCAGATATCTCTTTGTGTGTAGCTTTATAATGTAGGTTTATATTTAATTTAGCATGTGATTATGCTTTTTGTGAACTCATTTCAGCCAAAAACTGATACTAATTTGTAAGAATTCAACCTAGTGTTTGCATTCTTCTATTTGCACTCCCAAATTTCATTCTCTGAAAAGTTTGTGCAAATTATTTTATATGCATGAAGCGTTGGATTTACTAATTGGCAACAAATTTGTTTTTTAAAACAAACAGATGTTTAATGAGAAGAATTATGATATGGCGGTTATTTCTTTTGAGAGGGCTGGAGATGTGAATATGGCTAAATGGGCAAAAGCTGCAAAGCTTCGAGAAGATGGACAGAGAAATTTTGAGACACACAAAGAAGCTGCCAAACGTTCTCTGATAGAAGCAGCAGAAATTTTCCTTTCTATAGGGAAGCCAGATTTTTCTGCTACTTGCTTCATTATAATGGGAGAATATAGTCAAGCTGGTAAGAACATTTTTTTTACTCTGTAAGAAAACTGGATTACACTGCAAATTGCTTCATTATAATGGGAGAACATTTAATTTTTTAGTAGATATGGTCAGAAAATCTGTCACATTCTTAAACAAGATTCTGATTTAATGATGGAATAAATTGTATTTTCAATCAATCATTAAACAAGATAAACAAGGGTAATTTCTTGTCCTTGTGTTATCAAACATCAGGTCAAAGGTCATTTAATAAGGATTTTTTAAGAACATAAGGCATTGAGCAATGTTCCTGCTACCAAGTTTTATTTTTTTCCTAAATTTGGAATATAAATATTAATATAGAGAATTTAATTTGATAAAAGATCAAACATTCCATTCTAGTAAATGTATGGTTGTCCATCATATATAGGTTGATCTCATCAAACTACTAATTCACTCATATGGATTTAATTGGCAATTTGGTGGACAAATTATTAAATGACAACAAATAGTCCATGTCATGAAAATTCACACAAAAATAGAAAATAATTTTACACCACAAAAGTACCTGATATTGTTGACGTGTTTTTTAGGACAACACCAACACAAAATAAAATGTCCAACGGTCACTCTATTCCCTCTTGATCAAAGTATTCCACATGCTAAGATTGCGTGAAAGTTCATGCGGTCAACTCCAAGGTTCCTTTTATTGCGAATAGACTCAGTTGATTGATGTGAATATGCTGGGTATTCCAAGGGGACTTACGTGAGTTGCTCATTCAAAAGAAAGGATCTTCAAATTTCGGGAGATTTGTCGATGATGCTTGAGTTCTTAAACTAACCGGATAATGCTGAATGTAAAAGGATATAAGGATTATAGATACTACCATCTACTCCTAAAGGGGTGGAGGGCGAGGATCGACTTAAACAATCTTCAAACCAGACTTCGCTTCATCTCCCTTCGGACAACTCTGACAAAGTTGGTGCAATCTTCAAAGGATGAGTAAGATGTTCAAATTATGATTCAGCATACACACCCCATCACAACGATGCAAGTGAACATACGAATCACAACCGAAGTTAAGTACTGATATTCCAGTTGACCACGCAGGGCGGACTTACCATCAGCAAGCCCGCTAGTGGTATGGATGAAAGAAGATATGCTCAAACCAAAGCGCCACGCTCCACAATTAACAACCACTTGCATAAAATAAAGTTTATTCTACTCTATCTACTTGAATTGGAAAGATGAAAAGATCTCGTCAACTACCCACAATGCAAGATAGAATCACCAATCAATGAAAATCCTCATATTATGGGAGTCTTACACAACAATCTTTTACAAAAACTTTCAAAGGGAAAGTCTTTCTCTCCTTTCCAAACTAAGCTAACTTCTAAGCTATCTTTCTATCTATTCTAACTTCTATCTTCTCTACTCTCAATATGATATCTACTAAGCTACAAATGAGGGGGGATGCCCCTTTTATAGTTGGCCCAGTCCAACGGACGGCTTAGATTGAATTACAATAAAGGGCTCAGATTGAGCCACACATGCCCTAATTAGGGTTTTTGCCCTAAAAACCGCCACAGAGAGGAGTGGGGCAATGAATGCACAGAATATTCTCCACTCTTCTACAGGAACCATTATCTGCGAATAACGCCCACTATCTTCTTCTAGAAGATTCTCATCCGGAAACACGTTCCCACTGTTCTTCTCTACCAATTCTGTTGTGTTAGGAGGAGAGCAAAAGAGTCTCTAAGATCGTCTCCGCAGATAATAAAATTTGAAAGGATTTGACGTTCAGCCCTCCTGTTGCTTTGACTTCTGGACTCACTTCTTCCTTGTAACTTTCACATTTCTTTAGCCCATTGCCTTGGGCGCATTTGCCTCTTTTGCATCACCTTCTTAGTGTCCTTAGCCAAATCTTCACTGTCGTTTCTTTTTCCAAAGTTGTAATGTTGTCCAGCTTCATCACCTCAAGTCTTCATGCCTTGGCCTCAGCGTTCATCCTGCAAAACAGAAAGAGGAGCATCAAAACATTTATAAGATAAAATCCACTTTACTTACCCAATTCCCACATTTTGACTGATTGATCTCCGGATCTTGATAGAGTTCATCATTTCCAGGAAACTTTTATAACTTTTCAACATCTGAATGCTTGATGTTCGAGCTTCAGTTCATTTTCAAATTCCTCCATGCCTTAGACAAATTTCTTCCCTGTGAGTGTATTTGACCCCCTGTTCCTTCATTTTCCCTTAGACAATTTTACTTGCTTTACAAGCCAAAGCATTTTTTGTAGAAACTTTTCTCGTATTTGCCTTAGAGATTTTATTTTTTATTTCACCTAGGAAATCCATTAAACGGGTGCCAGGCAAAAATATCTGTCGAAAAAGCTTGAGCGAGGTGAGGAACAATTTTAAATCATCTCCCAGTGGGAAATGTTCAATACCCAGAAGAAATTTCCCCTCAAAAATCATCGTTTCCATGTGTATCCAGACAAAGGGGTAAGTTTAAATTTTTTATTATTTTTGAAAATAATAAAATTCTAAGGTTTATTCCACTTTTAATTCTGGATGTTCTTCCAGGCCTGCAATCTCCATTTTTCCTGCCTTGGCATTTTTCCTTGATTTTCCGGAGAATTTCCCTTCCTGCTTACGGGCACGTTTCATCTTGCACTTGGAAATTTTGTATTATCTCCTCCTTAGGCGTATTTCATAACGTATGCTCCTTGAGCATTTTCCATGCCTTAGAATACATTCATCAACCACCTTCTTCCTTGGGCGCATTTCCTACACGCTACTTCCATTTTCCATGCTTTAGGCAAATTATCACCTTCACATCACCTTGGGCACATTTAAGCTAGTGAGGAGGATATTACAAACACTTAGAATATTTTTCCACCATTTCTTTCCTGGCTGGGTGCATTTTGGGGGTGTGAGGAGGAATTCCACACTTAGAAATTTTTTACCTTGCCTCCTCTTGTGGGCGCATTTGCATGTGTTGACTTCCATTCCACTCCTTGGGCGCATTTGCATGTGTTGACTTCCATTCTACCCCTTGGGCGCATTTAGCAGGTGGACAAGGAATTCATGGGCGCATTTTGCATAGGGAGAAGGAATTTCCCCAAGCCTTGGGTGCATTTAGCCTAGGCAACTTCCATTCTCACTTAGAAACTTTTCTTATAAATATCTCCCATGAGGGCGCATTTGCTATGTGAAGGAGGAACTTTTTATGTCTTGGGTGCATTTGAGGGTGGTGAAGGAAATCCACGACTTAGAAACCTTTTTTTTTTGTGCTTTTCCATGCCTTGGCGCATTTCACACATACCACTTCTATTTTCCACGCCTAGAATTTTTTGAAGTGACTTTATGCATGGTGGGCGCATTTTGAAGGTGGTGCTTTCATTTGTTGCCTTAGAAATTTTTAGGCCTCCATCATCCTCCTTGGGCGCATTTAGGGGGGTGTGAAGGAATTTGCTAACACTTAGAAACACTTTCATCAACCCCTCCAAGTTGGGCGCATTTCACCCATGCTCAAGGAACTTTTGGGCGCAAATAGCGTGGGTAGGAGAAATTTCCCACGTCCTTCATGACCTTTCACCTCCCCTGGGCGCATCTCACCTTAATAGCTTCCATGTTTGGGCGCATTTAGAGGGGGGAGAAGGAATTCCGCCCATATTTAGTGGCTCTTCACCTTCCTTGGGCGCATTTGAGGATGCCTCAAGGAATTTCAATGCCTTGGTGAATATTTCTATGCCTTTGGTGACCTTTCACCTTCCTTGAGCGCATACAGGGGTATGAAGAGGAAACTTCATGCCTTAGAAGAATTTCTATGCCCTTTGAAGGCGCATTTCACCTGTGCTCAGGGAAATCCCACACTTAGAGATTTTCATATCTTTTATTCCTTCTGGGCGCATACGACATGTCTGCATGCCAGTTATCACTTATAAGTTTCCAACGCCCCAACCATGCCTTGGCTTTCTATTTTTAGCAGACTCGGAGAAATTAGGGTTTCCTTGTATTTCATCTTGTTCTGAGCTGTGCTTGTACTGACTTGCCAGCTTGTTTATCTACTGCCCATACTGGTATGCTATTTTTAGCCATTTGCTACTTTTAGTAAACCCTGAATTTGATCAATCCTTGTATCTCCATTTGCTTTGAAATTCGTTCCACTTGTTGTTGATGCTGGGAGTGACTTATTCATACCTGCTTCTAGTGATGATGTGCTATTTATAGCCATGAGGTGACTTACTAAAAATAGTAAGTATTCAGATCGTGCTCAAAATTTGCTAGTGGACAACCTGCAAGATGTTGATCCTGGTGGCGTGCTTCGTTTTGACATCTCTACATTTTGCTTCGTCTATTTTTAGACATAGCAGGGGAAACCCTAATCTGATTTGCATGTGCTCCGGATTGCTCCTGATTGTCGCTCTGCTTGCTAGACTGGAGTGTTAGGTAACTGTTGGACTGAAGCTGCTATTTATAGTAAGTGTCTGGAAAGTGGTCAACCGGATGTCGGATGAATTTGCATGTTATAGTGCCCGTGGGATCTCAAAAAACCTAGAAAATTGGTCAACATGCGGGCACTGGCTAAAAATAGTAAGTCCTTGAAAACTGATCCGTTCCACTTGCATGTCATATCACTGCGAAGCTCTCGCAAAACCCACATGGAATATCCGGACATGCATTGAAGATTCCTGCATGCAAACCCTAAAATTAGCCTCGGAAGGCTGAACTCTGAAAGTCACCATCTCGGCTTGCATGTTACACCATCGCGAAGGTTTTGAAAAACCCAGATCAATTCTCCTGTCATTCATCGGAGAATTATATGTTTAAGCCTTGAAAATAGCTCTTGAAGCCAAAACTGCTAAAAATAGCCAGTTGTCGGAATCTGTTCAAATTTCACGCGTAGGCACTTGGAAGCTGCCTGAATGTGTTGAAGTAGTTAGAATCCTGAAATTCTAAGGAAAAGACCTCGTTGTAGGTACTTACTAAAAATAGTAAGTTGTCAGATTTCAGTAAGATTTCAATGGGATCCTGTCTTGGGCCTTCTGACTACACGGCTGCACTCAGATGTCAATTTATCAACTTGATTTAATCTCAATCCAGCCTGAAGAACAAAACCCTAATTTCACAGATTCACTCCAAACTTAGCCAAAATTTCAAATTAGGTCAAATACAGAAACATTCCCAGAAGAACAAAGAAATAAGAGAGAGAGAGACGCAAAACCAAAGCCAAAAGACCAAAACGGAGCAAAAATAGGGGGTCCCCATCTGGCATGGGGTGATGTGTGAAAAGGTCACAACAATACTTACTAAGAATGTGTTGGCTAAGAAATATCCCACTTTCACAAAAAATGTGAGTTAGGGTAAAATTGAAGGCGTTACATACACCAAAAGCTTTGCCACTTCAGAAGAATAACTTTGAGGTGCAAGTCCTAGGTTGATGTGTGAACCTCCCTTCTAGTAACATCACTTAGAGGTGCTTGTGTGCTTTGTGGGCCCCCTTTTCTTTTGATTATTTGTAATGTCCCTATCACTTGGTGGAGATCCTTAGCCTATTTTAATTCTCATAGGCTGATTAGGGTGTGATAAGGGAATAGTTAACTAATTAAATTAAGTTGTCTAAAGTCACTCATTTCATGAGCAACATATATTTAATTAACTATTTTATTAATATTGGACAGTTTATTAAAAAAATGGCTTTATGAGTTAAATATATATATATATTATAAGTCACTTTATATATATATATATATATATATATATATATATATATATTATAAGTCACTTTGAGAGAGAAATAAAATAAAATATTTCAAATATTAAAAAGGGGGTATAAAAAGTGAGCTTGTGAAAAAAATTCATCCATGGTATTTTATTTTCAAAACCCCTACTTTGGAGATCGAGTGGTTGTTCATCTTTCTGCCCTAGGAGAAAAACCCTATGGCAAAGATTGGTTTCGAGGACAGAAACCCTCCTAGCCAATTTGTGAGTGGATTCATACAAGATTCATAGGTGTGTTGAATGTTACAAAATTGGTGGAGATTGCACTAAAGAGTTAAAATATCATTTGTAGAGTTGTTTCTTTGGTATCCGGTGGAGCTGCAAATTGAAGGGATTTAATGAAAGGATTCACATAGCAAATAAAATTGATATTGTAGTGCTTGCTAGGGCATGGAGGTATTGTTGTGACCTTTTCACACATCACCCCATTCAAATGGGGACCCCCTAATTTTTGCTCTGTTTTGGGCTTTTGGCTTTGGTTTTTGGGTTGTTTTGTCTCTCTCTCTCTTTGTTCTTTCTGTCCTTCCGGGGAAGTCCTTGTCTTTGACCTAATTGGAAATTTTGGCTAAGTCTGAAGTGCAATTGGATGAGTTAGGGTTTCCATTCTTCAGGCTTGTTTGAGGACAAATCGAGTTGGCAAATTGAAATCTAAGCTTGGCATTGCAATAAGGAGGCTCCAGGCAGATTCCCATTAAATTTTCATTGAATTCTAACAACTTACTATTTTTAGTAAGTACTTAATTTGAGGCCTTTCCCTCGAGATTGTGGAAATTCTGACCGCTCCACCGCATTCAAGACACTTCAAAGTGCTTGCACGCAAAATTTGAGCGGATTTGGACAACTTGCTATTTTTAGCAGTTTTGGCTTCAGAGGCAATTTTCAAGGTTTGCATGTGTAATTTTCCAATTTATGTTGGGATATTCTTTCTAGGTTTTTCAAGAGCTTCGCGATGATGTGACATGCAAGTCAAAATGATGACTTGCTATTTTTAGCAGGTGCTCGCATGTGGACCAATTTTTTGGGTTTTTCTGGGTTTTTTGAGATCTCTCGGGCAATATGACATGCAAATACGTCTGGCAATTGGTTGATCACTTTTCAGGCACTTACTATTTTTAGTAGGTTCACTCCAAGCAGTCCCAGATATCTAGTTTCGAGAACAGGGCAGTGCAAAACAGAAACGAAGTCAAACGGAGGTCAACTGAGGCACATGCAAACGAGATTAGGGTTTGTTAATGAGATATAGCTTCGGTTAGATATAAATGATGATTGCTAAATAGCATCATCATCATTTATATGTGATCGAATTTAATCCTTAAATATATTTCTGTTAATAAGTAAAACGAATTTATAAGCATGCATAAATTCGAAATAATAAAATGATGATCAAATTCTGCATTGAATTAAATTCGGAACTCATATTATACATATCCACCATGTATGAGAGGGCGTGTGTATTATGTTTACTAAACCGAGTGTTAGTCGGTTGCCTTTGGGACCCGCGCGCCCAAAGGGACACGTCCCATGAGGGGACGTGTCTCCACGTGTGGAGACATGTCCTCTCATAGAGGCGGGTCTCCAAGGGTATTTAATATTGTTCCATGATTGATATGCAAACATCGAAATCATTAATGTTCTGCAATCAGCACATTCAGCATAAAGAGTAGAAATCTGGAAATTGTTTTTTGACTTAGAATTCTCACACATAATTTCTGACCTTAGTGTTTCCTTAGATTGAGTAGGATCCTATTTGATAAAGATTTGATTACATTTACAGGGTTTCCTACTTTTATGCCTAAAATGGGGGGTGAAATTCGAGAAAAATGTCAAGCTGACATATCCCACCGAGATCGGCATCTTTCAGAGAATCCACTGGTGAAATCTGAGCAAAATCCGCATACTTACTATTTTTAGTAAGTCATTTCAGGGCTAAAAATAGCAGGTCAGCATGAGGGACAGGTGTGAACAAGTCAAACAAGTCATGAGGGTCACGCTTGGCAAATTTCAAGTCATGAGGAGCTGCAGAAGTCAAGAAATCAAGGATTTACTAAAAATAGTAGGTGAACACGAATGGCAGGCGAGCACAAACGACAGGTATGAACGGGCTAGTCAAGCCATGAGGACCACATCGAGCCAGCTTCAAGTTCAAAATAGTTGAAAATCCATGAAAAATCACAAGTCTCCAGAATTTGCTAAAAATAGAAGGCAAGGGTCAACTGAAGGTATCAAAAATTTCTCAAAGTTAGGAGAATTGGAAGTAGACCCCCTTCAAATGTGCCCTCAAGCAAGGAGTATGGGGTGAGAAAAAGTTTAAGTCTTTGAAAATGAAAGCTCCATCCTCCAGATGCGCCCTTGAGGTGGAGGCCTTGAAAAGTTTCCAAGGCGTTGGAAAATGAGAGCACACCCCCTTGAATGCGCCATCTTGAAGTGAAGGTGTTTTGAAAAATTTCTAAGTAAAAAAATGAAAGCACACCCTAGCAAATGCGGCCATCACAAGCAAGGAGATAAGAAAAACGCTTAAGGCATCGAAAACAAAAGTTGACCTGTTGACGTGTGTTTTATGACAACACCAACACAGAATAAAATGTCCAACGATCACTCTATTCTCTCTTGATCAAAGTATTCCGCATGCTAAGATTGCATGAAAGTTCATGCATTCAACCCCAAGGTTCCTTTTATTGCGAATAGACTCAGTTGGTTGATGTGAATATGCTGGGTATTCCAAGGGGACTTACGTAATTGTTCGATTTTGCCAAGCAGATGGAAGATTTGTCTATAATGCTTTGATATTTGAACTGACCGGAAAATACTTAATTTAAAGGGACAAAGGGGATAAGAGTTCTATGATCTATTTCTAAGGGGGTGGAATGCGAGGAAAGACTTTGACAATCTTCAAATCAAACTTTGTTTCGTCTCCCCTTCGAACAACTCTGACAAAGTTGGTGCAATCTTCAAAGGATGGATAAGATGTTCAAATTGTCTCCCGACATGCGCACTCCGTCACAACGATGCAAGTGAACACACGAGTTACAATCGAAGTTAGGTAATGATATTCCAGTTGACCACGCAGGGCAAACCTACCGTCAACAAGCCCGCTAGTGGTATGGATAAAGGAAGATTTGCCCAAACCAACGCCACATTCCACAATTAACAACTACTTGCATAAAACAAAGTCTACTTTACTCTAATCTATTTGAATTGGAAAGACGAAAAGGTCTCGTCAACTACCCACAATGCAAGATAGAATCACCAATCAATGAAAATCCTTATATTATGAGAGTCTTACACAACAACCTTTCACAAAAACCTTCAAAGGGAAAGTCTTTCTTTCCTTTCCAAACTAAGCTAACTCCTAGCTCAACTCACTAAATGCCTTCTCTACTATCTAGCTCAACTCTATCTCTGATTTTTGTCTAACTCCCTATTATTTTACAAATGAGGGGGAATACCCCTTTTATATCAAGCCCAGTCTAGTGGACGACTTAGATTCAAATACAATGGAAGGCCTAGATCGAGCCACCTAAGCCCTGATTAGGGTTCTAGCCCTAAAAACCGCCACTGAGAGGAGTGGGGCAATGAATGTGCGAAAGATTCTCCACTCCTCATCATGAACCACTATCTGTCATCAATGCACATCATCCCCTTCCAAAAGATCATCATCCAGAAGGGCATTTCCTTTCTCCTTCTCGCTGGCTGCAAACCTGATGAACCTGGCCAATACTGCCTCAACTTCCTGATCCAAAATGGGAGGAATGTGATCCAACTGAAATTCTAAAACTGTAACTGTTTGCCCATGCCGAGCACAAGATTTCTTCCAGGCAACAAGGGCGTCCTGGGTGTTCTGAATAATGCTGGAGAACATAGAAGTGTTCTCGAAGTCATCTTGTGTGAAGGTCTTCACCTCAGAAAAGGATGGTGTCAATCTATTCTTCAAACCATCTGCAGTCACCTCTTCAAAAGTCAGTCTCCTGGCAAATATTGCGTCCAACGTAATGAGAACTCCATCCAAGATATTCGTCATGGCCTTTCTGACCCTGACATAATTCATCTGTGATGCATCGTAGAATCCTCGGCCTGTGACCACTGAAGAGTACCATCCGGCAAAGTCATATCTATACCCCTCCTGAATCACACCTTCCTCAACCAGAATCTGTAGAGGTATGCTCATCAAAGCCCCTAAACGGAGAACAACTCTCATCTGATAGATACGAGCCTCATCCCAAGCATGGTTAACTGCATCCATCCTTGCCATAATATCGGAGGCTTGCTGATAGGCATGTGCAAGATCCTCCATAAACTTTCCTGTTTCAGTACGGACGCTGGCAATCCACTTGTCTGCCTATTGTGCCATCCTTTTCAAATCCTCTAACCCACTGATTGATTCCCTGGAAAATTCAGCTGGAAGCTGAATTGCCGGATTCTCTTGCCCACAAGGACGGGACAAGTGCTGCACATAACCAATCAGTGTTTTGTGCTCTACCTTCAATTTCTTGTACTTGTCCTCAACATAGGACAATCTATCCTTGAGTGCTCGATAGGAATTATCGCACTCCTCAACCACTTGTGCTCCAGTGGGGCGGCCAAGTTCCATAGTTGTAATCACATAGTTTTCTGGAACGGCCTCGTCCCGATCACATTCCACTCTAGGCACTGCCACATGTAGTGTCCGAGAGCCATCCTCATCTGTTGAGATCTTAGAGAATTTCTTGGCCTTCTTCTTTGTTAGAGGTGCACTGATTCTTTGCAACAATTCCTCCATCTCAGCTGCAGGATTAGTCTCATCCACAGGATCACGTCTCATCCTGTCCCTTAGCCGCTCTGGCACCTCCTGTTGCGTATCTGATATAACAAAAGGCTGCTCATTTTCGACCTCTATCTCGTGAACTTCTTCTCTGCCTTCGTTCTAACGAGGCTCATCATCATCGATTGGCTCAGTATCTTTGGAGCTATGGGCATCCTGATTTGAAGTAGCATCGTCCTCGAGAGCTGCCTCAATCTCCTGATGAAACTGAGTATCAGTGGCCGTCCCCTCATCCGTCTCTTGCTGATTTTCTTCCCGGGGCATGTTGATGCTCTGGCCCACGGACTCTCTACGAGGTGGTTGACTTGCCACTTGCACTGCCTGTTTTGCCTGCAATCTTTCCCTCTGATCAGCAAACAATGATACTTCCTGCATACTCGGAGAATGTGCCCGAGATGGTGTATGCAAGGATTCCTCAACTCTCAAAGGCTCAGGTTGAACTGGTTCCTTTCCTCTTGGCTTTGGAGTTTGTTCAACTTGCCTTCTTTGTCTGGCTGCTAGCGACCTGTGGTCTCCCATCAAATTGTATGTGAGGGGAATTGATCTGCCCTTGAGTCGGCTGACATGCCTCTCTACCCAACTCCGTGCGAATGTTAAGACTGGGATACAAAGTGTATCCAAGTCGGTAATCTCCGATTCTGACCAATCTGGGAGTGGTAGAGGCGTATCCCTCACTGTCTCGTAATCAGCCTGTACAACATTTATGTCTTCTTCAATTTGATCTGGCACTGGGACAATCTCGCATTCCCTGATCATCACCAACGGTATCCGAGAAAACATTCTCCTCCTGATCTCGATCTCATCCACTGCACTCACCCAAAAGTCTTCAATTTGTGCCTTGTGTCTGAACTCTTCTGACAATATCCATCTAATGTTCCTGTGGGGATCGTAGTGATGCCTACTGGTGTGGTAGGAAAGGTGGAAGAATTGGAGCTCATTTTTCGCCTCCCTAGCTGCTTGTAGCGATGGGCAGATTTCATCTGAATTCCCCATGGTAATTGGGAATCCAAGTCCACCTTTCTTCTTCTTCTTTTGAATCTTATCATAAGCAATAAGTTGCCTAGATATCTCTAGCATCACTATTATGTTCATGGGATAGTGGGGCAATCTATAAGGATAAGAGGAAAATCCTTGCAGCCTTATGTAGGTAAACTTCGGAAATTGGATAAACCAACACCCGAACTTCTCAATCAATTCCTGTGCCTCTCTAGATATTCTGTGGTGAGTCCTTTGCTGCAAGGTCCTCGTTATGTGCATGGTAAAGGCGTCATTGACCCTTTTGTAGTTGGTGGTGCTCGTCAAATGCAACTGCGGACAAGCCTCGTGTATTTTGAATTGATGGGAACCACACCCGATTGGTTCTTTGTAGGAAATTCCCCTATACTTCGTCATGCAAGCCAGCATGTAGACAATGTAAGAGCCCATGTAAAACGTTTTTGTTCTCCTCACGCCACGGAGCAACTCGTGTATGTAGTCACTGATCATCAGTGCCCAGTCCACGCAATCTTTGCCCTCTAGTACCAAGTTGACATAATAAAACATCCAAGGTTCAAAGATGAATACTTGGGGGCATCCTCCGACTCTGCTCAGCATCATTATCAGATCACCAAAATCTTGCCTCAAATCTTCTGAGATTATCTGTTTGGGCAATTTTGTATGAGTTGGCTTGGGTTTGATCATCCGCCTGGTATTTATCAAATTAGCACACCTGTCAAGTGTGGATGAGTACATCTCTTCAGCTCTTTCCCTTGTTTTATAAATCATCTTCTCATGGACTGGAATTCCGAATGCTTCTCCGATTGCCTCTGGTGCCAGGTTAGCCAGTATCTTGCCATCTGGCGAAATGACAATCCTCTGCTCTGTGTTGTAGTGGTTGGCGCATTCCATGATCAGCTCTGGTCACCGGATGGTTGGAGGAAAATTGGCAGATGCATACAATCCGCTCCTAACAATATTATGGGAAGTGACTGATGGGTGATGACCTCCAGTCCCCATTATCCTCCTCCTGAATGCCTCCAAGTTGAACGAGCCCAAGTTTGTGTCAACCAATTTGCCCAACCTTGAATAAAATTTTGATTCTAGCAAGGACTTGCTCAATTTCTTAATCACTGCTTGTCTTGATGTGTTTGCCCTTGTGGATTCAACGTGGTTCATTTTGCCTGCAGCCCTTCTGCTTGATTCGGCCATTCTGCAAAGAACAAAAGTCATTAGAAAACAAGATTTTATAATAATAAAATATCAATTTTGAGGGTGTCAGCAAATTTTTAAATAAAAAGGCTGCAACACTTTTGCCACTTCCAGCTGCAAACCTCAACTGTTTACTTCAACTGTTCTAGAAGTTTCTCTACTTGCAGCAGCACAATGCCAGATGCTTGGAGATATTCGTTTGCAGCAATTTAGAAGTCTCGGCACTTGAAACTCCTCTCTTCAAGTTCGCACTTCAGCAACTTAATATCTCTTCAGTAATTCGTACTTCTCAGCAGTTATGTGAATTTGTACTTCAGCACTTAGCAATTTGAGATCTTTGTTTGCAATTTTGTGCCTTCTTAGCAACTTTACTCTTTTAACTTCAAGTCGCACTTCAACAATTTGAAACTTCTCTCTTCAAATCGTACCTTTCAGCAACTCAGCCTGAGACTTAGAAGTTCGCCCTTCAGCAGCCTTGAAACGCCTTTGTCAATTCAATCTCTTGCAAACCCGCACCTCTCAGCAACTCTAAGCTCCTTCACAATTTCGAACTTCTCAATCAACAACTCAAACTTTTCTCAAATGCGAATTTCTCAACAACTTGAGAATTTCCTATCTCTGCAAACTCGTACTTCAGCCTTAGCAAATATTTTGCACTTAGCAACTGGTGAGAAGAATGAAAAGGACTCAAAACCTTATAGTCAAGTTGAAATCCAGTAGAGGCTATACTTAGCACATTTTTGAATTCCATTTTCCCTCCTTTTGCCAGTCGCAACACTTGTCATTCAGAGCATCGGAATCTTGAGCTTCTAGAACTTCGAAATTTCATCACTCCTGCATAGGTTGCCTCATCGTATTTGCTTCTTTAAAATATTAAATCACTCACTTCTTCGAACAATTTTAATTTATCTGGCTAAGTCATTTTGTGTGTTTGCTTCAGTAAACTTATCCAGTTTCAATTCTCAAGCAAAAACACTTCGTGAAGTCATATTTCCCTTATTTGCCTTAGAGAAATTTCTTGAATTTGCCTTAGGAATTTATCAAAACAGGCATCGGGCAAAATTCTCTGTCAAAACGACACGAGCGAGGTGTGGAGCAAGTTTAGATCATCTCTGAATTGCAAACGTTCAATACCCAGAAGAAAATTCCCTTAAGAACTTGTCGTTTCCATGTGTATCCGGATGAAGGGGTACATTTAATTTTTTATTATTTTAAAATAATAAAATGGCTTGGCTAAGGTTTATTTATTTTCACCCTGGATGTCCTCCACACCTGTAATCTTCAATTTTCTCTGCCTTGGCACCTTATGTGATTTTACTCGAAGAAATCATGACTGGCTCTAGGCATGCTTCACACTTGTTCTTGAAAATCCCAAACTTCACCCTTGCCTTAAGGCGCATTTCTTACTCTTAGAAAATAATTAAAATTTTAAATCACCCATGGGGGGCGCATCTGTGGGTGTGAACTTCCATTTTATCATCTTCACGCCTTAGCAATTTTTGCCTTAGGAAAAAATTCATATTTAAATTACCCATGAAGGGTGCATTTCACCTTATGCATCAACCTTTGCCTTTATCCCTTAGGCATTTTCACGCCTAGAAGCTAACACTTTACCCTTTTCATCTCATAAGCAAGGGCGCATATCACATGTGGTGGAGGAATTTCATGGTGCATTTCCCCTAGTCAATTTCCACTCTTGGGCACATTTGAGGTAGCCAACTTCCACTTTTGGGCGCATTTTGGGGGTAGAAGGAATTCCACCCACACTTAGAGTATTTTCCATCTCTAGGCTTTCTTTCCCTTGGCGCGTTTTACATGCCTCTAGCCTTGGGCGCAAATCACCCATGCTACTTCCATTCTTGGGCGCATTTAGCCTAGTCCACTTCCACATGTGGGCAAAAATAGGGGTATGAAGAGGAATTTTCCTTGCCTTAGCGTATTTTACCTCTTACCTTTCAACGTTTTACCTCATGTGGCCACCTTGGGCGCATTTAGCATGGGTAGGAGGAATTTGTGGGCGCATTTGCCATGGGTAGGGGGAATTTCCTACGCCCTTTATGACCTTTCACCTCCTTTGGGCGCATTTAGCATAGGGTGAAGGAATTAGTGGGCGCATTTCACCCTATGAGGAGGAATTTTCCACTTCACACTTAGAGATTTTTCAACATTTTCTCATACCTCAGGCGCATTTGACCCATGCTGGAGGAATTTCAACACTTAGAGATTTTTGAACATCCTCACCCCTTCTGGGCGCCCTTCATGTGTCTTCATGCCCTTTTATTACTTATGAATTTCCCACGCCCTAGCCATGCCTTGGCTTTTTATTTTTAGCAAATTCGGAGAAATTAGGGTTTCCTTGCATTTCATCCTGTTCTAAGCTGGAGCAGGCGTGGCTGTGCCTCCATTGACTTTGTCATCTCGTTTATACCCTCTGTCCACGCTGGTATGCTATTTTTAGCCATTTGCTATTTTTAGCAAACCCTAGAATTGATCAATCTTTGTATCTCTGCTTGACCTGAAATTCGTTCCAATTGTCTTGATGCTGTAAGTGACTTGTTCACACTTGCCTCTGGCATAGTACGTGCTATTTATAGCCATGAGGTGACTTACTAAAAATAGTAAGTATTCAGATCGTGCTCAAATTTTGCCAATAGGCAGCCTGAAAGATGCTGATCATGGTGGCATGCTTCGTTTTGACATCTCTGCATTTTGCTCCGTCTATTTTTAGACATAGTAGTGGAAACCCTAATCTGACTTGCATGCGCTCCGGATTGCTTCTACTCCCCTTGATTTTTGTTGCCTGTCATTCTGCTTGCTGGACTGAAGTGTTGGGTAGCTGTTGGACTGAAGCCGCTATTTATAGTAAGTGTCCGGAAAGCTGTCTATCTGATGTCAGATGAGTTTGCATGTCACAATGCCCGTGGGATCTCAAAAAACGCAGAAAATTGATCAACATGCGGGCACTGGCTAAAAATAGTAAGTCCTTGAAAACTGATCCACTCTGCTTGCATGTCACATTATTGCGAAGCTCTCGCAAAACCCATATGGAATGTCCGGACATGCACTGAAAATTACTGCATGCAAACCCTAAAAATAGCTTTTGAAGGTTGTACCGTTGAAAGTCACCATCTTAATTTGCATGTTATACCATCGCGAAGGTCTTGAAAAACCCAAATCGATCCTCCAGTCATGCATTGGGAAATCATATGTTTAAACCCTGAAAATAGCCTCTGAAAGCTGAACTGCTAAAAATAGCCAGTTGTCTGAATTTGTTCAAATTTCATGTGTGGGCACCTTGAAGTTGCCTAGATGTGTTGAAGTAGTTAGAATCCCGAAATCCTAAGGAGAAAGCCTCCACATTAGGTACTTACTAAAAATAGTAAGTTGTTAGGTTTCAGTAAGATTTAAGTGGGATCCTACCTTGAGCCTTCTGTCTGCACTGCTGCACTCAGATTCTACCTTGATAACTCTATTTAACCTCAAACAAACCTGAAGGATAGAAACCCTAATTTCACATACTTGGTTAACATTTCATCCCAGGTCAAATAACGGGACATCCCCGAAAGGACAAAAGATCAGAGACAGAGAGAACCAAAGCCAAAAGACCAGAATGGAGCAAAAATTAGGGGGTCCTCATCTTGGATGGGGTGATGTGTGAAAAGGTCACAACATCTAGCGACTCCACAGGAAAGTGTTGAAAAACACTTTAAGATTAACCTCGGCCAATCCCCTCCAACCGTCATACAGAAAGGATACTTACTCAAAAGGGGAGAAGAATCCGATATTGGATCAAAACACCTTCATCTGAGATCTTCTGAACATATGCATTTATCTCATCTCTAAACCATCTTGACTCCCGAGACTGATTACGGCAAGCTATATAGGTATCTTAACTTCAAAAGCATCCTAGACATTTCCTTGCTGCCAGTCAGGCGTCCATTGCCCCGATGAGGTTGTCGCTACAATTCTCACAAATATTGCTCCACTGCTGGTCAGGCGTCCATAGCCCCGATGGAGTTATCTGTATATTCCCAAACCAATATTCGAAGTACGATATTTCTTTCATTGTTCTTTCTTTTGATGTTTCTCTTTAGCATATTTTCTTCTTTTCTCTTGATTTTCCGTCAATTCCATAATTGGTTGGCAAGCAATGAAGCCACTGATGGGTTTGAGAATTGCAGTGGCGCTGAAGCAAGGTATAAATTTTCACTTGCCGTAACCTCTCCCAAGAAATCAAGATGACTCAAAGTGGCCAGTTGAACAGGTAGGACACTATGATCTCAGACTCATGTGTTAAGATACAATAACTGATTAACCTTCCGAGTCGAGTTTATACGAAACCGGATGATGATAAGAGGAAAACAACCTTGGCGATATATCATTTGTGTAAATGTAATCAAATCTCTAATCAAATTTGGGAGCCTAAAGGTTTTAAGAAAACTCTAAGTGTAAGAATCCTACTTAAAATTCTAAGTCAGATTTTGAATTTCCAGATTTAACTATTTATGCTGAATGTACTGATTGCAGAACATTTATTGATTTCTATGTTTGCATATCAAAGAATGAACCACCATAAATATGAGAGGAGACCCGCCCCTAAGAGGCACGTCTCATGAGAGGACGTGTCTCCACAAGTGGAGACACGTCCACTCATGGGACGTGTCCCTTAGGGTGCGCGGCTCTTAGATAAAAATCGTTTAGCATAAGGTTAGTATATCTAACACATATACAACCTTCTACAAAGTGGCGGATATTTGTATGTATTCCGATTTAATAAATGCAGAACATAACATCATTTATTTAGTTCGAATTTTATATATATGCTCATAAATTCGATTATATATATTTTAGAAATATTTATAAATGAATGATAATCTTTGATCATGTATAAATGACGATGATGCTTACAGCAATCGTCATTCATATCTGACCGAAGCTATCATCAACACTCCCTCTCAGTTAGGGAAGATATTTCAAATCAAATAAGTAGAGATCACCTTAACACGTGATATCTAAGACATGGTATGATTTCTCAATATTGTCAAGTCACATGACATTCTTCATAACAGATCTTTATTATGGTATGTGCACTGACATCAAGTCACATGATGTCTACCATAATTCATGGCATATCCACGAATATAAATATCCACCATGATTATCTCTTAAGGATCACAATGATCTTCAGATGATATCAAGTCCCATGATATCCATCAAAGTGTCCAAGAGATACTATCATGACATGTCCACAGATATCAAGTCACATGATATCTATCATGATAGTTTATCATTGTAGAGTCGTCACTTTACAATGTCAAATACAAGTGTTCATTATTAGAAAGATCGTCACCTTTCAATAATGTACACAGGGGGAGTAGGCCCATAAGGTCATGGAGTCACACACATGACAAAAGAGTTTACACATTAAACATCTTTATATATTAGTACAATTTATAAACAATTTGTATTTCAAACATAAATAACAAATTACATTTCAACCATACCAAGTTTCTTCCTGAAGTGCTCTACCTTGATTCGGGAGAGAGGCTTGGTGAGAATGTCTGCAGTTTGATCATTTGTACTAATATACTCCAACTGAATCACTTTCCTTTCTACCATATCTCTTACATAATGATAGGGGATCTCAATGTGCTTAGATCTATCATGAAAGACAGGATTCACAGAGAGTTTGATGCAACTCTGATTATCACAATGAATAATTGTAGGATTCAAGGGCTCACCAAAGAGTCCCACAAGCAATTTACGAAGCCAAACTGCTTCTCTTGCTCCCATTGAGGCTGCAATGTATTCAGCTTCTGTTGAGCTCTGTGCAACTGAAGATTGTTTTCTGCAAATCCAGGAGATCATAGCCGATCCTAAACTGAAGCAACATCCTGATGTGCTTTTCCGATCGGTTACACTTCCAGCCCAATCTGAATCAGAGTACCCATGTAGATCTAGTTGATCATTCTTGTAAAGAAGACCATATCCAATAGTGCCTTGAAGATATCTCAAAATATGTTTCACAGCCATTAAGTGAATTTCCTTTGGCTCACACATGAACTGGCTGAGAACATTCACTGCATAGCAAATATCAGGTTTGGTGTTAACCAGATACATCAAGGATCCAATCATTTGTCTGTAAAGGGTTGGATCTGCACATTTGGATTCTGCTGCTGCTTCTTTTAATTTGTGAAGGTTGGTGTCATGTCCCCTTCTCAATGACATCTCTCGGAGTACAGGATTGGCCTATCACACGACCCTCGTAGGCCGATAGATTGGATAGAGGGTCACTTCGGAGCTTGGCTCAGCTTCAGTTGGCAGAGTTTGATCAGTAGGCTTTCATTTGGGCTCGATCGGAGACTTCTTGCTGAGTTGCTATTTTTAGCAGTTCCTGGCAGTCAGCGTGGGACCCCTGCTATTTTTAGCAGTATGGCTTTGGCGGCATTCAAAATCACTTCAGTGTTCGTTAGCTTCAGACGGAACAGTCATCGGATGAGTAACGAGAGAAATATTAATATTTAATTGTATTAATTAAATATTAATTATTTAATGATTATAATATAAATTTATAATATTAAATTATAACTTAAGTGATTCTTCTTGAGGGGTGCGCCATCATCAAAGGGTGCCAATTTTTAATTATATTTTATAATTAAAAATTTGAGTTGAGACTATTGAAAAATTAAAAAGAGGAGAAGTCGAATTTTTAATGAACCCTATTATTGAGGAAATCGCACTTTTGAGAAATATAAGCCATTTACATTGAAAATCGAGCCATTATGTCATTTGGTGAATGGAAAATTGATCAAGTCTTTAGCAGAGCACATAAGCTTTAGGGTTTCAGTCTCGAATTCATTGGGGAACGAGCCATCTCCATTGAAAGCAGTTCAGAGGGTGTGAGATATCACCTGATCTATTGCCAGTTGAGAGATTTCTTCATCCAGAGGAAATTACAGAGCTTCAGAGATTATTTTATCTTCAGAGTTCTATTAGTATTTTTCATCCAGAGAACATACATCTATCCAGGCGCCCCATATTATAGAGTCTGGACATTTATTTCAATGGAGCCGTACCTTTTGCATTGATTGATGCTGCTGCAGCCGTACCATCTGTCAAGCCGTACCATTAAGAGGGCCGTACTTCTCACACACAAGGAAACGCCTCCTCTTTTGGTTATCCAGTTTCACTCATCCAAGCGCCTAGACTACTGGACCATTTCTTGATCATCAGACGGAGAGATGAAGGTGTAATCATTGCAGCCGTACCATATTCAGCAGATTATTTATTGCTGCAGCAAATCAGGTTTTCATAAATATCACTGCCTTTTTAATTTGCATGTATCTGGATCATCATTGTAATCATTGCAGAAGTTTAAATAATAGCCTGGCATCAGTATTTGCTATTGATACTGTAGTTTTCAGTGTTGATTAATTTCTATTGAATTTATTATCATTTTCAAGCAAAATCGCAATTTCTCTATTTCATGCAAAAAACCCAAAAACCACAAAAAAATAAAAAATTGCAAAAACAAACAAAAAACTCAGTCTAATTCAGAAACAGGGGAAACCAAGGGTTTCTACAGTTGGTTTCCATAGGTGTAGACATCAGTCTACAGTCCAACATTCCAAATCTTTTCAGAATATCAATAGTATACTTCCCTTGGTTTAGTATAATGCCCTTTGATTTCTGTCATACTTCTAAACCTAGGAAGTAGTGTAGAATGCCCAAGTCTTTCATGTCAAATTCATAAATTAGATCCTGCTTCCCTTGAGCAATGAGGTGATCTTCTCCTATTATCAGCAGGTCATCAACATATAAAATAATTATTAGCATATCACCTTTGATTACCTTGAAGTAGAGATTGGAGTCGGCATCATTCTTGGAAAATCCTAATCCCAAGAGATAGCTGTCAATTCTTTCATACCAGACCCTGGGAGCCTGTTTAAGTCCATAGAGGGCTTTTTTCAGTCTGCATACATGTGAGTTAGGTTTATGTATCACAAAACCTTCAGGCTGTTCCAAATAGACTTCCTCTTCAATGGTTACATTCAGGAAGGCAGTTTTTATATCCATTTGATGGATCTTCCAGCCTTTAGCTGCTGCAATGGCCAACACTGCTCTCATTGATGTGTAACGGGAAACAGGTGCAAATGTTTCTTCGTAATCAATGCCTTCCTTTTGAGAAAAGCCTCTTGCCACAAAACGTGCTTTATGTTTTTCTATAATGCCATCAGCAACATGCTTGATTTTGAAGAGCCATTTGGAAGAGACAACAGATTTCTCTTTTGGTCTAGGCACTATATCCCATACATCATTCTTTAGAATAGACTGATATTCCTCCCATATGCGCCCAAGGAAGGAGTGAGGTGAGAAATTTTCTAAGTCATGAAAAATGGAATGCCAAGGGGTAAAATGCGTCCAAGGAGTGGGGAAGCATAAGAAATTTTCTAAGTCATGCAAGAAAAATGGAAGCACCACCTTCCAAATGTGCCCAAGACAAATAAGAGGCTTGGAAAAGTTTCTAAGTTGAAAATGGAAGTAGAGGACCTCTCAAATGCTCCCACAAGGCATGGGGTGTTAATAAATGTTCTAAGGCAATGAAAGCAGAAGCACAACTCCTCTAATGCACCCATGAAGAAGGAATGAAGGATGCTCAAGTGGAAATTTCCTAAGGCATGGAAGATGGAAGCATAAGGGTCAAAATGCGCCCTAGGAGGGAGGTGGTTTGAAAAAATATTTCTAAGTGGAAAACAAGGGTACACCCCTCTAAATGTGCCCATGTAGGAAATAAGGGTTGAAAGTGTTCTAAGACACAAAATAAGGTGCCTTTGGATGGAATGCGCCCACAAAGTGGCTTGGTGATTAAAAAACTTGCTAAGGCATGGAAAATAAAAGAAGAACCCTCCAATTGCGCCCCAAGGAGAAGTGGAAGAAAGCTTAAAGAATTTTCCTAAGGCATGAAACAAAAGCACAAGGGGTCATATGCGCCCAAGGAAGAAAGTAATGAAGAAAATTTTCTAAGGCGTGAGAATGAAAGCTCAAGGTGATGAATGCGCCTAGGGCATGAAGCAAATGAAAATATTCCTAAGGGGGTTGGTTAAGAGAATTTTTTGAGTCATGAAAATGAAGGGTGACCCATCAAAATGCGCCCAACACACATAAGTCTAAATGCACCCAGGCTGAAGAAAAGGTGAAGATTTTTTCTAAGGTGTTGAAAATGGCAGGAGACCTACCTAAATGTGCCCAAGGCAGTATGGCAGGTTGGAGAAATATTTTCTAAGGTGAGAATTCTAAATGGCATCACCACTCCCCAAATGCGCCCAACAATCAAGTGGGAATAAAGTAATTTTCTAAGTGATTGAAATGGAAACACCACCTTCCAAAGGCACCCAAGGTTGGAGAGGATAAAATAAACATTGGTGGAGAATACTTTTCAAGGGTGAGAAAATTAAATGTACCCCTTCGTGTACCCCCATGAATAATAAAGTTGTAAAATATTTTCTCTAAGGGGGAAATGTTTGTTTTTTAAAAGACAAGGGGGGTCTTGAATACTTTCTAAGGAGGAAATAAGTTTTGAATGTATTACGCCTTGGCTTGTGATTTTAAATGGGCGCCTGGCTTGTGATTGATAAAATTTTCTAAGGGGAGATGAAATTGCTAAGGCAAGAAGATGAAAACATCAAGATGATATGCGCCCTAGCACATAGATGTTAAATGCACCCATGATGAAAAGTTATGAAGAAAACAAAGTTTGCTAGAGAAAAATGATGAACTCTATCAGATCCAGAGATCAATCAGACCTTGAAAATTAGAACATGAAGATTAGGTAAGTGAAGTGAATTTATATTATAAGTATTATGATGCTCTTCTTTTTGTTTGTTTTGCAAGATGAACACCGGGACCAAGACATGATGACTTGAGGTGATGGAGCAAGACAACGTTATAACCTTGGAAGGGGATAAAGTTACACATTTCAAACTCCTCCATGATGTCTCATAATGTACCCAACTCAGGCAGGTAGGGTGGTGGCAAGGAAGAAATGGATGAGTTCAAGGCAAGAAAATCCTTCAAGAGCAGGATGGAGGAAGTGATAAAGGCCAAGCATTAAAGATCATCCTCAAGCACTAAAACATCCTCAAGGCTAAGGAGGATGAATGAGCAAAAACCTCAAAGTTAAAGAGTGATAGCAGGATGGATTGAAGAACGAAGTAAAGAAATTCTTCTTAAATGTGAAGTCCCTCTTCGATAATATCAAAAGCTGTGATGATCAGATTCATTGAATTTGCAGTCAGGGAGAAGAATAGTGGGAACACGTTTCTAGATGAGAATCTTCTGGATGATGGTGGGCATTAATTGCTCATAGTGGTTTCTGCAGAGTAGTGGAGAATATTTTGTTCATTTATTACCCCACTCCTCTCTGTGGCGGTTTTTAGGGTAGAACCTTGACTAGGGCTTAAATGGGTCAATCTGAGCCCTTCATTGTAATTGAATCTGAGCCGTCTGTTGGACTGGGCCAACTATAAAAGGGGCATCCCCCCTCATTTGTAATTCATTAGAATTAGAATGGAGAGATAGATAATAGAAGCGTAGAGCGAGAATAGCATAGAAGTTAGCCTAGATTGATAGCTTAGATTGAAGAGGAAGGAAAGTTTTTCCAATTGAATGCTTTGTAAGAAGTGTTGTGAACACTCTCATAATAAAAAGAGTTATCATTGCTTGTGGTTCCAATGTTTATTGGGGGTAGCTAGCGAGGCTTCTTTGTCCTTCTAATTCACATAGAATCTTAAAGTAGAGCTTAGAGTAAAATAGATTTCATTTCATGCAAGTAGTTGGTAGTTGTGGAATGTGGTGTTTAATTTGAGCAAGCTTCGCTTATCCATACCACTAGCGGGCTCATTGACGGTGGGTTCGCCTTGCGTGGTCAACTGGAACATTGTGAACTTAACTTCAATTACGATTTATATGTTGGTATGCATCGTTGTGATGATATCTGCATGTTGAGTCGTGGTTTGAATATCTCTCATTACTCCTTTGAAGACCGGTTCTGTGGAAGCTGTCAGAAGTGAGGCGAAGCAGAACTTGGTTGAAGTTTGCAAGAATTGATCTCTGTGTCCCGCATTTAGAGTAGATAGTAGCATTTCTAATCCCTACATCCTTTAATTTCAGCATTTTCCCGGTTAGCTTAGGAAATTTGAGCTTCACCGACATCTCCTTCGAGTCTTGCAAGTTCTTCTCTTCGATCGAACAATTGTGTAAGTCCCCTTGGAGTAACCAGCAAATCACATCAAGCCAACTGAGACTATTCACTGCATGAAGGAACCTTGGAGTTGAATGCATGATCTTTCTAGCAATCTTAGCATGTAGAATACTTTGTTCAAGAGAGGATAGAGTTACCGTTGGGAAACTTTATTCTGTGTTGGTGTGGTCACAAAACACCCGTCAACAGGTACGTACTAATTAATTGAAATATTATTTTAGATTTGATAAAATCCTAGATGTGAAGTTCCTAAATGTTCATTGAAAAATATTTAAAAACAAATACTATCAAATAGTGATGAGTTGTTTAGTATTTTTGTGGCCCTATCCTTGTTGGACCAGCTGTACCATATAATTGTTAGTTGTACCCCTTATTTTCTGTAGAGAGTGTTGTACCATATGCTAAGAGGGGTGTGTGATTGTAGAAAAGAAGTGTGGGATTTGGTAGTAAGGCATTGACTCATTAGTAGTCGCTTGGAGTTTTGATGGGATATAGAGGCCCAAATACCAACCATAGCTCTATGTGGGTTTTTGTATTGACTTCAAGTTGGTTGCTGCTATTATTTGAAGATTCTGGTTGTATATTCAGCCATAGAAGGATGTCATAGTGTCTATAAAGTTGAATATTTTAATGTGCTTTGATCTTAATGATTAATATCATCATAACAAAGATTTTATCAGCATGTTATTTCAAATTTGAAGATCAGGTCTTGCATTTATATTCATCTCTATAAATTTGTAGTATCAAATACTTTCAACTGATAATTTAATGATTTCTATCAGAAACCTCTGAATTTTATAATAGTTGGTTTATATCTGAAATAGTCATTATTGTTCCTACATTGTGCTTGTGAATGTAATATCAATTTAGTCATTATGCATGGCTATTTTTATTTTCATTTCATCGAACATTTGTCAAAACACAAAAAAAAATCGCTCGACACTTTATTACCAAGTTACATAAGTGAAAGACCATAGAAGTAAAGACTAGCCATAAAAAATGGTCAGTAAAGTGATGGTTTGATTGCTAAAAGTATCTCATGTATTCAAAAATATTATAGAAGTAAAACATCTTAATCAAATTGTTAAGTGGGAAAGAGATCTAAGGTCCAACAAGTGAATCAACCTAGATCTAGCTTTCCTCTTTGGCTTAACGTTAGAACACAAACCAACTATGGCTTGATGATTGGCTAACTACCTCAAAGGAGAGCCAATCTGCTACTGTTTGGTTCCTTGGTTGCAAAGAGGGTAAATTTGATGTGTGATTTAATGAGCCTAATTGACATAAACCCTAGATCTGAAAATGCAATTGATTGCACAAATGAAAATGAAAAATTACAAAACCGGACACAAATCTGGAAGAGGTAGACCAAGAGGCACCTGTACATTAAATTTGACCTTGAATTGCATGGACAGGGGTGATAGGGCACCCTAGTTTGGTTGTTTTGAGGTCTTCAGATGCCAGATGTAATGTCCCCATGTTCGTGAGCATCAAAGTTCAAAGGATTAGCCTATTAATTGGCCCTTGTAGGCTAATGCAGTTGGTTAGAGGGTCTTGTTGGGCAGATATCAAAATAGTTCCTTCTCCAGAGCTTTGGGTGGTTCAGGATTGGCCTTCGTTTGGTGACTCGGGACTTAGTTTCACACAGTTACTATTTATAGTAAGTCATCAGGTCATGAGAGTCCAGTGTTTCTATTTATAGTAAAGCACCTGGACATGTGGTGATTTTAGTGTTGATCCCTGTTTTCAGTGGGCCTGGCGAAATAAGGTTTATTGTGCAAGTTATATCATTTAATTTTTAATAAAGGTGACTTTGATAATAATTAATCATTAAAAGCATATTATAAAGTTATATTATAACTTTATGTCTAAAAGGGGGTTGTTTAATGACTTAAAGTACATTAAATGATCAATTAAATGTGCGCCTACTTTGAGGAAATATTTTATAAAGTTATAAAGGGCACATTTAATATTATTTTAAATGATTGAAAGAGAAGCTTCTAGAGGATCGACCTCTTCTTGGAGAAATTATAAAAAGGGATCAACCAAAGCTTTGATTCTTCCAGGATTTTGCTATTTGGCTTTTGAAGTGTTTCGTTGTGGAGAGGAAGAAACCTAGGGTTTTTGCAATTTCTACAATTCTTGATCATTGAGAACGAAAACTCTCATTGATTTGCATACCCGAGGTTGTGAAAGATCTTCCAAAGGATTGCCTGTGAGATTGGCTTCATCCAGGAGTCAACTTTGTGCTTCATTGGATTTATAGAAGAGATTCAGAATAAGGGTTTCATCATCTTTTCAAGATCAGAAGATTGTTATCCGGGTATGAATTCTTTCAATGTAATTTCAAGACATTAATAACTTTGATATAATATTATATTTGTGCTTCAGCATTTCCTTGTTTTGTAAATTTTATGCATTATCTAGCAATATCTTTGAAAACTTCAAAACACAAAAAGAATCAAATCAGTAGTTGCAAGAACTTTTGTATTTGGGAGAACGAGGATTCTTACACCAGAGCACTCCGGTACAGTCTGTTCTTTGCTCTCTTACAACTTTTTCTTGATGACAATTTTTGCTCTGATCTGCACACATGAAAAAGAGGGGAAAGGTTGCGTTGTATAGGATTTTTCCTCTGTCAAACACCAGTTTTGGTGTTTCCACCTCCATAACAACAAATAATGATGGTATAAATCACGTGTCGTAGGTTAGGCAGAGGCAATGTAAACAATAAGTGACTAATAAATAAATGACAATTGATAATGTTACCTTAGGCATAAAACCCTTGTCAAAGTGATGTCACACCATTAATGCAAAAAGAGATGGTGATTGAATTGCCTTGAAGACCTGCAAGAGGTTAGTCCACATAACACAATAGATTGTTGTAGCTAGCATGTGGAGAAGAGATTGCAAGTATCACATAATAATTGCTCATAGTTCATAATAGAGTGTAGATATTCAAATGAGAGGGAAAACTTTTATTTATATGAGTTTTAACATATTTCGCATCATTTGATCTAACAAAAGGTGGCATCACTATTTTCTGTAAGGGCTCCTAGAGCATCCTGTGGTATGTGGGTGAGGTTTGTATTAAGTCCCAAAGAGAGATCTTAGTCGAATTATTATGAAGCTGCTCAACAAGATCATACTTTTAGTTCAAATGTTGAGAAAGACAAGGTGCAGGGGGAAAATAAGGTTGAGGAAATGGAATGGAAGTGGGGTTGGTTTGCATTTGTTTAGATTGTTTGTTGTTTTGAGTGTTGTACATGTGAGCATCTACATGTTACTGTGGTTGTTGCGACACATTTTGGTGTATATAATTGTTTTGAGTGAGTTGTTTTGCAAAGTTTAGGATGTGATCAAGAGGTTTAGGCTGGTTTGAAGCACCTCCAATGATGAGAACATGTTTAGTTTGTGGTTGAGGAACATGCGAAGGGGGATAGGTAATAAGTTTTGGTTTAGGACGCATTTTGGGAGAGGGTAAAGTGGTGAAAGAAAACATTTTGTGAAGGTAATTCGGTAATGACATAAAGTTTAGGCAAGAAACATTGTTTGGCTGCTATACCCAAGGGAGAGCCAAGCAGGTTGGGTAGGATTTTGATCACTTTTTCTATGAGGAAGAAATGTTTTTAGGGTAATGCAATGAGTAAGGTGGATTAGGTTCAAACTGACAATGTTCAACAGAATCTGAAAGTTTCAAGACAAATTGCCAAAAATAGAAATCAGATCTGAGCAGAGGCTACAGAGTAGTGTTGTGACCTTTTTCACACATCACCCCATCCAAGATGGGGACCCCCTAATTTTTGCTCCATTCTGGTCTTTTGGCTTTGCGTCTCTCTATCTCTGACCTTTTGTCCTTCCGGGGATGTCCCGTCTTTTGACCTAGATTGAAATAATTGCCAAGTCTACGAAATTAGGGTTTCCATCCTTTAGGCTTGTTTCAGGTCAAATTGAGTTATCAAGGTGAAATCTAAGTGCAACAGTGCAATCAGGAAGCTCAAGGCATGATCCCACTGAAATCCGACAACTTACTATTTTTAGTAAGTACCTAATCTAAGGTCTTTTCCTCAGGATTTCGGGATTCTAATTACTTCAGCACATTCAGGCAGCTTCAGAGCACCCACACTTGAAATTTGAACAGATTCAGACAACTGGCTATTTTTAGCAGTTCAACCTTTGGAGGCTATTTTCAGGGCTTAAACGCACGATTCTCCAATGCATGACTAGAGAATGGATCTAGGTTTTTCAAGACCTTTGCTACGGTATAACATGCAAACCGAGATGAGGACTTTCAGAGTACAGCCTTCAGAGGCTATTTTTATGGTTTACATGCAGAGTTTTTCAGTGTGTGTCCGGATATTCCATGTGGGTTTTGCGAGAGCTTCGCAGTGGTATGACATGCAAACGGAATGAGTCAGTTTTAAGGGACTTACTATTTTTAGCCAATGCCGGAACGTTGACCAGTTTTCTGGGTTTTTTGAGATCCCACAGGCACTGTGACATGCAAACTCATCTGACGTCCGATGGACCACTTTCCGGACACTTACTATAAATAGCAGCTTCCGCCCAACGGTTACCCAACACTTCAGTTTAGCGTACAAAGCGACATGCAGAAGAAACAAAGCCAAACGAAGACCGTTCGGGATACATGCAAGTCAATTAGGGTTTCCACTTTTATAGGGGGTAAAATCCGAAAATTGTCAAAATGAAGTACCCCATCGATATCAGCATCATCCAAGCAACCTACTGGCAAAATTTGAGTGAAATCGGAGAACTTACTATTTTTAGTAAGTCAGGGCATGGCTATAAATAGCAGGACGGTGCCTAAGGTAGGTGTGAACAGATCACTTACAGCATCAGGAACAGGTGAAGTGAATTTCAGAGCAAACAAAGATACATAAATCGATCAATTTTAGGGTTTGCTAAAAATAGCAAATGGCTAAAAATAGTATGTACTGTGCCAGATAAGGTATGAACAAGGTGACAAAGTCAGTGGAGGCACAGCCACGCCAGCTCCAACTCAGAACGAGATGAGATGCAATGAAACCCTAATTTTTCCGGGTTTACTAAAAATAGAAAGCCAAGACATGGCTAGGGCGTTGAAAATGTATAAACAACAACTGACATAGAGACCCATGAAATGCGCCTGAAGTAGGGAGAAAATTGCTTAGTATGGAATTTCCCTCATGATATGCTGAATGCGCCTTCAAGGATAAAATGGAAGTAGCAAAGGTCAAATGGGCCCACATGAGGCAAAGGCATGATAAAATCTTCTAAGGCACGAAATTCCTTGAAGACCCCTAAAATGCGCCCTCATCTAGAAGTTGCATAGGCTAAATGCGCCTAAGGCAAGGAAGTTTCCCTCTACATAGTCAAAATGTGCTCAAGGAAGGTGAAGAGCCACTAGATATGGGCGGAATTCCTTCTAACACCCTCAAATGCGCCCAAGGGAGATGAAAGGCCACTAGGTAGTGGCGCTTTCCTTTGCATATGTGAAAGGCGCTTGGAAATGGAAGTTGCCTAGTCAAAATGCGCTCAAGGAAGGTGAAGAGTCAACCCAAGGCGTGGGAAATTCCTCCTACCCAAGGCAAATGCGCCCACAAGTTCCCCTTCCCTATGGCAAATGCGCCTAAGGTGATAAGGTAACAAGGTAAAAGGTGAAACGTTGAGTGGTAAAAGGGAAAAGTGCCAAGGCAAAGAAGTTTCCTCCTCACCATGTGAAGTGCGCTCAAGGAAGGTGAAGGGTCACCATACGCCAAAGGCAAGGTAATACTAAGGGTGGCGTGATTTTTTAAAAGGCCAAGGGTTGGAATTTTCCTCCTCACCATGTGAAATGCGCCCAAGTGAGTTGAACTTGGAAATGAAAATTGCTAAGTGTGAGAAAGGAAGTCTAGGCGTGGAATTGCCTAAGGAATGGAATGGAAGCATGGCATGCTAAATACGCCCTTCAGAGGGTAAAATGATAAAATTTAAAAATAATTCCTAAGGCATTTTCTAAAGAGAAAATGAAAATATGCCTAGAGGATAATGCTAGACTGTCCAGAGAAAATTCTTCAGAGGGAAAATTCTTCAAGAAGAAATCAAGAAAATTTGCCAAGGCCAAGAAACCGGAGATCGTAGGAGTGGAAGACGTCCGGGGTGAAGAAAAATAAACCTTAGCCATTTTATTATTTTTAAATAATAAAAATTAAAAGTACCCCTTCATCCGGATACACATGAAAATAATGGATTCTGGAAAGATTTTTCTTCTGGGTACTGAACGTTTTCGATTCAGAGATGATTCAAACTTACTCCACGCCTCGCTCATATCGTTTTGGTGGATATTTTGCCCAGTGCTTATTTTAAATAAAATTCCTAAGGCAAATTTAAAGAATTTCTCTAAGGCAAACAAATAAAACGAATGAGATGTATTTCGCTAGAAGTTTGAACTGGATAATTTTGCCAAAGCGAAGGTGAGATTGAATGACTTAGCCAAACAATTCGAAATTGTCCAAGGAGTGAGTGATTTGATATTTTAAAGAATCAAATGCGATGAGGCAGGCCTATGCAGAGATGATGAATTCATGATTCTATAAACTTGAGATTCCGATGCCTCAGATGACAAGTGTTACGACTGGAAAAGAGAGGGAAAGTGGAATTCGAAAAATGCTAAGTATAGCCTCTGCAGGAATTCGACCTGGCTATAATATTCTGAGTCTTCTTCATTCTCTTCACAAGTTGTTGAATTCAGAGCATTTGCTGAAGCTGAAATACGAGTTTGTAGAGAAGTAAAATATTCTAAAGCTGTTGGAGGAGTTCGAATTTGTGAAGTGTGAAGCTGTTGAAGTACGTTTTTACTGAGAAGTCTCACGTTGTTGAAGAGGTGCGAACTTCCTAGTTTCCAGTGGCTGAAAGTGAAAGGTACGATTTAGCTGGCTGAAGTTGCAGTTGCTGAGAGGTGCAAACTTCCTAGTTTCCAGTTGCTGCAGTTGCTGAGAAGGTACGACTTTGTGAAGAAGTTTCATTCGACTGCTGAGATAAATGAGGTTAAGTCTTGAGAAGCCTTGCAGTTGCTGAGGAGGTACGATTTGAAGTGCTGCAGTTCAAGTTCACAAGTTTGCTAAAAGAACGCATTTAGGAAGACATTTACAAGTTGTTGAAAGTGCGTTTTTTCTAGAGGAGAAGTACGAATTTGAAAGAGGTCTCAAGAGTTGCTGCAAATATAGAGATTTCACAGTTGAAGTGAACAAGACAGTTGAGGTTTGCAGTTGGAAATGGCAGAAATGTTGCAGCCTTTTTATTTAAAAATCTGCTGACACCCTCAACAGTGATTATTTATTATTTTAAAATCTTGTTTTCTAACTATCTTGCCTTTTTGCAGAATGGCTGAATCAAGCAGAAGAGCTGCAGACAAGAACAACCACACTGAATCCAGACAAGCAGTGATCAAGAAATTAAGCAAGTACTTCCTGCCAGAGTCAAAATTCTCATCAAAGTTGGGCAAGCTGGCTGACACAAATTTAGGCTCGTTCAACTTGGAGGCGTTTAGAAGAAGGATAATGGGGACTGGAGGCCATCACCCATCAGTGACTTCACACAATATTGTCAGGAGTGGATTGTATGCCGTTGCCAATTTTCTGCCAGCTATCCGATGTCCAGAACTCATCATGGAATGCGCCCACCATTACAACACAGAGCAGAGAACGATCACTTCGCCAGAGGGCAAGATATTAGCCAACCTGACACCTGAAGCAATTGGGGAGGTGTTTGGAATTCCAGTGCATGAGAAGATGATCTACAAGACAAAAGAAAGGGTTGAAAGAATGTATTCATCCACAACGGACCGATGTGCTGATTTGATAAACACTAGGTGGATGATCAAGCCCAAGCCAACTCGTACAAAACTACCCAAACAGATAATCTCGGAGGACTTGAGACAGGAGTTTGGTGATCTCATTATGATGCTGAGCAGAGTTGGAGGGTGCCCCCAAGCGTTCATCTTTGAACCTTGGATGTTCTACTATATCAACTTGGTACTAGAGGGGAAAGATCACATGGACTGGGCACTGTTGATCAGTGACTGCATTCATGAGCAGCTCCGTGGTGTGAGGAGAACGAAAATGTTTTATATGAGCTCTTACCTTGTCTATATGCTGGCTTGCAAGACAAAGTATAGAGGGATCTCCTACAAGGAACCAATTGGATGCGGTTCCCATCAGTTTAAAATACATGAGGCTTGTCCACAGTTGCATTTGACAAGCACAACTAATTACAAAATGGTCAATGACGCCTTCACGATGCATATCACGAGGACCTTGCAGCAAAGAACCCATCACAGAATATCCAGGGAAGCACAGGAAATGATCGAGAAATCGGATGTTGGTTTATCCAATTTCCAAAGTTCACCTACATAAGGCTGCAAGGATTCTCTTCCTATCCTTATAGATTGTCTCGATATCCCACCAGCAGGATAGTGATGCTGGAAGTAGCTAGGCAACTTATTGCCTACGATAAGATCCAAAAGAAGAAGAAGAAAGGTGGACTCGGATTCCCAATTACCATGGGGAATTCAGAGGAAATCTACCCATCGTTGCAAGCAGCTAGGGAAGCAGAGAATGAGCTCCAATTCTTCTACCTTTCCTACCATACCAGTAGGCATCATTACGATCCCCACAGGAACATCAGATGGATATTGTCAGAGGAGTTCAGGCACAAGGCACAGATCGAAGACTTTTGGGCTAGTGCAGTGGATGAGATCGAGGTTAGGAAAAGAATGTTCTCTCGGATACCGTTGGTGATGGTCAGAGAGTGCGAGATTGTCCCAGTACCGGATCGGATTGAAGAAGATATAAATGTAGTACAGGTTGACTACGAAACAGTGAGAGATACGCCTCTACCACTCCCAGATTGGTCGGAGCCGGAGATCATCGACTTGGATACACTCTGTATCCCGGTCTTAGCATTTACACGGAGTTGGGTAGAGAGGCATGTTAGCAGACTTAAGGGACGATCAATTCCCCTTACGTATAGTTTGATGGGAGATCACAGATCACCAGCAGTTAGGCAGAGAAGGAAGGTGGATCATACTCCAGAGCCAAGGGGAAAAGAGCCAGTTCAGCCTGAGCCTTTGAGAGTTGAGGAGTCCTTGCATACACCATCTCAAGCAAACTCTCCAAGTCTACAGGAGGTATCACTGTTTGTTGATCAGAGGGAGAGATTACAGGCAGAACAGGCAGTGCAAGTGGCAGGTCAGCCGCCCCGTAGGGAATCAGTGGGCCAGAGCATCAACATGCCTCGAGAAGATGGTCAACACGAAAATCAGCAAGAGACAGATGAGGGGACTACCACGGATACTCAGTTTCAACAGGAGATTGAGGTAGCTCTCGAGGATGATGCCATTTCGGATGAGGATGCCCAGAGCTCAGGAGACACTGAGCCTATTAATGATGATGAGCCTTGCCGAAGCGAGGGCATTAATGAAGTTCATGAGGTAGAGGCCGAGGTAGAACAACCTTTTATTATATCAGACACACGACAGGAGGTGCCATAATGGCTAAGTGATAGGATGAGGCGTGATCCTGTGGATGAGACCGATCCCGCAACTGAGATGGAGGAATTATTACAGAGGATCAGCACACCTCCAGCAAAGAAAAAGGCTAGGGAGTTCTCCAAAATATCCACAGATGAGGATGGGTGTCCAACTTTACATGTGGCAGTGCCTCGGGTAGAGTGTGATCGAGATGAGGCCGTTCCCGAAAACTATGTTGTTACAACTATGGAACTTGGCCGCCCTACTGGAGCACAAGTAGTAGAGGAGTGCGATAATTCCTATTGAGCACTCAAGGATAGATTGTCCTATATTGAGGGCAAATACAAGAAATTGAAGGTAGAGCACATGACAATGATTGGCTACATGCAACACTTGTCCCGTCCTTGTGGGCAAGAGAATCCGGCAATTGAGCTTCCAGTCGAATTTTTGAGGGAGTCAATCAATGGGTTAGAGGATTTGAAGAGAATGGCACAACAGGCAAATAAATGGGTTGCCAGCGTCCGTGCAGAAACAAGGAAGTTTATGGAGGATCTTGCACATGCCTATCGGCAAGCCTCCGATATTATGGCAATGATGGATGCAGTTAACCATGCTTGGGGTGAGGCGCACATCTATCAGACGAGAGTTGTTCTCCGTTGAGGGGCTTTGATGGGCATACCTCAACAGACTTTGATTGAGGGAGGTGTTATTCAACAGGAGGATAGATACGACTTCGCCAGATGGTACTCTTCAGTAGTCACAGGTCAGGGATTCTATGATGCATCACAGACGGATTCTGTCAGGGTCAGAAAGGCCATGACGAACATCCTAGATGGAATTCTCAACACATTGGAGGCAATCTTTGCCAGGAGGTTGACTTCTGAAGAGGTAACTGCAAATGGATTGAAGGACAAATTGATGCCATTCTTTTTTGAGGTGAAGACCTTCACACAGGATGATTTCGAGAACACTGCTACGTTCTCCAATATCATACAAAACACCCAGGACGCCCTTGTTGCCTGGAAGAAATCATGTGCCCGACATGGGCAAACAGTTACAGTTTTGGAATTTCAGTTGGATCACATTCCTCCCATTTCGGATCAAGAAGTTGAGGCAGTATTGGCCAGGTTCATCAGATTTGCGGCGAGCGAGAAGGAGAAAGGAAACGCCCTTCTGGACGATGACCTTCTGGAGGGAGACGACGTGCATTGATGGCGGTTAGTGGTTCATTGATGAGGAGTGGAGGGCGCATTCATTGCCCCACTCCTCTCAGTGGCGGTTTTTAGGGCTAAAACCCTAATCAGGGCTTAGGTGGCTCGATCTAAGCCATCCATTGTATTTTGATCTAAGCCGTCCACTGGATTGGGCTAGATATAAAAGGGGTATCCCCCCTCATTTGTAAAATAGTTAGAAGATATCAGAGTTAGACAAAAATCAGAGATAGAGTTGAGCTAGATAGAAGTTAAAGTAGAGCTAGGAGTTAGCTTAGTTGGAAAGGAAAGAAAGACTTTCCCTTTGAAAGTTTTTGTAAAGGATTGTTGTGTAAGACTCTCATGATATAAGGATTTCATTGATTGGTGACTTCATTTTGTGTTGTGGGCAGTTGACGAGATCTTTTCATCTTTCCAATTCAAATAGAGTAGAGTAAAGTAGATTTTGTTTTCATGCAAGTAGTGTTAATTGTGGAATGTGACATTGGTTTGAGCATATCTTCCCGTATCCATACCACTGGCGGACTTGCTGACGGTAAGTCTGCCCCTACGTGGTCAACTGGAATCTCAGCACTTAACTTCGATTGTGATTAGTATGCCCACTTGCTTCGTTGTGAAGGGGTGCGCATGGTGAATCTCAATTTGAACATCCTATCTATCTGTTGAAGATTGCACCAACTTTGTCAGAGTTGTTCGAAGGGGAGACGAAACAAAGTGTGGTTTGAAGATTGTTAAAGCTAGTCCTTGCATTCCACCCTTAGAAATAGATAGTAGAATTCCTACACCCTACCTCCTTTAAATTCAGTATTTCCCGGTCCGTTCAAATACCAGAGCATCATAGCCAAAACCTTTCATTTGCTTGGCAAATAAAATCGAACAATTACGTAAGTCCCCTTGGAATACTCAGCATATTCACATCAACCAACTGAGTCTATTCGCATTAAAGGAACCTTGGAGTTGAACGCATGAACTTTCACGCAATCTTAGCATGCGGAACACTTTGATCAAGAGAGAATAGAGTGACCGTTGGACATTTTATTCTGTGCTGGAGTTGTCAAAAAACACACGTCAACAAGTAGAACCTTGCACAAAAAACTGAGGTCAAATTGGCTAGACAAGGGTACTAGGAATCCTAGTCTAGGATTGCAAATGTTTAAGGTGTCAAATCTTGCATAAGTTAAGCAATTTTTGTAGACATTTTTTGTGAAAACCCAGGTCTAAAGTCGGGCAAAGTTCTGGAAATCAATATGCCCTAATTTGATGATAATATGCACATGAAAGCATGAATTAGGGATTTTTAAGCATTCAAAGGAGCTTAGAGATCAAATCATATTTACACGAGTACTCTTAGGAGGTAGAAGGTAGGAGAAAGTGTTGATAAGACAAATATGTCGATGAAATGGTAAAATAAAGTGTTTTAGGTGTGTTTTGTGTATAGAACCAAATTGCTTTAAATGCTTTATTTTTCCATAATAAATATTCAATATTTGCAAATGAAGATGAAATAATTTAGATTTTACTACCTTGAACAAGGAAAAAATCATATATGAAACTATGCAATTAAATCAAAATATTTTGCAAATGTGATCTAAATTAAATTCACCAAAGTGTTTAGTATTTAATGAAGAAAGGGTGGAAATTCTTGATTTTGAAAATGAAATAAATGCATATGATTACAAAATTTATGCTATGAAAATTAGAAAAATTGCAAGTGTAAGATATATCGGGTTCACCAAAATGTTAAGTGGGAAAGAGATCTAAGATCCAACAAGCGAATTAACCTAGATCTAGCTTTCGTCTTTGGCTTAACATTAGAACACAAATCAACTAGGGCTTGATGATTGGCTAACTACCTCAAAGGAGAATCAATCTACTAGGGTTTGGTTCCTTTGTTGCAAAGAGGGTATATTTGATGTGTGATTTAAAGAGCCTAATTGATATAAACCGTAGATCTGAAAATGCAATTGATCACATAGACAAAATTGGAAAATTACAGAAGCGGACATATATCTGGAAGAGGCAGATTGAGAGGCAATTATATATAAAATTTGAGCCTGAATTACATGGACCAAGGGTGTTGGGGCGCCCTAGTCTGGGTGTTTTGAGGTCTTCAGATGCTACATCACTTCAGTACAATCTTCTCTGTGCTCTCTACTCTCTTGTAACTTGTTCTTGATGACAATTTCAGATTCGATATGCACATGAAAAAAAGGGGAAAGGTTGTGTTGTATAGGAGTTTACCTCAATTAAACCCCACTTTTGGTGTTTCCACCTCTACAACAACAAATTATGATGGTATAAATTGTGTGCCCTATGTCAAGCAAAGGCAAAGTAAACAATAAATGACTAATAAATAAATGACAATTGATAATGTTATCTTAGGCATGAAACCTTTGTCGAAATGATGTCACACCATTAATGCCAAAAGAGTTGATGATGAATGATTGAATTGCCTTGAAGACCTGCAAGAGCTTTGTCCACATAACACAATAGATTGTTGTAGCTAGCATGTAGAGAAGAGATTGCATGTATCACATAATAATTGCTCATAGTTCATAAAAGAGTGTAGATATTCAAATGAGATGGAAAAATTATATTTATATGAGTTTCAACATATTTCGCATTAATCGTTATGATAAGTCAACAAAGGATTTTGAATTTATGAATATATTAATGTAGACAATAAAATATTAAATTTAGGGCTTGATTAGGGGGGACAAGGGCGCTTGGGCACCCTAGTCCAGCTCTATTTTAATTTTTAGATATTTGTTAAATAAATAATTAATTTAATTTCCTAGATTTAATTCAATTTTTCGAGAACGGCAATTAAAGGATTAATAAATAAGCATAATTAGGTACAAGTACTTAGGAGGGAACCAAACATAATGTGAAATTGTCAAGGGTGACAATTTACAATGCTACACAAATGTGTTTTAGCAGAAATGAAATTCAATGAAATTACAATGGGAGAAGAGGAACAATATTGCATCAAAAGAATATATTTACTAATACAAGAGAGCTATGTGTAATTGTAGCAATCTTGATGAAGATGTCTTGTCACAAAACTTTTTGATTTTTATATTTGGGTATTTCTTTTTATCCCTGGAACTTCAATTTAAATGTTCTCATCTTCAAGGCCATCCTTTTGAAGTGTTTATTAGGGAAATGATTTTTCTATGTTTGGGCAATTGTGATAGCGCACTGAAGGATGGTTCTCCAACAACTTAGGGGACAATAGCAATCTTAGCTTCCAAGTTACTATTGAGGCCATCTTGATCGATCAACCTGCTTCTAAGTTGTACACTAGTATTTGTTAGGATTATGGTGCCATCTACTTTGTAAAACCTATGTCATATTTTATGGTTCCATAATCCTTGGAAAGTGTCCTTAGGCAGTTAGGGTGTATTGGGAAAATATTTTGTAATATTTATTCTCACCATTGTTTGTAATATCTTCATAAGGGGTGATGGGTTCCACTAGCAACGGTAAAGAGGACTTATGGACATGAATATTTATTATTGTTTGCCCCACATATGGACACCTAGAATGGGATGGTAAAAGATAAGGAAGTAGACAAATGAGTGATTGTTGGGCATCTCCAAGTGGGTGCTTGGAAAGAGGCAACATATGTCTCTTGGTATTCCGTCTTTTGTGGCATTTAATGTAATGTTTAATTTCCAAGTTTGGGTGCCCAAGCTGGAGGGAAAGTATTGAAGCCAAAATCGGTGTCCTTTCATATTCCGAGGAGGTAATCCAAAGGTTAGGACGTTTGGAATGAAGAGTCATCTTTGGGCACCATGTTTGGTGCTTAAGACCTCTTCACAAGTCTATATAATCAGCTCATTGGATGTAGAAATTAAGAGGAATACTTGAATGTAGAGGTACTCTATAGGAAGGAGGACAGGTTGGAGAATAAAGAGGTTGTTCGCAGGTACACAAGTGCTTCCTTGTTGGAGGAAAAAAGGAGAATGAAAGTGAATGTATTGTAGTCTCATTTTTTGAAGATAATGCATACTTGGCCTTTCTTCTTGGTGGATTTTTTTCTTGCAAGGTTTTCTCCATGTAAATCCTGTGGTATGTGGTGCCTTTATGTTGTTGATTTGTGCCTCGTTGCCGGTATCTTATGGTGATGTTATTCTTTATTTATTGCTGTTATAAGTTCACACAAGGTGGTGTTATTGAGCTGCAAGCATGTTATATTGGCTGATTTTTTTAGCATCATAAAGAAAATGGATCTAATCGTGGTAATTCCATATTAAGATCACTTAATTTCAGATCAGCATATAAGTTTCTGATTTTCATATTGCTGTAGTCCAAGCCTTGTATCTCATCCATTGAAGTCATAACTTTATTATTTGGATAGAGATTGAAATTTCCCAATAGTATTTCCATTCTCAAGTGCTTTCTTTTGTTGTGTATGTAGGGAGAGGATTTTGTAGTAATCCAATTGTTGATGTAGATGTGGAAAATCTATTGTAATATAGTGTTTTGAAGTAGTAATTCTCCTTGTGCCCTGCCTCCCCCTTCCTCTCACTATCCAAAAAAATTTAAAAAGGTATCCATTCCCTATTGTGATTGATAGAATAATTGACGAGGATAAGATGGATGCATGGATTCAAAATCTAGGGGCTCTATATTACGACATAATTGATATTGATAGAGCCTCAAATGATCATGATAGCTAAGATCCATATGATTGACTAATCCTTGATGGCAATAATCTCATGTCCAACCTCTACAAGCAACATATAATCTGGAAATTGAGTCTTGGAAAGTGTTCTAAACAACTTTAAGGGCACAATTATACTATTTTGGGTATGGAGAGGTAGTATTGGAAATTGGTTCTATCTTCAACAAAATTTAGATGAATCTATCCAACAATGAATGGATGAGTTTAATCATCTCGATATCAAGTTGGATTTGTGTGATCCTAATGAGGGACTTCACATCAAATTTGTTTGAAGGTTGTTTTTTGATCTTGAAGATGAGAGAGAGTTCTTAACAATCAATTTGTAATGTCCCTAGCTGGAATTTCTATAGAAAATGCAATTTTACTTTTTGTGAATGCAATAATGAGACAATATGGAGTATCGAACAGTAGATGCCAACTATAGTAAATGCAAATCCGTAGTACTTAAAAGAAGAAATAAATAAGGGAAACCCTCAAACACCAAACATCATGGATATTGTAGGAGATTTGACAATGAATAATGCTGATATAAATATGGAAACTCTCATAAACCAAACATTAATAATTGTGGCTGCATATCTAAAAAAAATGCTGATATAAATAGGATTGTAGATGTATATACTTGCATGACAACAATAAACCCTTACAAAAATTGTTTAACAACTCAAATAAATTTACTTTATCTATTTCAACAGAACAGCCACCCACAAGTGTGCCATACAATAGTAAAAACTTAATATTAGACCTAAAGGCAATGACTAAGGTATAGAAATGATAGATTGATGGTTGTGTATGCCCTCTCTAAATCCTTAATACGCCCAATAAGGGAATCGAAACCTACACAATGACCACTGTCCTAAGACTGTTATGTGTTATGGGTTGCCCATAACTATCAAGTGTTAATTCCCTTTGAATCATGCCTAGAACCATGCCCACGTGTGTAGAAATTTTCTAAGGAGATATGGAGAAATGTTGCCTATGACCTACAATTGTCCTTAGCAATCATGGCGAGGAGCCCCTTTGGGTTCAAAACTCTAACTACCACATTGTAGTTTGTTGTACCCAAAATTAAAATTTTTGCTTCATTAAGGCATTTTGGTTTAAATGGTCAAAATCTTGTAAATTTGTCGTCAAAAGTCAAAAAGGGTCAAAATTTCTAAAATAGCAGTTTTCTATTTTTAGAAATTTCTGAAAAATAAATGGACCATAGGGTTTTTTTGGTTTATTGTCAAAAGGATGCTCGCAAAATTTTGGAAATTTTTGAAATTAGGGTTTCAGGCATAGAATCTTTGCAGAATTGGCTAAAATTGATTTTGATTGGTTGATTCTTCGTCACAGTCACATTGGTCTAGTCAAAATCGTCAAAAAGCCAGTTTTTCTCTGGTGGGTCTATTTCACTTTTTCAAAAAAAAAGTTAGGACCTCTAAGGTCATCAATGGAGGATGTCTAGATACCAAGTGTCAGAATCAAAATCTCAAACATTGCACAGAATGATCTACGGAAAAATTTGTTCAAAAAATGGTGAACAATGGAGGGGAATTCAAGAAGTTGAAAATTGTGAAAAATAAACTAAGTTTGGAAACCTTGGATGCCTTATCTCAAGGAGGGCGCCTAGGCTTCAAAGCTTTAGAATATTTTCAATTTATGTTTGTCAAGCACATGAATATCGTCAACATGTCAGCAATAGTGATCGCAGTCAACGCAGTCGATGACACAGTGAATGCGAAGCTCGAGAAGATTGAAAATCATTAAAAAATGGCTTAACTTTGGAACACAAACGCGCCTCTACTCGCCAAGGACATGTTGATGGCCAAATTGACACAGCAACATGCAGGCAAGATGTAATCACCTTACCTCTCCTGAAAGAAGCGAATGATCGTTAAATCAAACACTTCCCAAGATCCTGGGTGTTGGGTCACAACGTTGTTTTGCTGAGTGGTCAATGAGGCTGCAATGTTCAAGGGGGCTTGCTAGTTATTGAGCTTCTTGGTTGCTGCAAGATCGAACTCCTATCTAAACCTACTCTAACCAAGGGATAAAGAAAAGGAAAAAGATAGATCAGGGACACAGGAGAGAAAAGAATGTTGATTCATTTAATTAACCAGGCCTATTATTCTTCAAGGAACACCTAAACTAAACTACAGAACAAATCAACCCGTAATCAATACAAAGCTTCATTCATTCATAGTGCAGAAATTAACAGCAGATCTCAAATCATAATTCGAACAAAAGAAAAGATAAACTTTACTCATTCCTTGAAAGCTTCAAATCAAATGATTAACAAAACAACTATCACTCCAGAATACAACTTAAAGCAGGTTTTAGTTTGGTTGCTTCTATGTAGTGAAACAGATAAGCAACATTTACAATTCTAGCAAACTTCACCAGTGTACAGAAACCAATGTCTTCAAATTGACTCGATTAACGAAAAATGCATAAAACTCCATTGTCTACTCTATTGCTAAACTAGTTGCAACTTCTAATTCAGATGTCTAACTGATTTTCCTAATTTTCTAACCCTTTCAAATGAGCTTGATTTGACAATTAATAGCTCCAAAATTCCATAATTTCTGCTAAAACAACTCATGCAAAAGCTGTAGCAATCAATCATTCTTCAAAAGAAACTTTTTGTTTCAGCCTTCGTTTGACATTGGTTGTCTTTAGTGAACTTCAATTGCGATTGCAATTTCCAATCTGACCTTGAGTCCTTCATCTTGCATGATGTGTAACAACATCTTCTTCCAAAAATCACTCCAAGTGGAGACCATGAAAGACTCAATTCACTGCCAGTTTAATTATCTCTTCAGAAAACTTCTCTTTTCCACATCAGATTTGCAAAGCATCCATCTTGATCCAATATCTTTTATTTGCAACATAAACATGCATCAATTAATTTATAAAATTAATCAATTAATTTTAAACATTTCAAACTATCTTTAATTAAATGCATTTAATAAATCCTTTTTTTTTTAATTGAAATAGAAAATTAAATCCCTTTTTTATCAATGTTATTTTAAATAAATAACAAAAATCATGTCTCATTTGGATTTAAATTCCCATCACTACCTGCTCCCTGATTTGGAAGTCCCAGCACACAAATATTAATTCACTGAATTAATGCTTTTTTAAACAACAAATGCAAAATTGATTAATTAATTCATAATTCACAACACCAATAACCACGTTTAAAATGTGTGAATTAATTAAGCTTTTTAATAACTCATTTCTGAAAGAAAACTCATTGATCTTGTTCAGATTTATGAGAATTACAAGAGTTGGACATTAGAAACCTCCGAAGCAAAACTTTAAAATGCAATCATAACTCTGATTCGTTAACCTTCATAATTCATTTTTGAATGTCGGCATCCAAGGACTCTGTATATTTTAGAGTCTCGGGCTTATAAGGCTGTCAGGCCTGAGGCCAATACAATCATTCAAAAGTACAATCTTCAAATTTATCTAAAAGACAATAACCATGATTAATGTGAACAAGCTAGATTGATGAATCCTCTCCATTTTCTGCCAATTCAGCAATCTCTTTATTTCTTGTGATGAAATGTCTTTGGGCTTTACGTCAAACAGTTCACCAATGTTTTGTTTTTGCTACCACGCTTTTGCTGCATTTACTCGAACTTCTTAAGTCTTTCAACGATTCTATCCGCGCCTTGCCTATGCTCGTCCATGTTTTTACACTTGGCGCAGTGATGTTTACTAGAGAAGCCGTTTGCGAGCTTCCAAATCTTGCACCTATGATCACCAAGATAATTGCAACCACAACCCCTGAGGATTGCATCTATTTAGAAGTTTCTCCTTTTATACAATTCATCTTGTGCCGATCTTTCAACTATCTTATTCCATGGGATAAGATCTCTTAACAAATTCATGAACGCATCTTTGAAGTTCTCTATTCAATGAGACTCGGCCATTCTCTAGCCCTCGTGTTTATAAATTTGCCTTTCCTTAAAAAGGAATAATGTCATACAACTCACACACCTTGTCGATGCTTTCACATGTGCTTTAAAGCTTTTAAAGCCTTTTGAACAAACTATTTTCTGCACATTTTGCCATCATTGCATTTCATGAGAATGCATCTCTTTCAGGATTTCTGTCAAACAATTTTTGTGCTTTATTTATGCTTTTTCATCTTCGCTTTGGCCACGGGCAAGACAGGGAGGATGTTGACAGCGGTTGGAGAATTTGGCTTTATGCTTGCCAATAACATTTGCTTGAAAGTCTCTAAAACCTTTTCAACATATCTATTTTGTGCAAATGCTGCAATCATCGAGTTTCTCCAATGACATTTTATTTAGGCATTCTGTCAAACAGTTCACTTGCCATGCGTTCATTTGAAGGCCTTTGCTTCAGTTTCAAATATTTTAGAGCCTTTTCCATCGAATCGTCTTGTGCACATCCTTGTGAATTGCTTCCTCGAGATGGCATCTCTTCTGAGGCATTTTTGATAAATATTTCATTCGCCATATCTATGCTTGCACATTTTGCATGCATCCCAATACATTCCAGAGACCACATTTTTGAGGCGTTTGATCAAACAATTTGGCTTCCACAATTTTGGCTTTACATGTGCCAAAAAATTTGCTTAAGGTTTCGAAATCCTATTCAATCGATTTCATTTTATTCAAATTGCGCAATCATTACATTTGATTTGAAGTTTTTAGAGACTACTTATTAAATCCGATTTGTGCGCATCCCATAATCAAGGAATTACATGCTCCAAAGTCTCTTTGAGGCTATTGGGTGAAAATTGTGTAATCTCTGATAGTTGTTTCCTAACATAGCGATCATGCTTATCAAAGAGTTTATCAAGGGATACCAATCCCTTAGGAATTTTATTCCCTTTGAGTTGTAAGAACTCTTCACTTGTAGCTGGATCAAGATTAGAAACAATTTCTTTATGTGGAGAATCACTTCCTTCAAAATATAACTCATCAAAATTTTATGCCTTTTCCAAAAAAAAAACAATTTGATTATCATTGTTAAAAATCTGCTAGTTATCTGAATTATCAGGAACACTTGGGCAGAAGACCAACTCAATAGTATAGGTAGAACCATGAAAATATTTGTGTGGTATCAAGAGCGTGGCTGAAACTACTAGAGAATCGGCTCTGTCATTGTATTCCCTTAGAACTACAAAAATATCAAAAGCTCTGTCATTGATCAAAATTAGATTCACAAAATTGAACTCAAAGTTTCAATATTCACTTCACAAGTGGGCAGCACTTCATTGCAAAAGATAAAAGACAAAAATTGCAATAGAATGCTCTCTTATTTATAGATGGGAGAGGAGAGCTAATCTAGGAGAAACCCTAACTAACTAGTTGACTTATTCAAAAATGTTGTCCATAATTATAGGAGAACATATTTGATTACATGTGATTACATTTGTCGAAATGACATGTAAAATGTCAAAACTTATTTACATAAAGCATTAAAAATGCTAAAACTGGGAAATCTAATCGAAGGCAAAAATTAGCCTTCTTCAACATCTTTCTTCATGAAAACTTCATGATATGCACTTCATCACTTTTTGGCATTGGAGTGTACTTTGGAGATGACTAGGATTCTTGAGATTGACTCCTCTGATGAGATTGAACACTTTTTGATGCCTTTTAGGAACAATTCTCAAATCTATAATAAGCTGGAAATCCATCATTTTGTTCATTGAAGCTATTGAGAAAGCTTCATCTTCAAATTCTTCTTGAACCATTGATGAACACTTCTTTGAAAAACTAAAACATGGGAAGAACTTTCTGGTTGTACTTCAAAGCCTTCTCCCTTGGTGATAGGCAAGAAATTGATCAAAACTGCTTCGGAATTTGGGCACAAGAGATCAAAATGTATGCAAGAGTAGGCTTTAACAATTCTGATGCAAAGGTAGGAAAAACTGAGGTTTTAGCATGGGGTATTGCACTTTAGATGTAATTACTCAAATTTTCAAGACACTGCATAAAGGATGTAAATCTAAGAAATTTCATGGGTTTTGGAACCTTGAATGCGATGATGGTGGAGAATGGAGTGGAAGCGAGCAAACTAGCAAATGGATGTGAGCAATGGAGCGAGAAAAATTGAGTGAAGCGGGCGAAACGGAGCTCAAAATGCATTTTTGGATGATTTTTGAATGTCAGTGAAAAATTATTTTTTGTGCAAGGGCGCTGAAAATCAGCGCTCTTGCATCTTAAGAAGTTCATTTGCATGTAGTAGCACTGAAAATCAGCGCTACTACATGCCTTAAGCATTTGGGTAGGAAATGTGTCGAAGCACTAAAAATCAGCGCTTAGACACTTTGGAGAAAGATCAAGTTTATGCTCGAGCGCTGAATATCACCGCTCGAGCATGTCTTTTCAATTGGAGTCAAGTGTAGGAGCGGTGATTTTCACCGCTCCTATATTTGGAGTTGGTGAAAATCTTGAATGAAGATGCGGGGGTGGGATTTTTTACCACCTTGACATATAAATGTTGGCGAAGGGCGCTCGGTGTAGGAGCAGTGATTTTCATTGCTCCAACACGAAGGAGTTGGTGTTAAGTTCAGGTGATTTGAGAGCGGTGATTTTCACCGCTCTTGCATTCTGAGTTAGAACTCCAGATGTGAAATCGATAAAATCTCCTGCTTTCACATATGAATGATGGCTAGCATATCATATGAGCAGGGAAAATCGTGTGTCTAGCATCCAAGGGTTAAACGAACGCAAATTTACATGGAGAAATTCAGAAAAGAAAATGGGGCATCGAAAAACCCTAAGACCGAAATGATTTGAGGAAAAAGGGAAGGGTGAAACAATGAATCCTACTACGTAGGAATAGATGAGTAGCAAGTAAACAAAAGATCTCACCCAAAATGTTAGGACACAAAGAGCATCATAGACCGAAACAAAATAAAGAGAAAAGGAAAATGTACCAAGTAAAATGATGGAGGAAGAAATGGCGAAAACCCTAGTTCACAGTCGCCCGCAAAAATCCGTCCACAATCTCGTTTGGAGCTTGGAGAGTGATTAGCACAAGCTGGAAGCCTAACAAAATGAATTAAAATGAAAAGAAATAACTTTTAAAAATGACGTTAATAAGCCTTTTAACCGATCACTTGGTGAACTCGAAGTCATTAATGACGACGTACATTAAGGGAGGGAAAATGCACTAGTGGTGAAAATCACCGCTCGTGCATATGAGGGACATGACGAGAATAAACATGTTGGAGCGGTGATTAGCACAACTTGTGCATGTGAGGTGTAGGAGCGATGAAAATCACCACTCCAACACTTGGAGTCAATTTTTCCAACTTAAGGCTCATGTAGGAGCGCTGAAAATCAGCGCTCTAACATGAGTGAAAAATTGACTAAAACTCCCAAAGAGTGGGAATTGACAAAATATCCGTTTCGAAGAATTTCGAAAGACAAACAATAAGAGACGCTCAAACGGACGATTTGATTTGAAGGACTACACATCGAGAGAAATTGAAATTTGCTTCGTTCGGCGTGCTTGGAGTACACGGAACTACAAAACAGACAAATTGCGTAGGGGGTTATCCCGTGAATCGAGCACTACTAGATTCGAGGATAACAAAGGCGATTTGATCAAACTATTCACAAGCCGTGTCTAAGCTTCCACATTTGCTTGCACGTCTCTATTTAGTTCGCTTCCTTTAAATCACTTCCCCTTTTGTCCAAGACGACACTGGTAAAGGTTGGGGTATTCGGCCTCACCCATAGATTGCATTTGCTCGAAAGTTTCTAAAACCTCAAATCCATTATGTGCGTATTTTGCAATCATTTTAGTTCATGTGAGATCGCATTTCTTTGAGGGTTTTGTCCAATAGTTCGCATAGCTCACGGCCTGGCTTTCACATTTTGTAGGCACTTCTTCCTTCAAACAGGGCGTTCAAGAGCGGAGATCGGGATGCACCAATGCGGGGACACTTTGAAATGAAGGGGATGACTTCTCCTTCGAGCCCAAATTCCAAAATGCTCATTCATTGGGTTTCGGGATCGAGTTAATTGCAGAACCTAGCCATTTTATTTTTTTGGGTGCCCATTTCATATCGAGTTGCGATTTCTGAACTTGGTGGGACATATTACAAATTTAATTTTTTTATATCTCTTTATGTCTGAGTGGGGTCAAGTTTGGGACTTGCCCGAGAACATTTTGTTTATTTGGCTGTTTACTTTGGAAGGCAAAATCGGGGTAACACTAGCCCAGGCACCTTTTGAAATTTACACTTTATGTATTCTCAGGACCCGAACCCGAAAAAGACTTACCTTTTTTAAATTTTCACCTCCTAAAATTGCTCTCTTTGGTGGATTTCGGGGTCGGGTTTTCATCCAACCCTAGACATTTTGCATTTTTACTATTTTGAATCTTTTGAAGTTTTTTCAATTTTTTATTTTTTTGCTCATAATTTTTTATTTGTTTTCAACGCTTTTTTTTAATTTTAATGATTTCTAGATTTTAAATAAAAGATTTATTTATTAAAAAATTAAACCTTCTATAAAAGATTTATTTATATTAAAAGGTTTAATTATTTTAAATTTAAAAGATTAAGTTTTATAATTTAAAATCTTTAAAATTTCTTTATTTGTTTGATTTTAAAACTTTATTTATTTATTACTATTATTGTAAAATTTTCTATTTTTATTGGATTTTAAATTTTATTTTTTTTGAAATTTTTCTTTCGTATTTTGTGTTTTCAATTGTTTTTTTGTATTTTCTAATTTTCTGAGTTTTTGTATTTTTGGACTTTTTGATTTTTTGGATTTCTGATTTTTGTATTTCTAATTTTTTTTGTATTTTTGTATTTTCTGATTTTTTTGTATTTTTATATTTTCTGATTTTTTTTGTGTTTTTTAAATTTTTTTATTTTTTTTGTATCTTGTACTTTAAGCCTGGACCACAAAACAAAGTTGATGGCACAGAAATGATGACGACAAAAGAAACCAAAACCAAACCACGAAGGACAAAACGAAGAATAAACAATGCGATGACCCAAAAACAAACGATATGACAAGACGAGGGCGAAGACGAATGAAAAAAACCAAAACAAATGAACAACGCAACGACGAAAGACGAGACAAAGCAAAAACTTGCCGGAAATTGAGATTGGGAATGAACTCGACACGGGAACCTTCAAAGAGTGCAAGGTTTCGAGAAAGTTCTGAAACCCGGACCCGACAGGCAAAAACACAACAGATGCGGAAAACGGAATTGGGACTTCGGTGTCGGTCCGATACCCAATTCCGAACTAGACAGAAGAAAACAAAGAATCAAAGATCGAAGTCAGGATGGAACTAGAAGTTGAAACCTCGAAGGGTGTCAAGTGCCAATTCCATTCCGAAACTCGATTCCGACATAACAAAGATGTCAAGCAAGTGGAGATCGAATTCAGAACAACACCTAGAACTTGAACACTCTCTCAAGGGCAAGTTCAAGTTTCGTTCCGAAACTTGATCTCGACAAAGGAAAACAAGCAAGGTCCGGGGGTTGTGAACAACTTCAAGACAAGACTAGAATGAGGACAAACACAAAACGAGAGATGAAAACCAAAACAAGCGAAGAGGGAAAAGACGAAACAAGAATAGCAAAGTGCAGAACACACCGAAACAAACCAACAAAATGAAAGAAAACAGAGGGGGTCCCAACTTTGCCAAGCAAAAAGTTGGGGCGTGTATGCAGGGCGTAACAGGGCGCCCAGCATTTTAGGCAACCAGATGAAGGTTTTAGCATTCAAATTCTCCAACACATTCTTCTCATAATTCTTCAAGCTTCGCGATGAATCCAGTATCCAGTCCACAAGACCTGTCAAAACGCCAAAATCACAGATCAAAGAGAAAATAGAGAAAGTCAAAGGAAAGTCAAACAAACTCAAAAAATGGTTGTATAGAGTAGAAAAGTGCCCTTGCTAGCTAGGGGCGCCCAACTTCTTGAGCCATCAAATGCAGTTTTCAAGTTCCACAACTCCCAAGAAGTCCTTAGATTTGATCAGGCTTCACGACGAGTCTATCAGCAAGTTCATCAGAGCATTCAAGTGACTAGAATTGCGGATCAAACTAGAGGGTTTCGTTAAGAGTTGCAAAGTGAAAATTGTATCTTCTGCACACATGGGTGCCCTAGTCAGCCAGGGGCACCTAGGAATTTGAGCCCTCTAAAACAATTGTTAGGGTTTGCAAAAGTAATCATTCTTTCCGGAATTCTTCAAGGTTTCCATTGAACATCTCAACCTGATCACGAGATCCATCAATTGCTGACAACTTCAGATTGAAGCACGAGAGATAAATTGGAGAAGTTGAAAATCATTAAAAAGTGGTCAAGTCTAGAGCACAATAGCGCCTTTGCTAGCCAGGGGCACCCAAGCTTTTAAGCCATCAAAACCACTTTTTAGGGTTTGCAGCCTCCAAGAGATCCTTCTCAGTTTTTCTCACGCTCTTCAACAAGTCCATCAACCAATCCATAGGATCTATCAAACGTCCGAAATCGAGGATCAAACAAAGGCATTTTATCAAAGGAAAAGTTAAAAATTTGGAAAATTTGGTAGCTCTGGTGATGCAAATCGCCCCAATCAGCCAAGGGTGCCCAAAATAAAAAGAAGTCAGATGCGGGATCAAAAGTTGGCGTGAGGTATCAGTCTCCTCAGAGTTGATTAGGCTTGCTAGATCAATTCACTTTCAATTTCAATTGTTCTAAGACCGGTCAGAAAACAATGCTCAAACAGGGGGTATCAGTCGTCGGAGATGCATAAAAGTTGAAAACTTCACAAAATATTCTAACGTTGCAAACTTGGACGCCTTATCTCAAGGAGGCGCCCAAGTCAACTTGAGTTACAGATTTTTGAGAGACGTCTTCATGCCTTGGTCGCCGTATTTTTTAGGCATTCTTCAAGTTAACAGATATTTTCTCAAGATGACTCCTAAAATTAAGGTTTCCACAAGTTAACTACTTCTTTCACCTCCAAACTTTATTTAAGAAGCATCTGGGTGTCTATACTTCATTATTTTGCAAGTTGACTGCAAGAGGCAAACACATAATTTTCTTCTCAACAACATTTGAAGTATCGAACGAAGGGCGTTTTTAGAGATCTTCATAGTTTTGAATATAGGTTGCAAAGAAGAAGAACACTTTTTTGTCATCCTTTTTTCCAATGCATCCATTTTCAGAGACAAAAGGTCATCTTCTCCAAAATTCATCAATTGGGGTCTCTCCATTTCACACTTCTCTTGAAGATTGGTGACTTTTTATGAAATTCCAGCCCTATTTATTAGGGTTTCTTGAAAAATCAATCTTTTCAAAAAATTGACAATTTGGGTTTGTTCAACATGTAATTGGCTACAAAACCCATGTCCCAGATTTTTTTGAAAAAAATTGCTTCTGCAACTTCCACTTTCCTAGAGTTTCTATCTCTTTTAGGAAAAACTCTGTTTTTAGAAAAACCAACAATCTAGGTCTCTTCAGCATACAAGCGCCAACAAAACCCATATCTAACATTTTCTTCAAAAAAAATTGCCTCTTTGCTTCCACTTTTTAGGGTTTCTGCATGACGTTCTGTACAAAACCCATATCTCAGATTTTTATCCAAAAATCTGCCTTTTTCTGAAGAAGATTCGGTGAAGCTATTTTTAGCTCTTGTGCAAACTTGTCCTAACATATTCGTGTTCATAGTCAAAAGTCGAGTTTTTCTGTATGCAGTTCTCACGAATCAAAATCAAGACCAAATCGGTCTTGCTTCACGATTTCTTGAAGACATTTGACACTGACTTGCATCAAGTAAATCCAGTGGTTGATTTTAACACTTTGAATGGCATAGATTGCATTACAATTCAAAATCTTGAACAATTCGGGTTACTAGAAGCAGCTTGTTTTCCTATCTCAGCGCAAAACATCGAAGTTGTAAATGCTTGTGTCAAGCATTAAAACCCCACTTAATGAGAAATCCAATCAGTAGATGGGTGAATAATTTGCAGCCTCAAGCCAAGACACATTAAGAGATGTTTTTCCATCCCACCATGTGCAAATAACTTGATTGTGTCAACTAAAGAATGTGAAAAGCCATGGAATGCGCAAAAGGATCAGTACCAGAAAAGGATGGCATAAAGGTGGCTGAAAGAGAAACGAAATACCTTGCCGAAGAACGTTGGTCGTGGCAAATTTAGGGATGAGTTCGCAGTCATAATTACTCTGCTCAATTGAGTCACAGGTCAAGCAAAAGCACATAAGTTTCAGCCGTGGATGTTCTACATTATATCTCAGATTGTCAACAATAAAGAACACTACGACTGGCTAGCTTTGATCAATGATACTCTTCACCAGCAGATGATAGGTTTCTTCAAAGCCCATGAATTCCATATGATTTCTTACCTCGTATATCTTATAGCCTTTCAAGGCAAGTTTAGAGAGTTGAATGTCGTTGGAACTTTGGGCGTGCAATAGGTGTATAAGTATTTCCCACAAAATTTTCATAGTCAAAACGACACTTCAAGCGGGTGAATGATCTTTTCTTGACGCACACGGTGAGAAATCTTGACAACGAGTTGCAGATACGATTTTCACCAGATGCCAGATTGGCAATGGCGGATTGGGCTTATTGGTTTATCCAATTCCCCACATTCTCCTACATACGCGTATATGGCTTCTCAGGTAATCCATCCATGCTACCTCGATATCCATTGGATAAGGTAGTATTCATGGAGTTCGTAAGGCAAGTGCATGAAGTGCACACCTTTTTGTGTAACAAACGCAAGTCTGCCGCTAGCTTCCCATTTGAGATGAGTATTTATAGATGCAAATCAACAACTGACACTAAGTTGATGAGCAATGAAATGTCAAAACTTAATCTCAAGTTTTTCATAGGAAGGCGTTCATATGACCCTTGGGGTCTCTTGGCTGCTCGCCTTGGTTTGTATTCTTCACATAAACCCACAATGAAAGATTTTTGGGTTAATTGTGAAGATGAGTTTGAATTGCACAGGTGCGATTACAGTAGATTTTCTCTTCCTCAGATTGCTGATTTCTTATCAAAAGATGTGGAAGGTTTGTCAGATGATGATGGAGAAGTCCTACTTCCCACATATGCCAAAGATCAGGTTGATCAGCAACCACTTCAACCGATTGATTGATACGCTAAAAAGAGCACCTCGATCGAGGAAATAACTAGTTTGGTGTCAAAAACAACAAACTATACTTGAATAGCAAGAGGACAAGGAAGGTAGTCATTCCAATTACAGAGCTGCCAATGGTTCATTCATCACTACCTCCTTCCTCTTCTAAATGGAAACCCAAAGTTAAAGCGATGAGAAATCCTCCTGAAGGGACCAAGGGTAGCAGAATGTCAGGACATTTGAAGGAAAAGATGAAGGTTTCTGATGTAAATCAGCAAGAACAACAAGTAGATGCAGCCAAAGATACAGTTGAATCAATACCAGAAGTTGAAGTAGAACCTCTTGTTCTTCCTTCAACACCGTAGCTGTCTCCAATTCACATTGATTTGGAGCCTGATTCACTAGTTCATTACATCTCAGACACCAACTCATTTAATCAGCAGTTGATAAGACTATAACCAATCCTCCCAATGAAGTTAGCAAAGACTCTTCATCTTGGCTTTAGAACCTCCTAGGCAAGAAAAGGAGAAAGCCTTCTTACGAGTTGGACTTTGCAAAGTTTGATAATGTCTACCAAGACACATCAAAAAAGAAACTCAAGAAGCAAGTACACATGGAGAAGAATGTTGACAATGAGGTTGTCATTGAGATTGCTACACCACCAGTTGACAAAAATGCCAACGAGGTTGAGGTTGATGACTTCACATTGGTCAAAGCCAATCTTGGTAGAAGCACATGGAAAGCTGATGTAAATCTCTTTGAGGTTGCAGTAACTTGAAGGAGAGAGTGATCAAAGATAGAGAAGACAAGGCAGCCCTCTAGGCTGAGAATCGACAGCTACGGCAGTACATCTCCAACTTACTTCACGGGACTTCACATGTCATCGCTTTACTTCCACAGATGCTGGAATCATCTGCAGATCAAAATCAGCTGAGTCAATTGGTTATTTACGGGAAACATCTGAGAGATTGGGTAGAAGAGTTCGTCACCAAGGGCAAATTATTACTTGCAGAGATGTACCAATTGAGGTACAACGCCCATGATCTTCGCTCAGGAATATAGGAATCAAAGCAGAATACAGCGGAAAGGAAGCCCAAAGACAAGATCATCATTTCGGACTTGAGGATGGCTTACGATTCAGTTATTGCAGAAGAGCATAAGCATAAGATTTTTGCTTGGAGAGAACAACACTTCTTCAAGGTAAAAATTTACGAAGGAATCTCTGCAAAAATGACTGAATGTAGACAAAAGGTTGCAAGTGCTATCAAGTTCGTAAGAAAATTTGTGTCACAAATTCCTTGCCAATACCAATGTGTAATGTCCCTTACCCGACAATGCCCTGGAATTCGCTTGTTTATTAAGTTTAGGGTTTCCTTTTTCCAAATGAATGTCCTTCTAATGCAATAACCCCAAATTGGAATTTGTATTCACCATATTAACAATATATCTGTTAGCATTAATATCTAATATCCAGAAATCCAACATAATAAGAATTGAAGATTGACAACATAAAGAAAGTCACTCAACCCATTAGGAGAGGAGAATCCCTAAGGGCCCACGGTCTACCACCTTCTATTGCCCAACCCTTATCTTAGGCCCACGGGACAATAGTCATATGTGGAATCCCCCATCCCTCCAGGACCCAACCTTTGCAGAGGGCCAGCGGGGCAGTATGCCCATCCCTTGCTTCAAGCCAACGGGGCGGAAGCCTAGACGGGGTTTATAGACAAACCACTTAGGTCGTGACTCAGCTCTCCTGGCGGAATTATATATATATTCAGAGTTTTATTTATAGCTACTGTTCCCAAGTATGTTGATGACCAGGTTGATCAGTCATAAGCCTCGGGTTACACAGTCCAATGGTTCCAATTAGTTTCACCCAGTCGCACTAGGCATGTGCCCAGTTGCGGTTTTAGCTTGGGAAATACGCGTTTGTAGAATAGAGATTATTTACATTATACAAATGATGGACATTGCATACCTTTTATTTTATATCAGGATATAAAGACTAAACATTAAAAGCCAAGTGATGAATCTCACAAATGGAGTCATTCAGTCATAGCATGGTAGACAATCAAAGCAGGCCTCATTCCTAAGTCCTTTACATTTAAGATAGGATGATCAAAGATAGTCATTTGTATTTGCTAAACAGATCATGGTATGTAGACAATAATGCTTATAAGAATCAGTATGGTTAGTCCTCTATTACTACATGATTTATAAGTTCTAAAACGTGGAGTTCTAGACATTAATTACTAAGTGAATTACTTCACCTGTTTTTGTTGTGCCTCTCCATCTATTCTCATTTGTTAGTCTTTGTTCTTGTTTCCCCTCTTCTTATTATCCCTTTGTGTCTCTATATGCAAATGAAGCGATATGTCTCTTGAAGTGAGATATCTATTTTCCCGAGATGTCACCCTAGTTAGTGTTTAGACTAACTGTTCCCTGAATTTGATGTTGTATCTATTTTATTTTTTTCAGCAAAATATAATCATTGCTCACTATCCCTCCCCCTAAACCATGACCTATGTTTTCCCTATTTATATCTCTATTCTGGGCCAAAATGGCACAACTTTTATTGCATCGTTTTGATGACATGTCTCTTTGTTACACGTTAATGCTCTTCTAATGGCTTGTTTGGAGTAATTAATTTATTAACATCATCCCTGGCTAGATATCATCGATTTTCCATTCTAATAATACGAATTGCTCCAATCGGCAACCTTTTATGTTTTCTTAATATCCCTTGTTAGTTGACATAGCAGAAAATAATGGCCAGACCCGATAAATTCCTCGACTCTTCTAATATCGTAGTCTTTTCACGGAATTCTAGCATTTTACATGGCCGGATAGTATCAATGAAATCATATGCGGTAGTAGTGATAACTCGATGTCCAAGAGCCTTCCAAGTTAATTATGGTGCCTTCGATGAAATCAATCATTCGAATGTTGACTAAAGTTCTTTGGACGATCGCAGGACATGGTGTGCGATTTGGAGTGTGATCAGTTGGGATGATATTGACCATAGTCAAAGACCACGTCAAACCAATTAAGAGTTATTTTGGCAGCCAATATGGAGTGTAGAAGATGAGAATAGGAGCGTTCTCTAAATCTCCAAACACACCCAATCACGATGGTCTCTAGATAAGCGGCGATGGAAACCAATATAGGAAGCCTGATAACGTTCCAAGAAAGTAATCACAATGGTTTCGTCTTTTCACATGCTGCCAGGTATCCAAGATGAAGCTACTTGTCTCGTTCATAGTAATGTCTTTCACATTCGTCGGCTAGGAAGATCGATAGGCAAGCATATGGTAGTCTATAATATCCTCGGGATAATCTGAATATTATCTTAACTGTAGATAATAATCGATTATCATTTGAATCTTCCTTTTAATGTTATTTCCTTCATATCAAAAAGAAGGGATATTGCACTATAATTTATTATTGTTAGATAATATATATCTCTTATCTTGGTATTACATTTGTAAATTGATTTTATATATCTTAAGTATTTAACTTATTAAAATTGTCAATATTTATATTTTTAATATCATAATGATCTTAATATTCAAATTATTATTATCTATATTTTAATTATAATATTGTCTTCGACAATTATAATTATGACGATACTCAAATAGTTAATAACTTTTAGGTGTACTCTTTTAATTGTCACGACTTTGGGGACATGACACAATGTGAGGATGGTGATTACATTGATCTCGGTGAAGTACAAACGGAGTTTCAAAACCTTATCCGTAGTAGTTTCAATGGTGACCCTGTTGATTGCAAGTTGAGTCAAGTTGCAACAATGTCAACAAGATTTGATGAAACAGCTAAAAGAAGAGACTTTCTAAGTCAGATCGCGGATGGCGAAGAGATGTTGCAGAGACATTACATCATTCTGAAGAGTATCAATGTTCCTGACGAAGAGGCATTAATAGCTTCTTGGAGGATATGATTGCTCAAGGTGTCGATTGGTGAACTGTCAATTGAGGCATGCAACATTTTCCAAGGATAGAATTTAAAACAGCAGTTAACTTGACGCCTTTTCCAAGTTAACTGACTATCCTCTTTTCATGCATGTCTATCTTTGGAGATATCTATTGTACAGTTGGATTTTTCTTTAGTTTTAGATCAGTTAATTGATGTTATCATTCCAGTTGACTTTTAGTTATCTTTGTTTAGACATAGGAATAAATATTGCATGTTGGCAAGGTTGATTGTTAACACAAGGTGATTTTAGGGTTCTCTACTCCTGTGTTTGTGTATAAATAAGAGCAGCCTTGCTCATTATTTTTTAACCGTGCTTGTGATAACAAAACAGTGAGCTTATTTTGGCCTACTTCTTTGTTATTTAGTATATGTTCAACTTTGTTTGTATAATTTGGTTTGATTGTAAATTGTATGCTTATTTTAGCTACAATCTATTGTCTCGGATGTGTTATTACTGTTGGGATTTGAGGAAATAAATCTTATGCCTACTTTCCTTTGATCCACGTTCTCAAAGACTTTTGGTGTTATTGTTTCATGTTCTACTTTCATAATCTTTATTTCAGCATTTATCTGAAAGTACAATGAGTCTTCGGATGTGTTCTGGAAATAAGTTTGTTTAAGCTTTGTATTTATCAACCATTCCATGTTTACTTCAAAACTCTCTTGCTCTAAATTTACTTGAGAAATTAGAAGCGTCATTAATTTAGGCTTAGTTGTAGTTGAAGTTACAAAACCAGAGAAAACCTCAACTACAACGCAAAGAGTTTTATAACCTTGTGCTCTCAGCTAAGATAAAAATATCAGAAATTAGTTTAGTATTTCTTTTTACGCATAATCAACAAAGGAGGGAGCTTCCCCTCCTAATTTGAAGAGAAATCTAACTGTGCATAGTTGTCTGTTTCCAATCCGCACTCTAGAGATGCAAATTGAAACGCCAACATAGTTGTTGGTGTTTTATTGGTATGCCCCACTAAAGGTCCATGTGGATTGGGTCCCAAAGGATTGAATAATATTCTATATAAGAGAGGATCCCATGGGGAGTCATGTCATTTCTCGATGCATGTAGGGCATTCCTAGTGTCCAAGAAGGTAGGTTTAGGTGAACAGTGAAAAGAGTTGAGAATGTTGGAGTTCAAGTGTCAGGGATACCTCATGACATACACAAACAGTTTGAGTTCAAGGTTCGAAGGTGAGGCATGCTAGAGAGAAGTTTGAATTTCGGACAATGGCTTGTGAACGATCGACATTTGTTGGAGAGTCATGATGATGTGAGAAACTCCTTATTCCTAATGGGAGAGGGAACAAAGGTGAGAAATGAGTGGAGGGCATGACTAAATGGGGAAGTCTAAAACCCCGATAGGAGTAGAGAAGAAAGTGAACTTGGGTGGAAAGGTATGAAGGGAAAGGGAACTCCACAACTCTTAGAACTTACACAAACTTTGCCAATTTTCCATGCCTTTACAGTTAGGAGCTTTGGGGGCCTTAGGCAGATGCATGTTGAATGAAGGGGAAGAGCACCTACACATAGGATCAATGCAAACAAGGGAGTTAGGAAATGGGCATTTTGGTCCACCAATAAATCTTACAAAGAGGGTCCATGAGATTTGCTAAAACAACTCTCAGGACACCTTTTGCAATGCCTTAGAGAACTACTTCCTTTCCCTCTAATTTGAATTTCAGATCCATAGTTTGGTAGTTCTAAGTAAATTCCCCAATGGAATGTAACCTCTGCACACCTAACATCATGTCAGTCTCTCCTAGACCCACAACATAGAAGTCATCGCACACCTTGTGTCTTCCCAATGTGATGTCAAGATTTTGTATCCTCTTTATGCAAGGAATGGTGATCCATATGCTACTATAACATTATCTCCTTCAAAGTCTTCTATTCCCAATCCTCTTCTAGATACCAAACCCTCATCTATGAAGTTGTGGGTTGCTCCACTATTAATCAATACTATAATTTTCTGCCCATGCAAAACTCCATGAGCTCTAAAAGCATAATACTTAGGAGCGCCAAAAAATGTGGCAAGGTTGCCTTCTAAGTGTTAGATTTAGGATCAGAAATGCAATAAGCAGAAAAACACAACACATAGAACAATGAACACAGTATTTTACTCTGGGAAAACCCTCCTACTCGAGGGAGAAAAACCCAACAAGATATTCTCTTATAAATCAGAAAAATATCAGGCCCTAAAAAAGGTTGAATACAATACAATGGATCTGTACTTATATATGGTGTAATTTCTTGAATACACAAAATATTTAACTCTTCTCCTTGAGTCAAATCTACTGCTCTTGAAGGGTGAACCTGCTGCTGAAGAAATACGAATCGGAATGAATTGAATTGATGATCAAATGAGGAGACACCTCCTATATATACAAGCTAAGTGACCTTTCTTCTAGGGCCGACCTGGAATGAATAATATTTGTTTATAAAAACATGATTAGGCCGACTTGCCTTAGTTTGATTTAAGAGAATATCTCCCGCCGCTAAAACACTAACACTCCGTCTTAGCTAGGGAGGTATTTACAAATATCCTCGTCATGGAGTCTCTCAACATGACGCCCACAATGGCTACACCCATTTGTGGAAAAAACACATCTTAGTCTCAGAGATGTACAAGGGTTCACCATGGAGTCTCTCAACATGATGTCCACAATTGTAACAACCTAAACCTTGCGTAATAAATTTTTTTCAACATTTTCACATAAATAACAAAAAGAAACATATATAAAGAAAAAGTAACAAACTTTTCTTTTCTTTTCATTGCAACATTTCATTTAAAGAACTAATCGAAACAACATCATTACTTTTTCTTTTCAAGTAAACAATAGAGTAAGAATACGTACAAGTATAAAACACAGCTCAGAGAGCTTTGAGCAAATAGGAATAAGACAGTCCAAGATCTTCCCTTTCAAACCTTGGTGCTTCAGTAGCCTCTTGTGGAGGAGAAACATCACTCAAGTGCTTTTTCGTCAACCACGGACTTACAATGCGGTCCCTCGCACGTTTATTGTTTAATAAACGACCCTCCCTTCTACAAAGAGATTGGTTGGGTAACGGGTACTATTTAACCAACTGTGCATAGTGTTGTGTCCTACATAGCTAAATCCTTGCGATCCCACAATCTCAATCTAGTATGCAAAACTGGACAACAGTGAACTGACAATGTAATCATCTCACAGTCTAAGTGGATGTAGGTGTATCACACTACTTTGGCCAAAGTGTTTCATACAGTATTTCTACTGACAATCATCTATCACATACATTATGATAGGTTCAGTTTGACTTGGGGCTATTTTATCCTATGCGTAGGCTAAGCCCTTCAATGGGTATTTAGTCACCCCAGAATACCTACTACAAAACTATCTACTTTAGAAATGAAACAGCCTACAAGTGTCCTTCACGTAACTCTTGATCAGGAAATCTTTATCCTCAAAGTACTTAGCTTGTCCCAATTAACCTAATAACTTAAGCTTAAGACCATACTTGGTTTTGCCTTCATTTCGGTCCTAATAGATAATAACTACTTCATCGTATTCCCCATATACGGAGATCATACAAGATATGCAATATTCATACAAAATGTATTTCAATTCCTTCCCTTATCTTCTTTCACATTAATTTCCTTTACTTAAATTCCCTTTTTAAGCATAGTATTTAAACAATTTCCTTTCCCTCACAACTACATTGCATACAGGAAATATCTTTCAGCCTTTGCAAACACAGCGACACAAAAGCAGAAAACATAATACTTCTTTCTTTCTTTCACACAGTCAAACAGCTATGACTAACTTTCAACCTATGCACAATGACAAACACAAAGATTTATTTTCCTTTGAATAATCAATAACAGAGTGAAAAGAGAAGAATTTCCCCATGCTTGCTTTCAAAGCTTTCCTTTCGGGGTGACATCCCCGCACTTGCAATGACTGACTCCTCAGCTTGTTACGCGAATGCCTCTTCCTACTCACTTGTGCACACTCAGAATTTGATATATTTGAATTCCAGAATGGTGAATGCTTCTCAGCATATGGTATTCTCACAGTAATTAAGAAGTTCACAGCATATGGTCGCTCTTTCAGAAATATGAAAACTTCAGAAAGTATAGAGAACTTCCTGTGAATGTGATTCTCAGAAATATGAAATTCACAGTGAATGAAAACACTAGAATTATGAATGAGCTTTCAAAGATTTCGAATTCCAAAAGGCGTGATGATGAAGTGTGGCCAGGGCGGCCTTTTATAGAGCCCCCTGCACAACCATTTTCCTCCTTTAATGGCATGTAAATTGTCAGACAAGGCTTAGAATGTTTCAATTGTAAAATGTGGAGAATTTTAAAGGTAAGTCGTGTTAGAAACCAAGATCAGACATGCAAACCAAAAGGCCTTCCACAAAAGAGAAAAACAATAAAAAGCAAGAGCTTTGCATGAAGACGTGCAAATTGATATATTCAGAATTAATAAATTACAAGAGATGATTTGCTTTATAAAAGCAATGTATGCAACCCTAATGTTGACCTAAAAATAGCTCAACTAAATAAAGCTTACTTATTAATTAAGTAAACTAATTATTACCTAAGCAAAACCTAAGTAAACTTAATAAAGTGTAATTAAATAATTAATTACAGCAACACCCTCCCTTAAGTGCAACTTAGGGAGACTAAAAAAGTATGCACCTAAAACTAAGATGAATGCAAGAAAGCATGAATGGGTCCCGGCGACAAGGCCTGATCAGGTACCCATGTACAGATGCAATGAAAGAGTAAGAGAAAGAGGAGAAAACCCAGTGGGACAACCCCCCCTTAATGAGATGACCTGTTGCAAAGAAGCACTGGAAGAACACTGTGGAGTAACACTGGAACCGCAATCCGACAAGCAAGCAAAGATACTTTTGTTTACAAGAAACCATGTTGGAATCATAATAATGCAACAGCAAACCCGATGCCACGGAACATTGGAAAACTCACAAACTGGAACAACCTTGAAATCCATAAAGCAATAGTAGATGATATGATGACAGAATCTGGAAGCCATGTATCTCGATGCCGATTCCAAACTGAGACTAAAACTCTTCCATGTGAACAAGTACCATAAAGACTGGAACATTAACCACAAATTTAGTGGCCCTCAAACTAAGATAGATTCGATATGAATCTGATATGTGTCAAGCTAAGACAAAATATGGCCAAAAGAAACTAAGAAAACAGGTACAACCCATGCGAGTTGTCATCAAAAGACAAGATGAAGATCAAAGTGCATGCACACTCTAATCAGATTATTATGCAAGAAACCCCCTTGATGGAACTTTATATCAGTTCATTTATTACAATACCCAATGATTGCAAAAGGATGGAATGCTAAACATTCCTAAATAGAAAAAAAAAAAAGACCTCAGATCTGTGTAGAGGATTGAACCAGCTTTCCAATGCCGCAAGAATGGCGAAAAAAGGATCACCGAGTCAGAAGATATGCCCTCCGAAGTGAAAACAACAACATCTGAGTTCAAGGACCTGCAAAATAAAACTGGAACATAATCAGGAAAAATAACCTACACCAATAGAACGGGCTCGGAACCAGCTTTCCAACGATATCTCGTTTGCGAGAAACTGACTCCGTACGCAAAAGTTATGCCCGATTTGGTGAAAGTGCTCCGATTTGGCCAATAGGGTCTGCAGGCAGCCCAGGGGCTAAAAACATTTCGGCCCCTGGTCCTGCACGCGACCAGGGGCTAGCGGGCAGGGGGTTGGGGCAGAGCCCCTGGTCACTCATGTGACCGCAGGTGTTTGGAAGGTCGGCTGGGGGTTGGGCGCATAGCAGCCGGTCCCCCATAGGACCGGCTGCTCACTGGTCGCTGCCCGCAGGGGCTAGCAGAGAGCCGATGGTGACTTGGAGGTGGCGTCGCTCGGGGGCCGCCAGTGGGTGGCGCGGCGGTGGCACCCAAAATTTGTATGGGTAGCGCTTGATTTAAAGCGTTTTTTTAATTTATTTTTTTCAAAAAAATGCATCGAAACGCGTGTCGGGGAGGTCGTACGACCTCCTTGGCAAATTTTTTTTGCTTCAGAAATCAACGAAACGAAGGGTGTGCTTAGGGTTTTTGGCCGCTGTGAACGCGATGGTGACCTCCGTTTGTGCTCAAAATAGTCCAAAACATTGGCTCCTCCAGAGCTTCCAAAAAATCACCGAACTTGAAACCCTCACAGATCTGGCAAATGAAGACCAAAATTTGCAAAATAAAAGTCAATCCTGACTTTTTCCAGCGCTCTGAATCCAATGGTGAAACTTGATCTGATCCAAAATGCTATATAGATAGGCTCAAGGCATGAAATCCTCGAGGAACCCCGAACGAACTCTGCAATGATTTTCTCAAAAATCTAAGAAGGGGTTGCATGTCAAAGCTCTGATAGCATGTTAGAAACCAAGATCAAACATGCAAACCAAAAGGCCTTCCACAAAAGAGAAAAACAATAAAAAGCAAGAGCTTTGCATGAAGATGTGCAAATTGATATATTCAGAATTAAGAAATTACAAGAAATGATTTGCTTTATAAAAACAATGTATGCAACCCTAATGTTGACCTAAAAACAATTCAACTAAATAAAGCTTACTTATTAATTAAGTAAACTAATTATTACCTAAGAAAAACCTAAGTAAACTTGATAAAGTGTAATTAAATAATTAATTACACGAACAAGTCGACCTTTTTCAATGACAACAAACAAAGAATGATTCAACTTGCACATGGAAAAATCTGCATTTTGACACCTATAGGCGTTCTTCATTTTTGGAGCACAAATTTAGAAAATTGGTTTGATGATTCATTGAAGAAGAACCAGTCAAGGTTGAATGTAATCCAAATTGCCAAAATTCGGGGTTTAGTAGACACCTCATGGCTGCGTTGCATTTCCAAAGACCTGGTCATGCGTGAGTTCCTTCAGGCACGCATGCAGCATTCTCACGCCATTTCCATTTTCAATTTTATTTATTTTTTCAAAAGTTCCAGCTAAAGTTCCAAATGAAATATTTCTCCTTAGCACGATTTATCCAAAAGGTTTAATTCATAAAGAGTGACAAATATTTCATCATTGATTTAAATCAATTTCCATAGTTCGATATCTCAAGAATTGATTTATTTATTGACTTTGATATTTTGAAAATAAAGTCCTCATTTAACTATGAGATATATCAATTCCTAATTCATTTCAAAATATATATTTATATTATAGTTTTATTTACATATAAACATATATATACATGTACATATCTGTTCATTGAATACATATATTGTGAGCCAGTCAGCATACTTTCAATATATATATCTATGTATATGTGTCTACATGTGTATATGTAAATTCCATGGCAATATTATAATAATATTATATCCACAGACAATAGGTAGCGCGTGTATGTATATACATGTATATCCTTGTATATACCACAGTGTACACATATGTGTATGTATACCATGTCGACATATACGTATGAGCATATCCATTTGCCGATCATACGTCTGTATCAATATGTTTTACATATGGATATGTGTACATAATGTATACATGTGTATACATACCTGTTGACGTGTGTTTTATGACAACACCAACACAGAATAAAATGTCCAACGGTCACTCTATTCTCTCTTGATCAAAGTATTCTGCATGCTAAGATTGCATGAAAGTTCATGCGTTCAATTCCAAGGTTCCTTTTGTCACGAATAGACTCAATTGGTTGATGTGAATATGCTGGGTATTCCAAGGGGATTTACGTAATTGTTCAACTTCGTGAAGCAGATGAAAGATTTGACTGTGATGCTCTGATTTGTAAACTAACCCGAAAATGCTGAATTGAAAAGGAATAGGGGTAGGAATTCTACAATCTACTTCTAAAGGGTGGAATGTGGGGATCAACTTAAACAACCTTCAAACCAGACTCTGCTCTGCCTCCCTTTGGACAACTTCTACAAAGTCGGTGCAATCTTCAAAGGATGAGAAAAGTGTTCAAATTATGACACAACATGTTCATACCATCACAACGATGCATATGGACATATGAGCCACAATCGAAGTTAAGTGCTAATACTCCAGTTGACCACACAAGGCGAACTTACCATCAACAAGCTCGCTAGTGGTATGGACGAAAGAAGACGTTCAAATTAAATGCCACATTCCACGACTAACAACTACTTGCATAAAATAAAAGTCTATTTTATTCTAATCTACTTTGATTTGGAAAGATGAAAAGGCCTTGCTAGCTGCTCATAACAAAAGAAGAAATCACCAAGCAATGAAACTCTTTATATCATGAAAAGTGTTCACAACAACCATTTACAAAACTTTCAAAGGAAAGTTTTCTTCCCTCCTCAATCTAAGCTAACTTCTAAGCTAATTACTATATGCCTTCTCTACTCTATAGCTCTGATTCAACTCTTGATCTAATGTCTAATTCTAATTGATTACAAATGAGGGGGGATGCCCCTTTTATAGCTAGCCCATTTCAGTGGACGGCTCAAATTCAATTACAATGAAGGGCTCAGATTGAGCCACATATGCCCTAATTAGGGTTTTTGCCCTAAAAACCGCCACAGAGAGGAGTGGGGCAACGAATGCACAGAATATTCTCCACTTCTTCGCAGGAACCACTATGAACAATTAATGGCCACTATCTTCCTCCAAAAGATTCTCGCCCATAAAGACTTTCTCTACTCTGCCTGCCAATTCTGTTGTGTTAGGAGGAGGCAAGCACACAACAACACTTGGTTCAAATCCTCCTTGCAAAAAGTTCTTCTTCGTTAAGTCCTCTTGTTGCTTTCATTCCCGGATGCATTTCTTCCTTGTAACTTTCGCATTTTCTCCAGCTCACTGCCTTGGGCGTATTTAGCCCCTTTTGCACTACGTTCCCAATGCCTTAGACAAATTTTCAATGCCTTTTCCTTTTCCAAAGTTGTAATGTTGTCCAGCTTCATCACTTCAAGTCCTCACGCTCTAGCTCCGGTGTTCATCTTGCAAAAAAAAGAGGAGCATCAGAACGCTTATAACATAACTTCACTATACTTACCGAATTCCCATGTTCTAACCTCCAAGGTCTGCTTGACCTCCGGATCTTGATAGAGTTCATCATTTTTCTCTAGCAAATCTTCATAATTTATCAACATTTGCGTGCTAGGGCGTATGCCATCTTGATGTTTTCATCCTCCTGCCTTAGCAATTTCATTCACCTGCCTTTAAGAGCTTGATGACTTAATTAAAATTCCACTCGCCTTGAGCTTGAGTGCATTTGACCCCCTCTGCTTTCCTTTTCCATGCCTTAGAAAATTTACCCCTCTAAGCCTTAGGAAATTTGTTAAACGAGTGCCAGGCTAAAATCTTTGTCGAAACAACACGAGCAAGGTATGGAAGAATTTTAAATCATCCCCCAATGGGAAATGTCCAATACCCAGAAGAAATTTCCCCTTAGAAATCATCATTTTCATGTGTACCCAAACGAAGGGGTAAGTTTAATTTTTATTATTTTTGAAAAATAATAAAAATTGCTAAGGTTTATTCATTTTCAATCTTGGGTGCACATTACACTTGCAGTATTCATTTTCCGGCCTTGGCATCTTTCTTGCTTTCCTGAAGAATTTTCTTTTTGTATCTGGGCGCATTTTAGCTAGTGAGGAGGATATTTCAAACACTTAGAATATTTTTCCAAGGGCGCAAATGAGATGTAGAGCTTCATGTTTGTGGGGCGCCTTTCATCTCTTGTATCTTTTATTTTCCCACGCCCTAGAAGAATTTCAAGGCTCTATCTCCTTGGGCGCATTTTACATGTGCTACTTTCATCTTAGCACTTAGACAATTTCGCCAACCCCTTAATTCATCTTGGGCGTCTTCAACATATCTAACTTCCACTTGAGGGCGCATTTGAGACCTTATGCTTTCATTTCTTGCCTTGGACAATTTTTTTAGATCCACCACACAAGCTGGGCACATTTAGAGTATGCAGCTGCAATTTTTATGACTTAGAAACATTCTAAGTCTCTTCCTTCTTGAGGGCGCATTTAGAAGTGTGAGGAGGAATTTCTCACACTTAGACATTTTTATTTTATGCCCTCTCCACCTCTTCTAGGCTGGGTGCATATGGGGCTGCTTGCTTCCTTTTCCCATGCCTTAGAATATTTTTACCAACATCCTCTTGAAAGTTGGGCGCATATCCATGCAGCAACTTCTATTTTTTCATCTAAAATTTTCTAACATGCCACCACCTCACCTTGCCATCTTGGGCGCATTTACCTATGCAAGCTTCTATTTTTCATGCCTTAGAAACTTTTGGAGGATCTATCTAAGGTGGGCGCATTTAGGCAAGTCTACTCCCATTTTGACACTTAGGCGTTTTTAACAACCTCTTGACTTATCTTGAGGGCACATTTTAGAATGTCTACTTTTGTTTTCACGCCTTAGAGATTTCCTTTACCTCCATTCCAACCAAGGGCACACTTGAAAGGTCTTCATTCCATGTTAGGGCACATTTTACCTAGGGAGCTTTCATTTCCCATGCCTTAGACTATCCTTGCCTCTTGAGCGCATTTTGATGCCCCTACTTCCATCTTCCATGCCTTAGCATATTTTGAAGTGACTTTATGCAAGGTGGGCGCATTTTGAAGGTGGTGCTTTTATTTGTTGCCTTAGAAACTTTTAAGCCTCCATCATCCTCCTTGGGCGCATATGAGGGTAGCTCCTTCCATTTTTTTATACTTAGAGAATTTTTCACTTCATACCTCCTTCAAGGGCGCATTTTACCTAGGGAGGAGGAATTGTTCAGACTTAGAATTTTTAAAGCCTTCACATGCTTGCATGGGCACATTTGAGAGGGTCAACTTCCAGTTTTCAATCCCCTAGAATTTTTATCATCATCTCTTCAAGACAGGGCGCATTTAGGGGGGTCTCCAGGAATTTGCCATGCCTTAGACAAATTTACCATGCCAGCCTCAACTCTTATAGACTTGGAAATTTTCAACGCCTCAGCTATTCTATTTTTAGTAAATTTCAGAGATGTATGACTCCTCATGGCTTCCACCCGTTCTGACTCTGGAGCTGGTGTGATATGCCTCTTGTGGCCTCGTTATCCTGTTTATACCTATTGCCCAAGCTCATCTGCTATATTTAGCATTCCTGCTATTTTTAGCAAACCCTAAAATTGCTTGACTTTTGCAGCTCCGTTTGACTTGAATTTTTCACCACATGGTCCTCATCACTTGATGAACCTGTTCACACCTGCCCCTCGCCCTAACCTGCTATTTATAGCCGTGTTCCGGAGGCGATTTACTATAAATAGTAAGTGCCCGGATTACGCCCAAATTTTACCAGTAGATTGCCTGAAGGATGCTGATCGCAATGGGATACCTTCATTTTTTGAAATTTTGGCTTTTTACCCCTCTTTTTAGGCATCGAAGTTGGAAACCCTAATATGACTTGCATGTGCCTTGAACGGTCTCCGTTTGACCTCGTTTTTGTTGCATGCTGCTCTGTTTGTGATACTGAAGTGTCAGGTGGCTGTCGAAGTGAAACTGCTATTTATAGTAAGTGTCTGAAAAGTGGTCAATCTGATGTCGGATGAGTTTGCATGTCACAGTGCCCGTGGGATCTCAAAAAACCCAAAAAACTGGTCAACATGCGGGCACTGGCTAAAAATAGCAAGTCCCTGAAAACTGATCCATTATGTTTGCATGTCACACCACTGCGAAGCTCTCGCAAAACCCATAAGGAATGTCCGGACATGCGTTGAAAAACTGTGCATACAAACCCTAAAAATAGCCTCGGAAGGCTATACCGTTGGAAGTCACCATCTCGATTTGCATGTTATACCATCATGAAGGTCTTGAAAAACCCAAATACATTCTCCAATCATGCCTTGGAAAATCATATGTTTAAACCTTGAAAATGGCTCCTGAAGCCTGAACTGCTAAAAATAGCAAGTTGTCTGATTCTGCCCAAATTTTGCGTGCAAGTATTTGAAAGTACCCTGAATGTGCTGAAGCAGTCAGAATTCCAAAATCCTGATGAAAGGACTCCAAATTGAGTATTTACTAAAAATAGTAAGTTGTTCGATTTCAATGAAACTTCAGTGGGAACTTGTTGGAAGCCTTCTGACAACAATGTTAAGCTCAGATGTTAATTAGCCAACTCAATTTGATCTCAATCCAGCCTGAAGAACAAAACTCTAATTTCATAGACTTAGCCAAAATTTCCAAATTAGGTCAAATATGGAGACATCCCCGGAAGGACAAAAAGATCAAAAGATTAGAGAGACGCAAAACTACCCAAAACCAAAGCCAAAAGACCAAAATGGAGCAAAAATTAGGGGGGTCCCCATCTAGCATGGGGCGGTGTGTGAAAAGGTCACAACAATACCCATTCAACCTATTCACATATATCCATTCACGTTTCCCACACATTGATCAGAGTACAGTAAGTCAGGTATACAAATAAACATCACTCACAAAGCACAAAGAACTAACAAGACTCCTAAGCCTATGGATGACTTATCAAAACCAACATAACTGACTTGGTTCTTCCCAACCTATAATGACGTGTGTGTATGCTCAAATGGTTCACTTTACCGGTTATCCGACCAAGCTCTTCTCCCGAGTGATGTTTCCCCTTTCCCTGGAGGAATGGTTCACGTTCCTGCATCCATTGACATAAATACACGGAAGTTACTTGTTCATAACAATTACAGTACATATAAAATTATATCAAGTTGAATAGCAAGACTCGTTATCCTTCTTCACGCATTGTTTATTCAAGAATAACATCAATCAAAGAAACATAGAATGAGACAATCATTAAATGCAAAAGACCCTCAAATTGATCACAAGGTACAACACATTTTATTCATCCTTATTCTTCTTTTACAAACAGAATGCTCTAAGCATTTCCAAAATAGTAACTATACAAATGCGGGGTGTAACAACAATGGCTACACCCATTTGTGGAAAAACACATCTCAATCTCAGAGATGTACAAGATATCCTCGTCATGGAGTCTCTCAACATGACATCTCATCTCAGTTTCAGAGATGTACAAGGGCTTGCACCTCATATTTCTCCGTCTCAGAGAAATATACACTACAAGGGCTTTCACCTTATATTTCTTTGTCTCAGAGAAATATACACTACAAGGGATTTCACCTCATATTTCTTCGTCTCAGAGAAATATACACTACAAGGGCTTTCACCTCATATTTCTCCGTCTTAGAAAAATATAAACTACAAGGGTTTTCACCTCATATTTCTTCGTCTCAGAGAAATATACACAAGGGCTTTCACCTCATATTTCTCCGTCTCAGAGAAATATACATTACAAAAAATATTCATGATGATGTGACTCTCTCTAAAGCTCCAAGTACTTGTATAAACCTCCTGACCTCCTTGTCCAAGATTGCCTGCAATGCTTGCCTTAGAGGAACGGTTTCCAATGCACACCTCCGGCACTACTGACTTGCGAGAGTCCAGGACTGTCCTCCTTAACCTCATCCCAAATCACCCTATTCTGAATAGGTTTTCGGAGCTACCAATGTCAAATCCAGATTGACTGTCTTTTGCAATTTTATTCTCTACAGTTGAAGAGGTCTTGCAAGGACTTAGCACCTGGCCTTGCAACACAACAACCCACTGAGTTGACACCTTCACTTCTTCTCAATGAGTCACTCTAGTTCCTCGTGACATAGGACTCCATCTTGCTGAACACAAAATTCCCTCTTGATCCCTACGTCAATACAAAGATTACAAAAATCCTCTAGAAGTGAACTCCCCTCCATTGATTGATCTTAGAACCTTAATTCTCTTCTTGACAAGATCTCAACTCATGCCTTGAATTCTAGGAATCTAACTCCCTTTGAATGGCAGGAGTGTAATCAAGGGATGAGTCCAACATCCTTTTGCTCCTCGATCCATCCTACATTTTAAAGAGATTAACAATAGTTCATAAAAATCAAACTACCCCAATACAAATGAAGCATGTAGTCATCTAGAAAATATTATTAGATAGAACAATTAAAGGAATGATACATAATAGAACTTATCTTTGTTGATTCAGTTGCAGCCATTTTTCTCCTCTCGACAACCATCATCTTTGCCCGATGATGTACCCTAATTATTGCCAGGAAGATGAAACCAAAGTGAATGTCAGCAACTACATCTCATTCTAGATCAGCAAGATGGCATCACGGCCCAACAGAAGGACGCCTTCTAAAAATCAAATTTCCTTCTTGTCTTTAATCACCGCTTATAATCTCCAATTATATTCTCCAAGTCAACTTGACAAGGAGTCGTAGCTTCCAATGAATACTCCAAATCATATGCTTCAGTATGACTATTGATTTGATTTATTCCTGATTGCCTTTTTCTAAATTATTCTATTGACGTGGGCCCTTCACTATAAAATCGACCCAGGCAATATTTGTATAATTCCCACGATTTTGTTTGTATCCAAGCAGGCTTCTAGGAAGGTCACGATTTCTCTTAAGGCACGATTTAATCAACAACGATAACGTCTTCTCCAAAGCAGCGATGCTATTTATCTTGCGTATATTTCTTTCTAACAATAGAGACGTTTCTAGCTTGGTCTCTTTAATTCCAACAAATCATCAATCATTAAATAATATTATTTTTGCAAATGAAATAAGCTGCTATCAAATTCCACGAATTGTCTTAGTATTTCTGATGGGCCTTCAGATTTGTCCTCTACCATGATATTCTTCAAGGAAAGATATTGGCATTCCTTTCAAATATAATATTGACCCCAACAAATACTGTGTTTGACTTCTAGCAGCTACCTAGCGGACTTTGTCTTTTCTTGGATTCTTTAGAATTCGTTTTTTTTTTTTTCCTGATTTTGTCTCCATATTTGTCACCTGCCAGCAAAGTGAGAATATTTTGTCTTCTTCTAAATAATAAACTTCAGAAATCTGCACTAATCAATTCCTTCAATAGAAAATTATCTCCAGAAGAATCGTCCTCCTCCACCACAAATCGAGCCAAACCTAACACCACCCACCTGTCCAACTTGGTGCATGCACTTCACAATCCTCCCAGCAATATAAACTCAAATAATTATGGAATGTCCTAATCCCGTGCTTTTATGTTACCTGGCTAGAATAGGATAGCAATTTATGACTAGTATCAACAATAACCGCGATTTGCATACAGAAATAATGAATGCGATATCACAAGAACTAGTGATAGTGAGATGCTAGTGACTCTGATGAATGTCTCCCATAAACCATCATTTTCAATAATATAATTTGGAATATATTACTTCACATGTCCCTCCACTACACCTATAAAATCAGGAGACCACAAATAAGCATGAATGTAGACTGAAACCCTAATCGCGATATTACTCTGTATTTCGCCTTATGTCTAAAGCATCATTACTTCTCCCAGTGATCACCATTCAAAACTGTGATCAATCCGCCAAGCAATCAAAGACTTAAGCAAAATAGCCACGCTGAGGTTATAATGCTTAGCCAAATCTAATCAGATCTTTTCTAAACCCACTTTGATACCATGTTAGATTTAGGATCAGAAATGCAATAAGCAGAAAAACAAAACACATAGAACAATGAATACAATATTTTACCTTGGGAAAACCCACCTACTCGAGGGAGAAAAACCCAGCAAGATATTCTCTTATAAATCAGAAAAACATCAGGCCCTAGAAAGGCTGAATACAATACAATGGATCTGCACTTATATATGTTGCAATTTCTTGAATACACAAAATATTTAACTCTTCTCCTTGAGTCAAATCTGCTGCTCTTGAAGGGCGAACCTGTTGCTAAAGAAATACGAATTGGAATGAATTGAATTGATGAACAAATGAGGAGACCCCACCTCCTATATATACAAGCTAGGTGACCTATCTTCTAGGGCCAACCTAGAATGAATAATATTTGTTTATAAAAACATGATTAGGCCGACTTGCCTTAGTTTGATTTAAGAGAAAATATCTCTGGCCGCTAAAACACTAACACTAAGGCCTCTTCTTCTTCCTTTCTTTTAGGTTTTAGTTCTTTCTCTTCAACCTTTGAGTTAGGATCCTTTGTTTTTAATTCTATGTAGTGTACTTGTCCTTAGCCAAGACATCTATGACTAGGCTCCCATGACTTATTGCAAGAGAAGCACAATTTCTTCTTCCTCAGCTCATGCTTGGACTTTTCTTCTTTACTTGTTCTTTATGGCATATCCCTTTGACAAGAAACTCCCTTCTAAATGGTTTCTTTGGCTTTCCCAAAGGTGGTTCTTTAGAATGCAATTTGTTTTTGGAAATTGAAGTTTCTAAATTCAAAGGTCTCTTGATGTTTTTTTGCAAAGATAGAGGATCAAATGCCTTTACCAAACCTTTGAAAGGTTCAGCTAATCCTTCAACAAATAGAAGAGTGTGTATTCTCTTTGATACATCAAGTACCATGACCAATAACCTTTAGAAATTTACACATAGTTGTCTACTATTCCATATTGCTTAAGCTGAGCCAACTCCTTGAAGTGGATCTTTGGATAATTCCTATCAAATGTTTCTATCAATATTTGGCTGTATTCTTCCAATTTAGAAATGGTGCTATGCCCTTAGGTGACCATCCCATGTTACCACCACTAATGTGCTACTCCTAAATGGAGGGTAGAAAACTTGATTGCTTCTTTTCCATGCATTGAATTCAATGAGAAGTAGGTGTCCGATTTCTACGACGAAGCTCTAGCATATTTTTTGGATCCATCATGTGTAGGAAGTAACTAGGAACTTTTATCTTACCCAAATGGTATTGTATGTGTTTGTGAAGTTGATCCTATTGATCTCTCCTTCCTCTCCTTAAACCATTCTTCATCCTTAGATCATATAACTCTTGGAAAATCAACTAATTCCATATTGTTTGGCAAAGATCATCGTACTCATGATATGTCTCAAAATCATTTTTATGAGGATAATGTGTCTCTTCCTCTTCTCTTTGCAAGAATTTAGCTTAGAAGGTGTGTTGATTGAAGTTCAGCTAGAAGTTGAAGAGTTTCCTTGACTTTCCTTATTCTTATTAATATTTCGCAAGGCTTGTACTAGCTTTTCCTTTGACCTTTGTATTGTTCTTTCCAAATTTCTCTGATGATGGCTTCATACAAGAATTCGTTCCATCTGTAGGTATTCTTCTTTCTCTGTCCTCCATAACTTTTGTATCTTCATCCGACTATAATTTTCTTCGCTTTCTTTGACAAAACTTGATTTCCCTTTAATTGGATTTTATAAAAAGTTAGATCTAACTTTATAGACTAGCAAGATCAAGGCTTTGATACCATTGTAATGTCTCAAGGCTTTGATACCATTGTAATGTCTCTAGCTGGAATTTCTATTGAATATGCAATTTTCCTTTTTGTGAATGCAATAATGAGACAAATATGGAACATAGAACAGCAAATCCCAACTCCAATAAATGTTGATTAGCAATAATTAATAGCAGAAATAAATAAGGGAAACCCTCAAACATGAAAACGCCATGGATATTGCAGCATATCTAACAGTGAATAATGCTGATATAAATATGGAAACACCCATAAACCAAACACAATTAATTATGGCAGTATATCTGAACAACCAATGCCTATATAAATAGGACTATAGATATAAACAACAGATACACTTGCATAATAGCAATAATAAACCCTTACAAATATTATCTAGCAACTCTAATAAACTTATCTAATTTATTTCAGTAGAATGGGAACTCACAAGTGTGTCGTACAATAGTATAGACTTTAGATCAGACATAAAGATGGTGAGTGGGGTATAGAAATGACAGATTGGCAGTCGTATGGTGCCCTCTTCAATTATACAATTGCAATTAATGATATGAAGTGACTAGAATATGATGTATCAGGTTGAATGTACTCCCTACCATTGTAGTGAAATCTAAGCCAAAGTTGGAACTAGTCACAAGTGATCAAGCCTAATATCTGCAAACACTAGACACCCAATACCACATCGGCGCCTCTTAAGGAAAGAGCAAACATATCTATGTTCAATTGATAATACTCTATTTTAATCTTGAGATTGTGTGCCCCTTAAGGAAATGAAATGGTAATTGATTATTGTTATTGTTATTAAACAAGGAGAGGAATACTCCTTTTAGTATTAGATTACAAGACGATGTTTCTAAAAAGAAACAATCGTGAACTAAAGCAAAACGAAAAAGTTGCTAAAACTAACTGAAAGCAGTCTAAGTTAACTGAAAGTAAACTAACAACTAACAACAAAAATGACCATTAAATATTACAATATTACTTTAATACCCTCCCTTAATGGTCATTCTACTAACTACACCAAGTTTACCTCAAAATTTGACAAATTTATCTAGACTGAGGGACTTGGTGAGAATGTCTGCAGTCTGATTCTCAATTGGAACATACTGCAACATTACAGATCCATCTTCAACAAGCTGCCGGATGAAGTGACAATGAAGCTCAACATGCTTGGTTCGCTCGTGGAAGACTGGATTCTTGGCAAGCTTTAGCACCCCTTGGTTGTCACAAAACAAGGGTGAAGGCCTTGCTTGAGACATTTGCATGTTAGCAAGTATCCTCCAAATTCATATTGGCTCACATGTTTCCTTAACTGTTCATCGATACTCTTCTTTTGTCGAGGAAAGAGCTACTGCCTACTGCTTCTTGTTGGTCCATGTAACTATACTCGTACCAAGACTGAAAACATACCCAAAAGTGGACTTCTTGTCATCAACTAAACCTGCCCGATCCGAATATGTAAAACCAACCAGCCTCGGATCTTTGCATTTGTTGTATAGAATGCCAAAGTCAGATGTCCCTTTCACATATCTCAATACTCGCTTTGCTGCAACCCAATGTTCTGCCTTAGGGGCAATCATGAAACGAGAAATGTAGCTCACAACATAACTGAGATCAAGTCTAGTGGCATTAAGATAGATGAGGTTGCCCACTAGTTTCCTAAATGCAAACTCATTCACTATTGGTGAGTCTGATTTGGTTGAAAGTTACAACCCCTTCTCCATGGGAGTGGATGAGATTTTGCAATCAGTCATCCTAAACTTCTCCAACAAACTCCTGACATACTTCGCTTGAGATGACAAAAAGAATGATATCACTACCAATGCTCTTGACATACAAATTTGCATCCGAGGGACTCCTCTGAAACCCATCAAATACTTGTCAATCTTTTGGTGCCATGCCCTGGGTGCCTACTCTAGGCCATAAAGATCCTTCAACAATCTGCATACCTTGTGCTCTTTGCCTGCAACCTTGAAACCGGGAGGCTGCAATATGTAAACCTCTTCCTCCAAATCCCTATTGAGGAAGGCACTCTTCACATCCATTTGGTGGACCTTCCAACCAAACTATGTTGCCATGGCTAGGACAAGTCGGATGGTGCTCATCTTTGTTGTGGGAGCAAAGGTCTCCTCATAGTCAATGCCTTATCTCTCCGAGAACCCCTTACCCACCAATCAAGCCTTGTATTTATCAAGTGTTCCATCAGCTTTGTATTTCACCTTGTAAACCATTTGCAGCCAATGGGTTTCTTCCCTAGTGGAAGATCTGATAGAACCCATGTGTTGTTTTTCAAAAGATTGATGTTCAAAATCCATAGCCTTTTCCCATTCAGGTTTACCCTTCGCCTTTGAATAGTCTTGGGCATGGTTGGAAGACTCTGTTGGACTCGCCGCGGACTCGGGAGTTTGCAACCTAGCCGAGTTGACTCAATGCGGACTCATGAGCCGAGTCTCTAGCTTGGGCTCTCGAGTCCTAGGCTCGGACTCCCGAGCCCTAGGCTTGGACTCCCAAGTCCTGTGCCTGGACTCTTGTTGTGGCTAGAGGTTGCTTTCTCAGCTTTAAAACATGATTTTTTTCAAAAAAATTTGCTGATTCCGTGCCGAGTATTTTGCCGAGTCTATGTCGAGTCCCGAGTCCGAGTTTTCAAACTATGGTCCTGGGGCTCGTAAGCACTTTGAATGTTGGCCATAAGAGCAAAGTTCACTATATTATGCCTACTCTTGCCTCTAGACAATCTACCCTCAACAAGTTCATCATTGTGAACATCACCAATGAGCTTCGCTCACCACTTAGGACAAGGAGGAGATGCATCGTCTTCCAAATTAGGATGATCATCATGACTTGGGCTGCCTAGAATAATATCATCTGGATGTTGATCCAAGTTATCTTGAGGGAAATTTGTTGGTATAGGGTCGTGCCTAGGAGATTCCACAATGTTTGAATCATTAGAATCCGTCCCTTCAAGTGGAGCTAATGGAATCTTAACACCCAAATCCATAGTCTTGAAGGTTGATCCACAGGGCTCTTGATGGGAGAAGAGAGTTGAAAAGGCCCACCTTCTTCATCAAAAACATCCTTGCTAAATGTTAGACGATCAGTGTCCACATCAATCAGCCGATAGGCCTTATGATTGTCACTATATACTGTTAGCATCAACTTCTAGCTTTTGGAATCCAACTTGGTCCTCTTTACGTCTGGAATCCAAACATTCATAGTAGAACCAAAAATCCTAAGATGGTTGATTCTTGGTTTCCTCCTAGACCATGCTTCCTCTGCGGTCATCTTCTTGACGTCCTATGTGGGAGACCGGTTAAGAAGATATACAGCAGCATACACTGCTTTAGCTCAAAAACATTTGGGAACATGTCTATTCTCTAGCATACAACGGGCCATTTTCATAATGTTACGGTTCCTCTGCTCAACAACTCCATTCTACTGAGGGGTACAAGGTGTGGTAATCTGACGCTTGATAGTGTGTTTAGCACAAAATTTGGTGAATTGGTTTGACTCACCCCCATTATCTAACCTAAGAGTGATGATTGGACATCCTGACTCGTTTTCGACTGATGCTTTAAACTTTTGAAATTCATTAAACACTTCTGATTTTTCCTTGAGGAAAAACACCCACATTTTCCTATTGAGATCATCAACAAACAAGAGGAAATACCTGGGACCAGTGACCGATGCAATATTCATTGGTCCACAAACATTTGTATGAACCATCTGTAGAACCTTGGATGCTCTCCAAGATCATTTATTTGTAAAAGGAGTGCAATGCTACTTCCTTGCTTGGCAAGCTCTACATACACCATGCGTTTGTTGTTGAATCTCATGTAAGTCTTCGACCAAGTTCTCTCGAACCAACTAAGAGAGGTAGGCTATGTTGAGATGCCCATAACACTAATGCCAAAGAGTGCTAATGGATGAACTCTTTGCAGCCATTGCATGCTCCTAAGAATCTCTAGTATCAACCGGTCGATACAAACCATGATCCTCGAGCCGAATTGCAATAGTTTTCTTGGACTCCTTATCAACAATGTAGCACTTGTGTGAACTGAAGATGATGTCCAACTTTAGACAATGTCGCATAATCGGACTCATAGAGAGAATATTGAACTCCATGCCTGACACATAGTAGACATTGAGAAATATTAGATTTCTCCGACCAAATGCGATCTGAACGTTGCTTTTTCCAAAAACTGTGTACTCTTCGCCACCACCAAAGATGACATAATCGAAGCAAACCATATACTCTGTGAACCAATCTCTCTTATTTGTGAAATGTCGAGAGGCTCCAGAATCAATGTACCACGCAGATGATTTGACATGATCTGTTGGTCTTTTGGCCATCAATGCATAGGAGGTAAGCTCCTGCTCAAAATGCATAGACGCCATCCCTCTCGTTTTCCAAAGGCATGAAAAATGAGGTAATCAACTGGCACAAATCCTAAGGCGATCAGTTGGTCCCACAATTTTGTCCAAAACTCGAGAATTTTATTTTGAAATGCCCAGGTATGAAACCTTAGGCTCAACAAGAGGCACAAATTTTCAAAAATTCATCAAAAACAATCGTTGTTGTCATGATTTTGCAAAAAAATCGTTTAAAAATTCCGGCAAAATTTCAACCCATGATTTTTAACAAAAAATCTTAAAAAATGAGGCTCATGAATTTTAGAAAATTCGTCAAAAAAGACATGCTGCATAAAAAAACCCTAGTCGCATAGAACAAGCACAAAATAATGCAGAAAAATCTTCAAAAAAATCTCAAAACTCATGAAAATCGTGTGCCCTCGATTTTTCAGTAGAAACCCATCCTAAAGTTGTCACGAAACCCATCTGGGTTGTGAAAAAATGCCAAATGCAACTTTTCTTGGGCGAAAAAACGATGCGATTGTATGAAAAAAGGCCCACAAAAAGGTCACAAGCAGGTTGTGGGATTTTCCTTTCTAGTCATTGCAATTTTTAGCAAATACAAACCCACGTTTTGTAGAGAAATAGGTTTTGTGAATTTTCAAACAAAAGAAACCCACGATTTTGCTGTACATAAACCCTCAATTTTTATTAAAAAATCAGGCAAAAACAAGCCACGAATTTTGTCACAAAAATTCACCAAAAAGCCTCAATCCTTAGTTGATAAAAAAACCCACGATTTTTTTAAACAGCAATAGAGTTCACAATTTTTATTAAAAAATCGAACAAAAACTTCTAAAAGAATTTTCAAAAAATTTCTTAGGAAAAACCATGAATTTTATTGTCCAAGAAATTCGCCAAAAATTAACATATGCTCTGATACCATGAAATGGTAATTGATTATCATTGTCATTATTAAACAATGAGAGGAATACTCCTTTTAATAATAGATTACAAGACGATGTTTCTAAAAAGAAACAATCGTGAACCAAAGCGAAAACAAAAGTTGCTAAAACTAACTAAAAGCAATCTAAGATAACTGAAAGTAAACTAACAACTAAGATGACCATTAAATATTACAATATGACTTTAATAGGAAAGAGCAAACATATATGTGTTAAACTAATAATACTCTATTGTAATCTTGAGATTGTAGCACTTATTCCACAAGACATAAGTATTACCATTGGCCACCATAATTTGAAAAGTATTGTAGTCATAGACATAGTGGTTTTAATGAAGGGAGACCCTCCCTCAAAACACAACCTTGTACAGACAAAAAAATTCAAGAGCAACAAACTTGCAACTTTATTATACTTTCATGAAATCATTTAGATACATGCAATCAAATGCAATACAACTATCTAGTCACAAGACCACTATTATAGAAATTTGTGTTGCAAATACATGCAAAAAATCAGACACGCAAGTCTATGAATAGCATTAATGGCCACTAAAATCTCAACCTTTGTTTTGTGCTAAAAAATAGGAAATTCATCTATCTCCTCATCCAGAATTAACCTATTTCCATTTGTGACCACTTTATATGATTTTTCTGCTTGCTAACGAACTTTGACTTCTACTTTGGCGCCATACAAATCTAGTTGTCCCTTTTTCCAACCTAAGGAAATTTCCAAATTTTAGTCCAACTTTCGAAAGCCATAACTATTTTCTCAGGCATCGGATTCACAAACCGTTTATGCTATTGGAAAGCTCTCAAAAACTGAAGGGCAATGAAATACCCATTAAGGGATATTTGAAATTTCGACCAATTTTCAGGCCCATCCAGAACCTCTAGGTACCTCAAAATTGACTTTGAATATTTTAAAGGGATTTTGAAGACAAAAAAAAAATATTTCACAAACGGCAAATGGTATTGAAGTGATTTCTTCACCAATGGCTTAATTTCACCATTTTGGAGCTCTATGTAAGATTTCATGCCCATATGTGCACAATGCCAACTTACTAAAAATAGTAACCCTATTAATTTTAGCCCTTCCAACTTACTAAAAATAGTAACCCTATTAATTTTAGCCCTTCCAACTTACTAAAAATAGTAACCTTGCCCTTTTTTAGCCCTTATGGAAAATTTATTCACCAAACCTAACAGAAACCAAAATAAACTTTTTTTTTTTGGAGATGCGAGATTGCTCTTACACCCTAGATGCTCCTACATCAGGTTTATTTGGGTGGCTAATCTTTCTATTGATAAAGTTAATAGTGCTACCACCATCTATTAGAACCACTATCTTTTGTCTTTTGATATTGCCAATGACCTCAAGCATTTTGGGGGAAGAGAACTTGGCCACATCATGAATAGAAATATGAACATTTGGAGTGGATGGTCATTCTAGGGAAACCAACTCTTCTACATCTAAAAATTCCTCAGAGTCACCAAGCACTATGGTAGAGTCAAAAATACAAGTGTTGCTCACTACATTTGTGATGCACCAATAAACAATTACCCTTGCGAAGTTATTGTGTACCTCAACGATGAAATAGAATCTCTATAGTTAGTGCTCTAAAATATTGGGCCGACACTATTTACAAATGAGATATGTAAATTGGTGGGCTCACAAATTAGACACACCCTATAGTGCCTTACCTTTTTATCCCCACCAGTGTGTTGTCTACCTTGAATATAGTAGTGTCAAATTCTTCCTAGAAATCAAGTATTTGGAATCTATTCTATAGTTCTCAATGTTCTCTTTGCATAGCAGCCCAACATTAGTTTCCAATAAATCTTCTAGCTCTACAACTACTACCACAATATTACGATCTGTGGCTCTTGTTCTAGGTGTACTTTTCTACAAGCCAAGAAAATGCACCATCTCCATCATATAACTCTCTACTAAGCGTGAAACTAAAGAATCTACTTCTTACACATAGGAATATAAAATTTTAGAAAACCCTAGGTAAAAAAAATAAATCTAGGGCCAACTTTTACCCTTGTAGATTGTCCTGTTATGCTCATCTCTTTGACTTGACCAGTTTTCCATATAACTTTGGCTACCCTTTTGTTGGGTAGAGGATAACTTTTAGCCCTTTCAATGGATTGTCTCATTACACTCTTCTCTTCAAGCTGCTCAAATTGCCATATAAATCCAATTACTTCTTCTTTGGGTCCTTCTCATCCCTATGGTAGCAAGTTGTCATTCTCAAGACCAATAGGATCCACTAGAGCCCACTATTCACTCTCTCAATGACTGCATTGATAACATATATAGGTATGTGGAAGCTCACAGCTATATATGATTATAGAGGTTGTTTGAGGCTTGGATAGTGGAAACAAAATACTCTTCAATTCACTAGACAACTCTTTTGAGGATATTTTAGAACCCCAAAACAAGGTTTCTAACCTAAAAAAACAAACTACTTGCAAGGAAAAATATTTTGCAAAAAAATTGGTAACAATTTAGTGCTACTGCAATCGTACCCACTTTCTAATCACCAAGATCCCTCCAAGGAGAGGTTAGAGCATATGGTGGACAGTTATAGACAACCCTAATTTGGTAAAACTACTTGTAAAAATGACTTTGGAAAGAGCTCTAATACCACTTGTAACAAACTTGCAAGACAAAATATGTTGAACACACAAAAATATTGCAAAAATGAGAGAAATAGAAACATTTTTTACTATCTCCATAGTGCCTCTTTGAGAGGGCAACCTCCAAATAGAGCATACACTTCAATTACAAACGTTCCAGGATACCTTTACAATTGAGAAGTCAATACAATATATAGAGTTTTACCAAAGGCAACTGCTACCATACCATGCGTGTGGGATAAATACTTTATTCTAGCTACTAGTGGGATGACTCACAAAGCATGTGCAACCTGAGAGTGATTTACAAAGCATATGTGCCCAACTAATACTAGTTATCATAAAATAGAATGGTGTACAAAACAAATTTGTCTTTTAAAGGTTGTCTTTGTGATTTGTTCTGAATCCTTGTATTAAAATATTGGATATAGAATTTGAGCATCATGTTTTAATTTGTGATGTATTTGTTGCTTGTTTCATCCTAAGCAAGGTGTGTTGTTTCAAGGTTGTTTTATCCAACTGTCAAGCCATGTGTGAAAGTAGGAAACAATGAATTTGAGTACGTATTGGAGAGTGACATCAAAAGCATGCTGGAGACTTGGAGGTCGGTAAAGTGAAAATTGTTTCAAGCATTGGTAAAAGTAGTAGTAAGTGATCTAGAGTGCACCTTAGGGGTTGATGGTTAATGTTTAAGAGCCAAGGATACTTGAAAAGTGTACTTGAGCCCTTTCAAGAAAAGTTAAAGTGGTAATAGTTATTGAAGAGTTCTATTAGTTGTTTATCCAAGTTAAAGTGGCAATAACCATGTAAAAGCACACTATATGTGATTATGACAAGTGTAATGACATAAATCACTAAAAAGCACACAAAGCATGTTCATGTCCATGTTTTAGTGGCAAAGACCCTCCAAAAGTGCTATGTATTCAAATCAATTCAAGTGGCGAAGTGGTCTTTGGAGCACTCTTTGAGATTGGTTGCCATGTGTTTGAAATATACCTAATAGATAGAGATCACATTTTCAAGTGACAAAAGCCAAGAAAAGTGGGTCAAGTGGTTTCATGACAAGTTAAAGTGGGTAAAGTCTTTGAAGACTGTTCCTCCAGATCTTTTCCAATTTGTTCAGGCTTTGTCATTCAACATAGAAGGGGATTATTAGGGCTCTAGGGTTTTATGTGGGTTTATCTAGTCAAGGAGGAGTCCATAGGGTGTTTGCATCTCTGCTGATCAGGTTGCCATCAGTTTTTCAGTAGGTTTTACTCAAATTTGAAAATTCTCATAGGCTGGTACATCTTTTTTCAATATTCATCACTGTTTTCCAACCTTTTTCCTAAGGCGCCATCAATGTTTTGTCCTACAGAATTGGGGTTTTCAGTATGTTTTTATGAATTCTTCAGTCCAAACAAGGGTGCCATAACAGTTTCTAGCTTTTATCATTGTTTTCAGACCTTTTTCTGAGACTTCGAAGGTTTTTGGCAAGGTTTTGTTGATTTTTTTGTAATTGATGCAACCACCTGGGGTTTCATGTGTGCAGCTGATTTGGTATCAAAACCTTTCTTTCAGCCATTTGGAGATGATGTATCAATATATTGTTCCAGCTGGCCAAGGTTTTCTGTTTGTATGGATGATTTATAATTAAAACCCTAGGTTTCAGGACAGCTTTTGAATCATTTGAAGGAATAAAAACACCAAGCTGTTACAGCTGTATTTGGTTCTAAGTTTTCTACTTGTCTCTGCATCATTTATTGCTGGTTTCATCAAGTTCCAAGTTAAGATTTGGTTATCTTGAAAATCACATGCTTAGGGTTTCAGTACATTCCTGGGGGTTCCAAATACTTCTTTCAATAGGTGGTTCCTGTGGTTTGCATAAGAGCCTATTCAGCATTGCATCCTTGTTTGGTATTCTTTTCCAGCTCAGTCAGAGCTGCAGTTGTCATATGTTTTTCCTTACAGCAATTCTCTATGGGGTTGTGATCATCACAGGAGCAATCTAGGGTTCAAAGCACTAGAATTTTGACAGTTTCTGTGAGAGCATCAGATTCAAGTCACCTGAGATTGGGTGGTGAAGTCATTGATGGTTTGGTTGATAGGATTTCAAATTTCTTGAGAAGATCTGCCTTCTTTTAGACCAAAAGAGCTACATTGGTAAAAATTAAAACTACTTAGAAGATTTATCTATCAGATTATCCATTTTTAGCTATTGCTTTTATTGGAGGTCCTATTTTTGGATGGATGATGAGGGTTTATTTTTAGGGTGTTCTAGTCATCTTTTATCTTACCTTTGTTTAGTATAGTTTTATTGCTTGAAAGTGCTTTCTTACCCACTTTTTCAATAGCTTTAGATGTGTTTCTTAAAAGACATTGATTTTTAGGATAAATTAATTATTATCATAAATCTCAAAATTTGGGTTTTGTAACCTTATAAATAAGTGCTTGGAGCATGATATTTGTTAATGGTAGTTGATGCTAAACCTATGCTATTGAGATTATTGTTTAAGTGAATGTCTTTTACACCCATGTATTTGTTAATATGAACCTTTATATTGATATTATCTATCTATTTAAAATGCAGCTGTGTATAAATTTAGTGGTTTTATCCTTGGAGTTGTGTATTGTTTTCTGTTGAAAGTTGAAACTATTATTCCTTTTGAAAATCTCATTTGCATCTGCTTGTTGGTGGCTAGGTGTTGTGTAGAATTCAATTGCTCGAGTTAAATCATAAAATCTATAAAATCTTACTTGAGAGATGAGTTGTTATCACTCATACTTGAGGCAAAGAGATAGGGCAGAAGTTATTCCATTATTCCATTATTGCAAAATCCCTAGAAGATATATTGTGCATAGTGTTAATATCTATATATTTTTTCTATTAAATGTTTAGGGTTACTTCAACTTCTCAAGGAGTTTGAAATGGCCACCTCTAATTTTTTCTTTTGAAGATACAGTCTGCTGTTTGGTTTGTTTTCTGGTGTATTTGTGTGTCTAATTTTCATGCTTTGCAACATAATAAAGCCCTTCTAATACAATGCATTGAAAGGGAAACAAGGAAATAACTTCTTTCTCGTTTAGAAACATAGCAATGCATGAATACAAACAAGTTCATAGAATTTTCTGATTTAAAATGTAATCTCAGACCTGTTACAGTGTATAGCAGACCTGATAACCCTCATCAACAACATTTATACTTTGCGAAACTCGCACACAAATCAGGTTTGCAGGTCACCCATGAACCCATGCATCCTCACGCCCTTAGACAGCAGCATGGAAGCCAAAAGACTGAGTTTTCACGTCTAAACATCAGCAGACCTGCCCTTGCACACTTCCCAAGAAGGGGACAGCCTCCGAAGTAGGGTGATTTGCTCTCATAAATCCAACCTCCACCAAAAAATACAAACAAGTGCTTGATATATGGCACACCGATGAGAGGTTTCCAATGCAACAATGCCCAAAAAGATGTGCCAAGTACAAACGGAGCTATGAGAATGTAAACTTCAGCCACTGGTAAAATGAGTTTCTAGAACTTCTGAGAATGCAGATCAGACTTCAGAAAATAACCAAAATCACCACCTAACACCACCCAAAAGAGCCAAAAAGCAAACAATACTCACACCATCAAATACACACCATAAAACTTCAAAACCCACTTCAAAATACCAAGAAAATCTTCATCATTTCATCGCCAAAATACTGTAAAACAGAACTTTGTCGAAGCCCAATGATGTTCCCTGAAGTAGAACTACTCCAATTAGTTAGGGTGGATCTCTCACCACCGAAACCGGCAATGTGAAAAAGGGTTTTTGTCCTCAACCAGCGGTTTTCAAATCTTAGAGAAATTTCAGCATAGTCTCCTTAAGTTGCCAAAATACCCACATGCAAATGAGAGCTCAATCTCATATTTATAAAGCGAGGGAAGAATTAGGGCAACTTGCATTTGAACTTGAATATATTTCCCTCTCATTTCACTTTATGAAATGACATGAAATTACCCCAAGAGGGGCGTCCAACTTTTTGCCTCCAAAATTCCACTTTTGATTTTTAATTTAAAATTGACATTAAGCCCAAACTAGGCGTCCCACTTATGAGGCATAACATTAGCCTTAAAAAATGATAATTAAATCTCTTTTCTAGGCATCCACTTGAAATACAATGGCTCCCTTTTTAAAACTACTTTGTGCAGCTAGGTCAAGGGGTCCCTTTTTTATTTTATTTAATCCAAAATACCTCTCTTAGGCGTCTATGCTCATAAAGAAACATTTTTGCTTTTATTGCCTTCTAAAACAACATTAAGCCATTACATTAGGCTCCAAGGTACTTTTTACATGACCTCTTAACCCCTTCACTTAAGTTAAAGAAACTTTAATAAAATAACTTAAGTTAGAAATACAAATAATAATTAAATCGAACCTTAGCCATGCCAACACCCAAGCTGGAAATAGACATTGACGAAGTAGCTTTTGCTTGGACCAATTACCGAAAATAGACTTACTATTTAAAGCACCTGCTAAAAATAGTAAATACTCCAAATCACCAAACTGGCACAAAACATTAGAGTTCACCTGACAACTGCCACACATTGCCCAAACAGGAAACCTTGCATTGCACTGTTGTCAGGACCAATTGTTAAATATAGTACTTACTAAAAATAGTGATTCAAAACCAAACTAGCTCAAATAAGGACACTGAAAATGGGGACATGACAGAGTTTCTCCATATAATTTGAAAATAAGTTTACCTCGCATAGTGTTCTAATTTGAGTTGTCTTCAAAAGACTGTTATGAAAATGCTAACACGTTGATCAAGGTGGATGTGAGACATGATAGGAGAGTTTGAGGGCCTCAAGAAATGGCACTTCTTTTTCTCTAATAGGTAAATTGATATTTATTTGCAAAAACATCTTCACTACTTAGGATTAATTTTTTGTAATGTCCCTTGTTTTGCTTTACCCTAGAATTCGCTTGTTGATTAGGTTTAGGGTTTCTTCTTTCCAAATAAATGTTTTCTTTAAGGAAGTAATCTTGGATTGAAATCTACAATCACCATATGAACAACATTTCCACATATACATATGTTTGTTAGCATTAATATCTAGATATCCAAAATGTAAACATAATCCCAAAGCAATAATGAAGACATAGGAGGAGTGGCATGGGTAGATCTGCTTGAAGTTATTCTAATCCCAAGAGCACAAGTGTCCGATTAAGACTACCCACTTCTTGGCCCCAAGCAGTAGGAATGTCCGACCAAGACTATTCCACCCTTGGAGTGGCGTGCTTAGTGGAAACACTTGTACCTGCTTTCTCTACCCGCACCATCACCTCTGAAGACACTTAACCTATTGGGGACAATCAGGGGAGCGTATAAATGGTCTAGGCCTACCACCCCTCCATGGCCTCAGCGAATGCTTAAGTGGGACCCCCACCCCTCCATGGTCCACCCATGCCTTGGGACTGGGCGGACTATGAGTGGAATTTCCAACCCTCCAGGGCCCATCCCTACCTTGGGTTTTGGGGGCGGACTTGAGTGGGGTTTTTAGGCACCACTTCCCTCACACCCTTCCTCCCAATAAGTTTGCAAACACTCAGAAGACAATCTTTTAAACAATCAAAGATACTTTCATTTATCATTGGTTCTTTAAGTAAATATTGTAACGACCAGACCCTTCGGTAAAACAAAAAAATTCCAATTTACCTCAAAAGAGTAATTAAACGTGCTAACAAGTTATTGCAATATAATTTTTCTTTCCTTTATTGATAATATATGAACAAGATATCATATTACAATTACAATAAAGATTCCATTTCATTTCAATAACTTCACAAGAACAAGTAATGAGAAAACATACCTTAACTTTCATAGCTCCAACGAGCTTTAGAACAAATAGTAGTAAGGTCCAAGAATCCGTCCTTTCAAATCTTGGCGTGCCAATAGCCTTCGGAGGAGGAGAAGCATCACTCAGGCGCTTTTCCGCCAACCACGGACTTATAATGTAGTCCCCCGCACATCTATCATTCGATAGATGGCCCTCCCTTCAATGAAGAGATTGGTTGGGTAACTGATACTGTAAACCAACTGAGCATAGTGTTGTGTCCTATCCACAACTAGAACCTTGCTATTTCACAATCTCATACTAGTACAAGGATCACGATGAACTGACAATGTAGTCTCAAGCATCACACAGTCTAAGTGGATGTCGTACATTGCACTAATTTGGCCAAAGTGTTCTCATTTAGTACTTCAAATGAAGGTCATCTATCATATACACTACTCAGGGCTGATTTGACTTAGAGCTATCTTACACTACGCATAGGCTAAGGGGTAGTCAGTCACCCCAGACTACCTACAACAAATTATCTAGTAAGTAATTACATAAGATAGGTTTATCCTGTTTCAGACAACCTACCTTCAAACAATCTACTAAGAAACGAAATAGTCTACAAGTGCCTTGTACGTAACTCCTAATCCGAAAATCTTTATCCACGGAGTACTTAGCTTGTCTCAGTTAACCTATTAACTTAAGCTTAAGACCATAGTTGGTACTGACTTCATTTCGATCCTAATAGATAATAACTACTTCATTGTATTCCCCATATATGGAGATCATACAAAATATGCAATATTCATACAAGATGCATTTCAATCCCTTCCCTTATCTTTCACATTAATTCCCTTCACTTAAATTCCCTTTTAAGCAAAGTATTTAAACAATTCCTTTCCCTTACAACTACATTGCAATTAGGATACATCTTTCAGTCTTTGCAAACACAGCAACACAAAACAGAAAACATGATACTCCTTTCACACAGTCAAACAGCTATGACTAACTTTCAATCTTTGCACAATGAAAAACACAAAGATTTCTTTTCCTTTGATTAATCAAAAACAGAGAAGAAAGAGAAGAACTTCCCCATGCCTGCTTTCCAAAGCTTCTCCTTCTAGATTTGCTCTTCTAGGCTCTTCCAAAATTCCAACTGAAAATGGCTTCTTAGTGATAGTATTTCACTCTATAGTGAATTCCTATATTTCTTCTCTCAAATGTGCTTCCATTACTAAATTCCTACTCAACTGTAATTCATAAATACCTCAATCTGAGCTCAAAAGTGTCATGTCCCGAGATTTGAAACACAGATAAATTGATAAACAAATAAATAATAATACAAATATGAAAAAAATACATATATAAATATATGTTAACAATTTAACATTATTATAATAATATGATACTATAAATATATATATAATACTAATTTGAGAATAAACATATTAAATAAGAAAATTTAATATATGTATAAAGTTAATATATAAAATTATAATTATTTTAAAGAGAGACATAAATATAAAATAATAAACATAAAATGATAAATATAAAATAACACAAAAATTGCAAAGTGTAGTCTAAAAACATCATAAATATAATAAATTATATGATTTCATAAACCATTAATATCTAACATATTAAATAAAAGAGAGATAAGTAAAGTATAAAATATAGCATATAAATAATACTAAATAAAAGAAAGGTAAATAACACCAAAGTCAACTCCTAATAGGGACAATTAACAAATGCAGCGATCAAACTCTATTAAGGTAAGGCTCTTAACAAAGGGGCACGATCTTATAAAAGGTTGACTATTCTAAAAGATGCCTCCCTTCATGAAACGGTATAAGAAGGATATAAAGGTCAAGGGAAGTTGAATCGAAAGGGAGCTAGAAGGAAATGGAGAATAGGATGGGAAAAGTAGAACGAAAGGGGTATGAAGTCTGATTTAGAATGGATCAGCAAGTATAATAAAATATGCATTCAGAATAGAGTAAAAGAAAATAAGTAAATAAAATATGAGATATGAATTGCTGTTGCCACAAGAATAGTGTTAGAATATGAATAAAGAATAATTAAAGGCATGGCTGACTGGAAATAAAGAGGTTCTACAAAATGGTAGCTTGGAGAAATAAGGATATCGGAGATAAGTATTTTTATGAATTTAAATAATAAGTTAGATAAGTGTTTGTACATTTGAATAATGGTGTTGATAAATACATTATGGATTTAAATATTTTTTATTGATGGCATTGGGAATAATAAATCATGCATGCTACTAGTCATCTTATAACATTGCTGATACGTTTGCTCCATTGACATTATTGTATGTAATTACATATATATCTATATGAAATATATATATATAATACGATTATACAATAAATATGCTTGCAACAATTATTGAGCCTTATAAGTAATTGTGATTATTTGATATAAAAATGAATAAATTTATGAATGTTTTTATCTTATGTTTGATCAAGAAAAGGAGAAAAATAACATAGTTTGATGACTAAACCATCATAAAGGATATCTTTAGAAAATCAGGGCAAGAATTTGGTAAACCTAGAAAGGGACATTACAAAAAGGATATAATCACAGTAACTAGTAAATGCTGGTAAAAATTCTCTATATTTTTCAAACGCAGCAATACAGAAAAATGCAAGCAATACAATGAAATGGATATGGGAGCTCAATAAAATACTAAACTTGGATTGCACATTGTGTTTTCAATGAATGGCAGGGCATCTATATATAGGCCCGAAATGCAACAAATTCCACCAATGGAGGCATGCGGATTGACAACAAAGTGCCCAGAAACATTCAACATGATACATGGCGGGTTTCTAAACCCTAAATCATCAAAAATAAAAGTGAATTGACCTTATTTGAGCCAGCATTTCAAGACTCTTTCAACTCAAAAGGGAGAAAATGCCACTTAAAGAAAAACGTCCATTTTTGGCGCACAAAAGAGAATGAATCACCATTGCTGCGAACTGGTCAAGTTTCAACTTGCAACACCTCATTCCCTTCTGCTGGCGTCGCCTCCTTTCCAACTTCTGAATTTTTCTCTCAGAAATTCATGTGTTTCATCTTCACGCCATTTCACGGGAAAGAAGCTTTCTGAAATATTTCTCTCTTTTACAAAGGTTTCAGCTAAAGTTTAAAATGAAATATTTCCCTTTGGCGCGATTTATCAAGAGGTTTAATTCTTATAAAGTAACAAATACTTCCTCATTGATTTTGAATCGATTTCCATAGTTCGATTTCTTCATGAGTTGATTTATTTATTGACTTGATATTTGAAAAATAAAGTCCTCCAATTTATGAAATCTATCAATTTCAATACATTTCATAATATATATTTATATATTTATAGATATATGTTTTAGTAAGACTATAATATGTATATATATTTATATAGTATTAAATATATATATTTACATATAAACATATATACACAGGTACATAATTATTCCTTGAATACATATATTGCGAGCCAGTTAGCATACTTTCAATATATATATCTATGTATATGTGTATACATGTGTATATGTAAATTCGACGGCAAAATTATAATAATATTATATCCACAGATAATAGGTAGCGTGTATATGTATATACATGTGTATAATCCGTATATACTTTCATGTACACGTATGTGTATGTATACCATGTCGACACATACGTATGGGCTTATCCGTTTTTCGATCATACGTTTGTATCGACATGTTTATACATATAGATACGTCTACATAATGTATACATGTGTATACATACCCATTCAACCTATTCACATATATCCATTCACATTTCCCACACATTGAACACAGTACAGTAAGACAGGTATACAAATAAACACCACTCACAAAGCAGAAAGAAGTAACAAGACTCCTAAAGCCTATGGATGACTTATCAAAACCAACATAACTGACTTGGTTCTTCCCAAACCCTTAGTGATGTGTGTGTATGCTCAAATGGTTCACTTTACCGGTTATCCGACCAAGCTCCTCTCTCGAGTGATACTTCGCCTCCCCCTGGAGAATGAACCTTTTCCTGCAACCACTAGCACATACCTTTAGCAACATCATATATATAAGCATCTTTAAAGTTAGAATAACTATACTTCAATAACCATCTATTCATATATGCAATATTTCACCATGAATAACATCAATTGAGACAACATCAAATGAAACAACATCAAGTGATATAACATTCATATTGATAACAAGGTACATGCATCATTAATTCATCTTGAGAATTCACATCACATTCACTTTTACCACATCTAGTTATAGTAAATAGTAACCTCACATTTTGGGATGCAACATATCAAATCTATTCTTAGAACAGTTATAATCATGAACATGCTATAGAAATCAGTGCATAATAATCAGATAAGCAACATCTAGATCCATATCTACAGTAATAATACATATTAATACTAGAAATGCTATGCAGATTTCTTTACTCCTTTCCCAAGTCGATTCCCTGTTCTTAGCACTCAAGAGATACTGTTAGTGTAAATTAATCATATAAGAATTTATTATCCATACTTATTTAAATTATCATATTTACTTATAAGGCTTAATAATTGCTGCAAGCATCATTATTGCTTAATGGTATAATATATATATATATATATAAAATAATATTAAACTTACAGCTCAAATGTATTCTTGACTATATATTTGATCCCTATTTTCATATGCTGCCTTATCAGATTTCTGATTCAATAATATATTCCTTCCCTGTTTTATTCCATATTCTTCCTTGCTGGTTCCCTTTGGCTGCATTTCCCGATTTCTGACTATCTTTTCCCATATATTACATTCCTCAATCTCACTCCCAAATCATGTTACCTTATTTCATTCCTAAATCTGCTGGTCTGCATGTCTCCATTATTCCCTATATATTATTTTGTATATCCATATCTCTATGAAGAGATGCAACGTTTCATAATAGATACCTCTCTTAAAGATCGCTGATTTTTATGAGTTCATTAATTGTTGCCTTAGACTCTAATAGCTGTCTTTATATCCTTTTTATGAATCGCTCCCTTGTTAATATATTATGGCTTCTTTGTTAGAGACTTTTAGCATTTCTAATATTTATTGTTAAATATTTCTGTGGGACATAAATACTAATATTTATGCATTTATCTTTGATATATATTTTATTAATATTATTTATATCAGTTTTAGATTTTATATATATATGAAATATAGGATGATAATAATAATAATATTTTGGTGATTCTAATTATAATATTATTGCGGGGTAATTATAATTATAATATTAATTTCTTTATATGTGTTCTATTTATTTTATTTGTTTATTTCTAAGTTACCGGTTCGGGTTCGGGGATGGGTGCGGGTACGAGAACCCGATACGTGGGTACGTGAAAAAAAAATTAGGGGTTTGGGTACGTATGGGTACGTGTATATATATATATATATACAAAAAAATAAGAGAAATATATTAAATTGTAAAACTAAATCATTTCATAGTATGATACTTGATCATTGATCAATGCCAAATGTCAAAGATAAATATTAAATGCCAATTGATAGTTGTATTTGATTGATTTGAAAGAAAATTGGGTACAAAATGGCATCCTCATGTGGAATGCGCTGATGTTGATATTCTTAAACAAAATGAAAATAAAAAATTGTTTTTGTAAAAATGAAAGTAAATACTACATTAATATATTTTACAAATTTACATCTTCCTCTTTCCCATGAAAATGAGGTGCGCCATGGAGTTTTGTATGGTTTTAGAAGCCTTAAATGAAATATTATAAATGAAGACTTGTAGGAAAACTATGGAAACTTGGACTTGGAGAGTACCTAGAAAATCAATTAAATTCAATGGGAGTTTGAGGGCAATGTCTCCAATGGGGTCGAGGGGCAGCACCCATTGTGGGGGTCTAGGGGCAATGCCCCAAGCGGGGTCGAGGGGCAGCGCCCCTCGTGGGGGTCTGGGGGCAACGCCCCCAGCAAGGTCCCCTCATAGGGTCCGGGGGCAGTGCCCCTCACGGGGTCCGAGGGCAGCACCAATTTAAGGCTTCTGAAACCATACAAAACTCCATGGCGCACCTCATTTTCATGATTTTTTGAGTGGCAAAAAATAATGCTGACAAAGCCCAATTTAAGACCTTCAAAACCACACAAACCGCAAAAAATATGAGAGGTAAAAATGAAATGTATGTGTTTGAAGGCCTCATATTGGGCCGTTATAGGGTTAGGAAGAAAAAAAATTAACAAAAAAATAGTTTTCTAATCAAGTTTGGGCCCACATTTTTTGACTTGGCCCATGGGTTCGCTTGGGTTCGTCCTGGGTGCGCCCAGCACTGTGGGTTCGCCCGGGTGCGCACACCTGCGCACCCGGGCGAACCTACAGGGTGTGCGCACCCGGGCGAACCCACAGTGCTGGGCACACACCCAGCACGTACCCACAGGCGAACCCGAACCAGGTTCGAGGCCTGTGGGTACGAACCCTACAACACAGGTTTATTTGTATTTCAAAGTTTGGTTATTTTCAGGGAAACCCGGGGACGCGTCCCCCCCCTAAAATGCCCTGTTCCGAGTACGAGGGGACAGCAAGGGACCGTCCCTCTTTTTTCAAAAAACACAAGAAACGTCCCCGAGATGGGGGGACGCCGTTGACCAAATAGGGACGGCTGACCAGTCCCGGGGACGACCAGGGGACGGGCAAGGGACACCTGAGCCGTCCCCCAACTGTCCCCCAAGAGTCCCCCACATCAAAGCATGTTTTAAGAATAAAATATATATATATATATATATATATATATATAACAGTTCTCAATTTTTTCCTTTATGAGTTGTTCGTTTAAATTATTTTCATATATCTTTCACAATATTTGGAACACTCACAAGATAAATATTTGATGCTCTATTAGAGATATATAAAAATAACAAAAAATTATTCCAAAAGTGTGTAAACTTGAATTTATTTGCTTGCTATTCACTAACAGGTTTTAGAGACAAAGACTTAGGATTTTGACATTTTTAAACAGTTCTTACTTCTTCACAATTGGAAATAGGCTGAATATTAAGGCAATTTGATGCCCAAAACTCCTTGAGTGCAGCAATTGTCCCCACATTTAACTGCTCAAATCCATATCAGACAATACACCAGCATTGAATTTACTTCCAGTAGTCCACACTCCCAGCAAACTACAATAATTCTGCCTTCAGACGCCTCAGCTATTCGTTATTGTTCTATGCCAAGTAATCAATAACCTAGGTGAAACAATCTTCATTGTAATCACAAATGTTCTCCCAATTTGTGAGCTGGAAATAACCTTATGTAATTTGATATAAGTTTATAAATTTTAACTTGGAGGTTGTATTATGATTCATGTATGTTAATTCTGAATTTTCAATGTGTATTGAGTATTGACAAAGAATGTTGAACACAAATGTTATATGTTAAGGTTCTATAATGTATATTATGTATGCTTTATCCATGTTTTCATATGAATATTTAAAATTTCCCTATATATTTTAAATTTTCCCTATATTTTATATAGCCGTCCCCCACCGTCCCTAAATTTGGCCTCAAAAATCGGAAACTTGGGGACTCGTCTCACCGTCCCCTGCCGTCCCCGTCCTGGAAACTTGGGGTAACCTTGGTTATTTTTATATTTTAGTGTTGCAATTTGAGGGACATGGCATTTTTGATGTCCTAAACTTCAAAAAATAAATATATCAATCAATCAGACAGATATAGGAAAGCTTTTATGTGTGTTTCTGTATTGATTTTTTTATGTATGATGTGTATGATCCCTTATTCAGATCTGAATTATCCTTATATATGCATCAGAATCAAAAGATATATGCAGGCAGATTCAGTGGCCATTTTCTCTCCTTGCAGATATTACCCTTCTTTGTGCTGATACCTGTTCTTCTATGTTGGTTGGTGACACAGGCAGAATATATGAGGAAAAATGCAGCAAGACGCGGCTTCAAGATGCAGGAGATTGCTTTGCAGAGGCAAAATGTTGGCACAAAGCAGCAACTGCATATGCTAGAGCTAATTGTGTTTCCAAATGCATAAATGCCTGCATAAAGGGAAAATTATTTGAGACTGGTTTGGAATTCATTGAAGTCTTGAAAAAGGAAAACTGTAAATCAAACTGTGGAAGATGTGAGACTTGCGAAGGTGTAAAAATTAAAACTGAGTATCTTAAAATGTGTGCAACACATTTTCATCAGAAAAAAGATACCAAATCTATGATGAAATTTGTGAAAGCCTTTCCTACAATGGACTTAATTAGATCTTTTCTTTGGAGGAAAGATTACTTTGATGAACTTCTGGAAATTGAAGAGACAAATGGGAACTTCATACAGGCTGCAGAGGTGGCAGAGATGAAAGGTGATTTGTTACGTGAGGCTGTCATGCTAGAAAGAGCAGAAAATTATGAAAAGGCATTTAAATCAATTCTACAGCACGTGCAGTTAAATTCTTTGTGGGGAATGGGAAATAGAGGATGGCCGCTAAAGCACTTTCCTGAGAATAATGAACTTGTAGAGAGAATAAAACAAATAGCTGAACAAAACCTGCTTCATGCACCTCAGGCCCTTGAATCCCTTGATTGTGGGGCATCAATTCTTCTAAGCCAGTCTCAAAGTTTCTCTAAGTTAACAGAACAAATGATCCTTGCACAGCAAATTGGAAATGTCAACTTTAAAGTTCTTTCTCTTCGTAAAGTTCTTGATGTGCACTTTCATTCTGATGTCAAAACCTTTCAGCATGACCAAGGGAGGAGTTTCCTCAACAGTGATGATATTTCCAAAGTGCTGCTGGAGAATAGAGTCTCTTCAACAGCAATGATGTTTCTTTGGAATGCATGGAAGGAGAAACTGTTATCCTCAGTGTATTCACTTTCAAAACTAGAAAAGCGCCGAGAAGGAGAAGAAGATAAAATCTACATTGAATTTGCTTTGGAATATTTTGGCACCAGAGTGAATAGAAATAATAGATTCTGCACTGTGTTTAACAGTGAAGCCTTCTGGCTTAAGGGTAGGAGGGATGAATTGTTGCAGAGACGAGGAAACTGCGCACAGATTACTATCCAAAGCTTTTCTATGCATGCAAAAGAGTTTCTTTTGATGGAATTGTTTTCTGTTGGAAATGAGGTTGTCAAAAAACTACAAGAGATCTATCTTTCTTGCACAAATCAGCATTGTGCTCTTACTGTTGAAGGCACTCTGATACTTCAAATTTATCAAGTTTCAAATGCTTTGGAAGATAAGCTGTTGGCTAGGTTTGGACAGGTGACAAGGTTGATTGGAATTGAATGCCTTAGAGAGCGTTTCTTTGAGGTCTTTCTCCCATTAAATACACAGTATGAAAACATTAAGGAATTTATCTCTTTGCGGGAGAATCCAATAAGCAGTTTGATTCTCAAAGATATAACTGTAAATATAATAAACGAAATAAGTAATGGCATAACTCTTCGGCAGGTTGGAAGATTGCAATTATTGCTCCGCTTTTTGCCTAGGGAACTGGTGACAGACTATGGTAAGAAAATTGTTGAGAGTCTCCATGACAAAAGTTGCTGGAATAATGAACTGCTCTGGCTGCATATGGAAATTCTTACAGGGGACACTTTACAGGCTAAAAGGTTGGATCTGATAAAAAGTTTTCAAACAGCTTTAACCAGTACTTTTCAGGGGTGGGGGAAACAAATTGACTACATTTCTCCAAATGCTTTTCTTTCTCTACTGGAAAAGCTGTTCTTTTTTTCATCTTCATGTGAATATCTCTGTGGAGGCTTATTTTTGCCAAGGTCTTTCTATGTAGAGTTTATGACTGGGGAACAAGGGAAACCCTCCTGTGCTTGGTTTGGTCAGTCAAAATGTCTACCTAGATGCCAGGGAAGGATTGAAAGTTTCTATCGTCCAATTTATGATATCATTTGTCAGCTATTAGTAACTTATAGAGCTGAAACATTTACATGGATAAAAACTTTAAAGATTGACAGTCAGACTTATTTTCCAGAGTTGGCAGTGCGTTTGATCATTATGCTTTGTTTAATAGGTGTCAATAGCATAGGTTTGTTTAAGAATGCAATGCGTGTGCTTTCGACTATCTTCCAAGATAAGCATATTAGAATGAGTCTGGCTCCTAAATTTGGAGGAAAGCTGCTTCAATGTTTACAACAGTACAATCCAAACAGAGATAAATTTTTCATCCGCTTCTCCCAGTTAATGAGACATATTGATGACCCTTTGGTGATGATTGATTTAGATAAAAGTCCCGAGCTTGATGGCAATCATGCTGATTTCATTGTTATTGGGCCAGAGAGCATTAAATGTAAGGAACTTCTCCTTCAGTCCATCTTTCAGGATAAAGGTGATGTGATTGCTTTAAAGGAAAGTGATGGAGACATGAAGAGTAAAGCGCTTCCGATGCATGGCAAAAAGAGCATGCAACCATCAAATAGTAGTAGTATTTTTGAAACTAGTACAAAACATATTTCTGAATCTTATAAAGCTGAAGAGAGTGTTTCTGACAATGCTGAGTCTCTCGGAGATAAACGAGAGAAGGGGAATACTCTCTGCACACCCCTACTGGACTCCGGTAACATTGGTCAACAGAAAAAGGTTGTTCCTTTAGGAGTTGATTTCAACTCTAGAGATAAGAATACCCAGTTTTCGTTACTTGAAGATATCAAACCATCTTACAAGTTTGAAGTTGATGGTCAGTTTTTACCTTGGTTTGTCCAATGGAGGATGAAAAGGTGGCTTTCTTGTGCTAGGAGTCGTCTCGAACAGACGCTATCTATTAAAGACAAGTATATCAGGGAAGCTTGCAAAGTCTTCAAAGGGAACACAAATTCTTCTTATACAGAGATTTTTATTTCAAAAGCTTGCCCTCTCAAGGTATAAAAAGCACAGGGCCATGCATGTAAATTATGACAACCCACGTGATATATTAGAACTACAGTTTTTTTTGTTCTTTTAGCTAGTTATTCCCAAAGAGGGCAAAAGCTTAACTATAACAATCTCTGATAATTTGGATGCAGGCTGAGGTTGACGAACTCTTGGACCTGATAGAGACAACAATACCAAAGGTAAAACAAGGCAAAGTTCGACCTGACGAAGAAAGTGATGTCTTAGAGGAAATGCATGACATCCATGAAGAATTGTTAAATTTATCTGAACTCCTTAAGCCAAGGTCTGTCGGCGATCTTGTACATATGCTCTATCTGTACCAGATTATAAAAAGATTTTTCATTGCAGTACAAAATAGGAGAAGCAAAAGCTACTTTCTTTGTAGAAGTATACTTTGATTTATCAGTTGTTTAGTTTAAAAAAGTTTCCCCCGTTACTTGGTTTGCAGGCATGAGAAGCATGAAGAGTGTGACATTGAATGGCTAGAGAAAGATGCTATAGGTCATACTTCTACCAAATTACAGAAAAGCAGGGACAGGTTGAACAGATTTAAATCTGTATTTGAGGATGACACCCAGACTGTCACTGAGTGCATGCAAACAGCCCAATCTAAAAATAAACAAAAGACAAAGAAAAGGCCGAAGGGAAACAAGAAGGGCGGGAAAGGGAGGAAGTAAAATCTACAAGATTTGTGGGTGTATATATGGTACTGATTTGTGTATGTATTTATTACATTTCATGGTTTAAATGCCATTGAATTAATGATATCCTATTGTTCAAGACTCGACATCTTTTTGGCACGCTCTTCTTTTTTGACAGTATATTTTAGTAAAACTTACCTTGGTAAACTCATGCAAACCCTTTGCTATCCAAAGCTAAGATCTCTGGTTCATCTGCGTGATACCTCTTTAAATTGATCCATGGGAGCAAGATTATTACAACAGCGGGTGAGGTAAAAGGGGCTGAAAATTAGAGATGTATTCCTTTACGAAGTTTTATACATTCTCGGTCGAACGAATAAAAAATAAATTCCAGGCTTTTTCAAGAGTTCCCGCGTATAGTTTACTCTAAAGGTCTCCACATAGCTGATCTCACTGCGGACGGGATATTCCACGATGACATACTCTTCTATTTTCGCTTCCTTTGTGTTTCTAGTAATTATAAATCCTCTTCTTCATTTATACCTAAGTTTCGCACATAAATTTTTGCAAATTACTCACAATGAAAAACTAAAATTTATACAAAGTTAAATAGGGGAGAGGGGAGAGGGGAGAGGGTTCAATTGTTGTTATAGAATTTGTACTTATAATTTTGTAATATATTAATATTATGTTCTCATCTTGTTTGTATTTATTGTGGTAGTTTAAGAGTTTTTAATTTTATGTACATTCATTATGATAGTTTTAAGGTTTCACTTTTATGACCACCTTTATTAATAGTGATCAAGTCTTTTGTTTCAACTATTAATATCAAAGTGTTAAGAATTAGAGTGAGCAATGGCGCCATAGAAGAAACCTCCAAAGTTTATATCCAAAGTCTTCCACAAGGTATGTCTTCTACTAACTTGTCAAGGCTTCTTTCAATACCTAATTTTTATAATGCATGTAAATGGCTTAGATAGTTTATGCTCATTTGTTATTTTGTTAGTTGTGTGCCATTTGAGAGCATGCTTCACAAATGGATAAATATTTCCTAGGTTCCCTATGGGGTTAAGTTGAATGTTATTTAGAATTTAACTAAAGGCTTCTTTCTCTTCCATGTTGTGGAAACCAACCATGCAAATGTGGTATTTGCCATGGACCTTGTTACGTGTGTAGGTCATTATTTATCTTTTCTCCTTAGGGCAAGGATTTCCTTTTGTTTTACCAATAGGATCTTAAGAAACATATCTAGCTCAAATTTCTTAGTTACACCTAGCATGTTGGCCTACCCTTCATCACATTGCATCCTCTCTTAGGAGGGTTGTAAATATTGAACCTAAAATGTTCCACTTGATTAGGCCACTGCATAGAGTTTATGTAGAGATTGATCTCTCCCAAGATTTAAAAGAAATGTTGATAGATAGGTGATATGCACTATGTGCAATGTATTTTCTATATCAACCTACCCAACACTTGCTTTCGGTGCCAAGACTTTGACCAAAAAATTAGAGACTATTCTTTCTACATGCAACTCCAAACTAACCTACAAGCTAGTTGTTGAGGTAGGAAAATTTGAAGATGGGTGGTCTATTGTTAGAAAATGTATAATGGTCATAACAGGACCCTAAATAATTCTTAGTCCAACCTTGTACCTAGTAATAGTGTGGTCATTAAGGCCAAAACAAGTCCCACATAGCCTCAAGCCAATGACAAATCAACAAAGCTTGCTAGGTTCTCTTAATTATAGGCCAATGATAAATCAAAGTAAATAGTTGAAATATAGCCAATTCTTACATGTCCCTCTTGTGAATTTATCAAAAAGGCTAATAAGCCTTAATTATCAAGATCTCCCTTTCCCACAAATACTTTTCCTTGCTAATTTGGAGAGTTTCAACTTTGAGGGTCTCCCTCTAAAGGTTAAGGAAAGAAGTGTTCTCTAAGAGAAAAAAGTCATGTGTTGTCGATTATAAAGGGAGAAGAATGACATCCTCCCTTTCTCTCACGACAATATAGTGTGGTGCATCTCCACCCCCTTTTTTTCTTGATGGTAGGCACATCCCAACCCCAAATAAATTTTCTTGATAAAGGTGTGGGGGGTAACACAAAGGATGAGGAGACTATGAAATAATTTTTTTAAGATACAAGCCCTCTAATATATTTTCATAACAAAAGGAAAGTCTCACTAGTCACTCCTTTCATTCAAGCCCCCTTTTGAAGGATTCCTCTCTCAAGGGGTTGGGGAAGAAAAAGCTATTATAATATTGATTGACTCTACCCCCCACTCCCTTGTTGTACAATCGTCCATTTTGGGACTACAGCTATTTTATTCTGATTCATAATATTATTGAAATAAATAATTTAATCATTTCTTTCTCTTTCAATTTATTCAATTCTTACACACATCTCCTTTTGGGAGGTCTACATCTGTTATGTGGCATAGGAGTTATATCACGTACATAACTTAATTATATACCACTTTTAACAATGGCTCGTAATGTTGTTTCTCTCCCCGGACCAGGGCCACTTATCATAACTTCTGCTTCTTTCAGAAGACCTTGATTTACTAAGGTATGAACAACATTTGCTGCTGCAGTCTAAGTAGCAAATGGTGAACGTATTTTTGTACCTTTAAATCCACAAGCACCGGTAGAAGACCAAGAAACCGCTTGCCCCCGTGTATCTGTAACAGTAACAATGGTATTGCGAAAACTTGCTCGAACATAAATAACTCCTTTCAGTATTCGATGTTTAGTTTTGCATGGCAAAAATCTTCTTGTAGCTCTACGTGGACTTGTAATGATAGGATCTTGGGTAGAAACAGGTGATGTATTAGTAGGTAAATTAATACTAGAAGCAGAAGAAGGCTCGCTATTAAATACTCCAGAAGGAAAATTTTTACAAGAATTATTTGATATTAAGACACCTACTGGAAAAGAAAATTGTTTTAGAGTCCCTAAAGGTGTAAAAGGCCGAGTTCTCGATGTGAGATGCTTCTAGGAGTTCGAGGAAGAAGATTATCTCAGCGATAGTGTAGAAAAAGTTCATGTATATATTTCACAAAAATGTAAAATACAAGTGGGTGATAAAGTAGCTGGAAGGCATGGTAATAAAGGTATTATTTCAAAAAAATTGCCCAGACAAGATATGCCTTATTTACAGAATGGAACACCTGTAGATATGGTATTAAATTCATTAGGGGTACCCTTAGGGAATATAAGGTTTTCATGAGGCTGATCCTGAGCTGCCATCCAAGCATGAATACCTTCGTTCAAAAGAATATTTTTTGTATAAAAAGTCTCAAATTCAGGATCTTTTGTTGTACAAATCTCTTGGGAAACAAAATCATAAGCACATAAGTTTAGAGCTAGGCCAACTACTCCAATGGCACTCATCCATAAACCGGTCACCGACACAAATAACATGAAGAAATGTAACCAACGTTTATTGGAAAAAGAAACCCCAAAAATTTGGGACCAGAAACGGTTCGCAGTGACCATAGAATAAGTCTCTTCGGCTTGAGTTGGGTTAAAAGCACGGAATGTATTTGCACCATCACCGTCTTCAAATAAAGTATTTTCCACGGTAGCACCGTGAATAGCACATAGAAGAGCAGCACCCAATACTCCAGCAACTCCCATCATATGAAATGGATTCAAGGTCCAATTATGAAAACCTTGAAAAAAAAGGATAAATCGGAAAATAGCTGCTACGCCAAAACTAGGTGCAAAAAACCAACCAGACTGACCTAATGGATAGATCAAGAATACAGAAACAAAAACAGCAATCGGAGTAGAGAACGCAATTGCATTATAAGGTTGTAATTGTACAGATCGAGCAAGTTCAAATTGGCGTAACATGAAGCCTATTAGACCAAAAGCACCATGAAATGATTGAATTTTTACTATCGTTAATAGCATTCAACCAACCGGGTAACCATATGTTTTTGCCAGCATTGAATGCTGGATCATTTGTTGAAGATAAGAGTACATCAAAACCATATAAGGTCTTACCATGAGAAAATTGTATCCATTGAGCAAATAGAGGCTCAATCAAGATTTGTTTTTCTGGAGTACCAAAAGCGAGCATAACATCGTTATGAACATAAAGTCCCAAGGTATAAAAACCTAGGAATAAACTAACCCAACTCAAATGAGATATTATGGCTTCCTTATGCTCCAACATTCTTGCCAATACATTATCCTTATTTTGTTTTGTTATTGCTTTATTTTGTATTATTTTGTTCAATTATTATAATAGGATTAAATAAGGAATTTCATTTAATGGTAGAAATAACTAGCCTAGGAAGGAATTCAGGGATTCGATAATCAAGAAAATGAAAATTGCCTGAATTAACAGAAGTAAATGATCTTTGCGAAAAAACTATTTATGATAGAAAAACAGAGTCATCTATATAATGTTGTTATGATAGAAAAAAAGAGTCATCTATAAAATATTGTTATGATAGAAAAACACATTAATGTAGATAATGTTGTTATGATAGAAAAATAGAATCATCTTATATAATGTTGCTATGATAGAAAAAAAGAGTCATCTATATAATGTTGTTATGATAGAAAAACATAATCATCTATAAAATGTTATGATAGAAAAATAGAATCATCTTATATAATGTTGTTATGATAGAAAAACACATGAATGTAGATAATGTTGTTATATTTTCTTCTAGTTTTTGTAATGATCTTACGACTTCAAGACTGGTAAAGATATTTTGAGAAATATTTAGAAAGGAAAGAGAAAAGGGAAGAAGATCGGCGTCGTCAAATACAACAAGGCTTCGATTGGGAATTGCTTCACTATCTAAGAGCTGGTGTCTTATTCACTCATACATATCTTAGAAAACGACTCTATTTCCCTCCATTGATAATAGTTAAAAATCTTGGTCGTATTTTATTACTTCAGTGTCCCGAATGGGAGCAGGATTGGTCCAACTTTAATAAAGAATTTTATATCAAATGCAATTATGATGGATATGAATTGACAGATATTGATGTTCCTAAAGATTGGGTCAAAGATTATTTTGAAAGAGGGTATTCAAATCAAGATTGTGTATCCTTTTCACTTGAGACCTTGGTATGAAGCTAGCCCTCAATCTACTGACACTGATAAAAAAACAACTAGTTTCTTATCTCTGTATGGGACAGAAAATGAATTACCTTTCGGACATCCGACAAAAGTGTCATCCTAACTTTAGCTGGTCATGACAATTGGCATTAATTGATCTAATAGATGTATGATCCACTATCACCCCTAAAAAACCAAACTCTGCCTTACGCAAAGTCGCCAGAGTACGATTAACCTCTAAATATGAAATCACTACTTATATACCTAGTATTGACCAGTATTTACAAGAACGTTTTGTAGTATTAGTAAGAGGTGGAAGAGTTAAAGATTTGTTTGGTGTTAAATATCACATAATTCGAGGAGTCTTAGATGTTGTCTCAGTAAAAAATCATAAACAAGGGCGTTCTAGTGCGTTGTATATTCTTATCTAAGATTTGTATCATTTTATGATGATGCCATGTCAATTGCTAAAAACATGTAAAGTATATGGCTAACCCAATAACAAACGTTTTGTAAGGGGACTAGAGCAGGCTAAAACAAACAATCGTATTAATTTGTAAGGATATTATATGTCTAAGGTTTAATATTGAATTCATTTCATAAGTTTTCCCTTAGTGTGTGTTAACATAAAATTTGAGATCCTCTATTATATAACGAATAAAACTAGAAGAAAATATTATACTATTTCTTTCTCTATTTTTTTTTAATATTATTTATATCGTGTATTTACAATAGTATAGCGAATATAAGTTATGCCATGAACTTAATGACTTTTATAGCACTTTGAATGTGAACGACCGAAATGTTATTCCTCTTATGAATAGAAAGGAATCGATGAATAGTGGAATATTATCTTGATGAAATAGTAACATAGTGACTATTCCTATTTTTTTTACAAGAAAGAAAGGATAGCAGGTTGACTTAAATTCGTTATAGTTGTTCATAATGGAAAGCTGCATTTACCCATTTTTATAACAAATGGTATGATAAACCACAAATTAGGAGAGTTTGTACCTACTTCCATTTTTCAGGGACATGCGAAAAAGGATAAAAAATCAAAAAACGATAAAAAAAAAAAATAAAATAAAAGCAACAAAAAAAAAAAAAGCGAGAAACAATTAAAAAAGTATCGTTGTATTATAAATAGTATACATTAATTCATTGTGGAGGATGAAGATGAAATTTATAAATAGGGCTTCAACTAGAAAAATACGAGCTGTAGCTAAACATGTACGTATGTCTTCTAATAAAGCACGTAGAGTAGCTCATCAACTTCGTGGTTGTACCTATATGGAGGCACTTTCAATACTGAATTGGATGCCTCATAGAGCATGTTATCCCATATTAAAAGTACTTCGTTCTGCAGCCGCAAATGCATATCACAATATGAATATAGATAAGGGCTCTTTATTTGTCCTTGTGGCTGAAGTGAATGAAGGTCCTATTTTTCAAAGATTTCGACCTAGAGCTCGGGGACGCGGTTATCCAATACAGAAACCTACTTGTCATATAAGTATTACATTGGAGGATTTAGATGACTCTAACTCAATTATGGTAAAAAAATAGAAACAAAATATCCAAATAGATGGAAGCATAATCCATTTATGTTGCAAATATACTACTACTTGCAAAAAAAAGTACTAAAAAAAAAAAATGTATGGGAAACAAAATAAATCCATAGGACAACATTATCTACATTAATGTGTTTTTCTATCATAACAACATTTTATAGATGACTTTGTTTTTCTATCATAACAACATTATATAGATGACTCTTTTTTTCTATCATAACAACATTATCTACATTAATGTGTTTTTCTATCATAATAACATTTTATAGATGACTCTATTTTTCTATCATAACAACATTATATAAGATGATTCTATTTTTCTATCATAACAATTGTAAGGCAGAGTTTGGTTTTTCTTATCAGACAATTGACATTAATTGATCTAATAGATGTATGATCAAACATTTTTTCTTTTTCAATTCAATAGAAGACGGTTACCCAAATTAGAATATGTTAAAAACATGATTTCCTATGTAAACCTATTGTATCATTTATAAATATAGTTTAATTCTATTTATTGAACTATAATAAAGGTGGATATAGACATTTGTATTTTATTTGTAAATGATAGTAAAGGAGAAATATTTATGTATGAAGTTCAATATCTAGATTTAGTACTTACAGAAAAGAGTGTTAGTCTATTTGAAAAAAATCAATATATTTTAAATGTCGATTCGGGATCGAATAAAACAAAGATCAAAAATTGGATTGAACTTTTCTTCAATGTTAAAGTAGTAGGAGTCAATAGTTATCGACCTCCGCAAAAGAAAGAAAAAAGAGGAAATAGAAAACAAATAATGAAACATAGAATGCATTATAAACGTATGATTATTACACTAAAACCAGGTTATTCTATTCCACTTTTTCCTTCAAAATGAAACTTATTTAATTTCAATAAATAATAACATGACCACCCGTTCGTACAGGACTTTTACTCCGGGCACACGTGAGAAATCTCTATCAAGTTTTGATCGAAAAGTTCAATCTCATCCACAAAAGAAATTGACTTCCGGCCATCATCGTTGTGGCAAAGGTCGTAATAACAGTGGAATTATTACCATACGACATAGAGGAGGAGGTCACAAGCGTCTATATCGTCAAATTGATTTTCAACGTAGTGAGAAAAACATATTGGAAAAATTTGTAACAATAGAAAGCGACCCTAATAGAAGTGCATATATATGTCTTGTGCACTACAGAGATGGTGAAAAGACATATATTTTGCATCCGAGAGGGATTATGATTGGAGATACTATTCTTTCCGGTCCAAGAGCTCCCATGTCAATGGGAAATGCCCTACCTTTGAGTGCGGTTTGAATTATTAATTTACGTAATTAGAAATACCCAATCTTCTTTTTTCTTTTCATTCGTATTTCCTCTTTACTTTTTCTTGAATAAATTCGCTTCTGTGTAGGTCGTCGGTTCCGCATTTAAACCAAAAAAAATTGGATGGGAGATTAGGACTATTTTTCAGTAGATAGATTGAATAATTCCATTGATATGAATGTTATATATCGGATGAACCTCCAACTATGCCTTTGAACCCATCTCATATTAGCACAGCGGTGGAAAGAGTACCTAGTTGTGCTTGGACTTCAAGTAGTTTAGCTTTAACCATTCTAAAGATTTTCTCTTGTTGGTTGGGATTGGTAAGAAAACTTCCCAATCAATTACGAAATGCTATAGTTCTTCCATATTTATTTTTTCCCTTTTAGAAGTAATTCGTTGAGATCATGCACTTTTCTATCTACAAAGTGCAGTTGGTTGGATCCAGCTAGATTATTCAAATATACAACTCGCACACACTCCCTTTTCGAAATAGATCAACGAAGATGTGACGTATTTTAATTTTGGTTACCACTCATTTTAAAAAGTGATGATGAGGGTACCCCTTTCATTTGGGCCCCTTTCTTAAGGTTCCCTCTCACTGGGAGCTAAGGAAAGAATTGTGTGCTAATCGAACAAAAAATAATGTATTCTCAAAGCTAGTAGGGTGGGGTACATTGCCACAACTAAAGGGAGTAAAATGGTCTAGTAGCTCATTAGGAGGTTGAAGGAGAATATGTTTTTGAGAAAAGAGATGCAACTTGGAGCCTTTGCTTTTGAATGCCAAAATAGTTTTAAGAAAAATAGGTTTTATGCATTACAAAGGTTGAACTTTGAGAAAATGTCCTTAAATCCTCTTGCCCCATGAATTGCATCTCATGGGATGTAATGGTTCTAACAAACCCAAACCTCTAGATTCTTTTTGACTTCAAGAGATTAAGGTTATTGGATTTTTGCTTTGAGTCATGTGCCATGGCATATGGTTATATAGTATATGGTTATGAGGTGGTGTGGTAACATTCATTGATGCCAAGTGGAAACACCACTACATTACCCATGATGGTGACCTAACTAATATATCCTTATTGGTTTTTTTCAATATTTATTATCAATATTTTGACATTGTCAATATCTATGCATCAATTAAATGATGCAACTAAAAGGACTTTACTTTGGATGGTGGCTTGAAGATGACATTTTTCCAAAAAAATGGGTTCTTAATTATGACTTCAATATGGTTAAGATGACATCTAACAAACAAGTCCATTTGCCCATGTGATGGACAACTAGCAAAAGGTAGGAATGTTTTTATACGCATGACATATTTGGGCCTTTATGACCCAAAACTCAACCACAATCACATCTTTGATTTAGTACACTTGATTTAATTTGCATTGTGGCTTTGAAAAATTCATTAAAATACTTGATTGAAATATGATGTTGGCACAACCATTCTTTACTTTCACCAACTATTATTCTCTTCTAATTGAATATGTGCTAGATTGTGTCTATTCTAACCATTCATTGATCCAATTCAAAATTGAGTGGGGCCTACAAAATTTTAAGGTTGAGAAGAATCAAGTATTTTTTAACATGTCATTGCTCTAACTTAATTCCACATTAGCATGTATCCAATGTGTTTTTAATTTGGTGTCATGTCCAAAATGTGAGTGGTTGGATTACTTTGTGGTTTGATGTCATCACCCATGTTTCCTATTATTTGAGAATGATTGGTTGATTGCTATCAAATACGTCACAAATCTCATATGGTTGTCATTGGAGCTTATTTGTTGCTTTACTCAACTTGAAGCAACACTTTTCGGCATATCCTTCCAAATTCAAGTGTCTAAATAGCACCACATTTTTCAAGTGGTAGACACTTACATGGCATGGCCAATGGAGCCCAAGTTAAAGCCAAACTTCACTAATTAAAAGATGGTGATCATTTTTTAAAATAATTTGTTCAAGCCCTACAACCTAAAAATTTGTCTCAAAAACTCAAGTGCATCAAAGAGGATTGTTAATTGCTTTAAGCATCCTCCAAGCCTTTGTTCAACACTACACAATTTTTTTTAAGCTCAAGCCCTATCCCTAGAAAATGAAGAGGCCCTTAAGGCCTATTTGGGAACAACCCCTTGCAGTCTTTCCACATAGTAGGTTGTGCTAGTGACAATTACTTTTCAAGAGGAGCTACATTTGGAATGCCTAAGAACAAAGCAATTGGTTATGATGGTTTCATTGTGAATTTTACAAAATCCTTTGGGATGGTTATTTTTCTTAGAGGAAAACAAGTTTTGAAGATGCCTGAAAACCCTTTACAAGAGGAGACTTTCAACACGCAACTAGAGAACAAAAAAAAAGTAGCCAAAAAAGGTAAGCTACTATGGAACAATAGCCAAGTTGTCACACACCAAATGTAGCCAGCAACACATACATTTAAATCCAAGTTGTCAACAAAACGAACAATAATTTCCTACTACACCACCCATAGACCCTTTATAATGCTCTGAGCACCCAAAACTTGAGTGTGGGAGGCACAAGCATGTTTAGGATGATCGTGCTTCCTTCTTTGGACAATATTACATAGAATATCCTTTGGGACAATGTTCGTGATTTGTTTCAAGTTTATCTTGAATTATTTCATGCTAATTATCTAGGCACTATGATTAACCAAGGAAACATCAATTTCATACATAACATTAGTGATTTGGAGTTGATATGTGTTGGAAGCCCGTCATCATTTTGAATGGCTCCTACAAAATCATTGTTAAAAATTTAGCTATATATTCAAGTAAAATACATCGTTGGCATTTTTATAGTTGTTTTGAAGGGTAAGTAATGGGCACATACATCCAATCAACTATCAATTGGGACTTTTCATCATAATTGACTTTGAAAAGGCTTATTACAAGATTAGATGACATTTTATTTTTGTCATGTTAAGAGCTATGGGTTTTGGTTCCACATTCATTTATTTGATCCAAATGCTCTATGTTGATGCTTATTCTTTCTTGTCCATTAATGGTGTTCAATATGAACCTTTTCCCTTTTCCATTTTATAAGGTAGGGTTGCTCTCTTGTGTCTTGACTCTATGTGCTTGCTATTAAAGGATTTGGTTGTTTCCTTGTAAATATTGTTTTGTATCAATGGGCCAAAGGAATTTTCCTACCTAGAACTAGCTCCCAACAATTAGTGAATGGAAACTTCATGAATGATTCATTATTGATTCTTATTGAAGAGGACACCATTTGCTAAGCCTTTTAAATGGATTGAATTTTTATACCTAGCTTCTAGCTTTGACATCTCATGGAAAAAGATGTATTATAAACATTATTATTCTCGGCCCCTATCTTAGCTTTATATTTTTAGATGGAAAAATCCATTGATCATGGATTTTTTTCTAGATTGTTCTAAAGTGCTAGGTTTTGACACATGTCTACTACTACTCTTGTTGGGTTCTCTCCAAGGCATCACACCCCAAGCAAGATAAGTTCATGTAGGATTTCATCTGGGCTAGTTTAGATCATAATAATTTGGATTTCACCATGTGGCTTGGAATATATGATATTTTTAAGAGATTTTAGAGGGCTAGGTCTTATTGATGTTAATGGATAGGGTATTGCTCTTTTTGCTAAATGAATTGTCAAAGCCTACGATGACAAATACAATTCTACTAACAAATTGCATTGCATCCATTCACCATATGGGTGTTCTACCTAGAATGGCCTTGAATTGCATTACCTTTCCATTTCTCCAATGTTTATTAAAATCATCAGCACCTTTTTTCCCAAAAAACATATGGAATGATTGGGAGTCTATCAAGTTGTGACTTCTCTAAAATGGAAATGAATTTCACAATGGCTTAACCATAAATCAACATTCCATATGATGGTCTCCCACCATTTTGTTTCATTATAAGCCACTCACATTTCTTAGATTCATTTCCTTAAGCTTTTCAAAAGGGAATCAATACTCTCCAAGAAATCTATTCCAAGGCTAACTTCACCTATCTTTCTTAACCTCAAGTTAAAAGTGAAGTTCACTTTAAATGCTAGGTCGATTATCCAAACTACCAAGCTATAATTGGTGTGGGCCCTTCTCAACATATGCATTTTTTTACGTGGTCTCTATGGCCTTGATGAAAGGATTGTAAATGATATGTCAATATTCCCTTTTGTAGTTACACTCCAAAATAATGTTATAGGTGACTCTTGCCTAACTTTCCCATGATTGAAAATTTGAATGCTAGATGGTATCTTCAATCCCCTAATTTCATCTAGACCAAACTATTTCAAACAATTCGGAAGGCTATTGTGGAGCCTAAAATTGCCCAATTGTCTAGTGTCTGCTATATTAAAGCTTGGTAATTGATACCCATTTGATATGTCTTGGCATTTCCAATCTGAGATGTATTTTTTGTAGGAATATTGAATGTCTTCTTCACATTTTCTAATATTGTGTTAATGCCCCAGAAGCATGGTTTTTTTAATCTTTAAGGCCTAAAATATTCACTTGGCACAATGGCATTATTAGAGATGCGGCCAAATTCCTTGTTAAGTTTTACCAACTATGGCATGCTTTCAAATTGGATATTTTTTTATGCATTTGGAAATATATATTTTTGCTTATTTTCTAAATTCTTCTATGGATATTTATTTTGGCTAAATTCTACTATCTAATATGCTCATGCAAATCCAATTTCAAGCTAACAAGGTTGTGTTCAAGCTTCAACATCTCCATACTCTATTGGACCATTGGGGGAATGCCCTATGCATAGTGGTCAAGGTACCAATTTCACCATCTATACTAGATCTCTCAATTCAAGAAAATGATACATTTTCTTGGATTTCTCACACCATTGTTGGGAAAGACATCAAAGAGCCACCACTTAAGCTACATTGTCACCAAGAAGACATCAATATGTGTGGACACCTTCCCTCTTCCTCCTCATCCTTCTGACAATCAAAGTGGTGATTTACACCTCCTCATCACTTCTCCATACGAGAAATCCTCTCTTCAAGGCCCTCATTAGGGAATTTCCCTTGAATTTAGCAAGCTTTATTTCCACCTAGGTTTTTGTTGAAATCAAATGCACGAGCTTCTTGAGGAGGATGAAACAATTGCTAGTGTTTGATGGGAACCTATGGACAATGGAAAAAACTTGCTAGGTGGCAAGTGGGATAATCTTGATGAACATTAGTCCCTTCCTAATACTAGTCCTGTTCTTGTAGCTTCATGTTGTGTTGTACCCAAACCAATTTTTTTGCTTCATTAAGGCATTTTTCTTAAAGAGTCTAAACTTTGTTAAAACGATGTCAAAATACAAGTTTTTGGGTGGGTCAAGTATGGACTTTGGTCAGTGTCATGTCAGTCGTCAGCGACAATTGGTGAGTACTTAGAGGTCAGTACTTGAACCTGGGATCCAGAACAAAGCATGAATGATAAAGAAGCATTTCATAACAAGGTCATACTTCTACAAGGTTATTTCAGTGGTCAGAGAAGGTGTTTTTTAAAGCAAAGACAAATGAATTTCAAATAGAAAATAGATATGCGCCCTTGTAGCCCAAGGGAGCCCTTCTTTTTGGAGGCTCATATCTCGTTGCATGTGTTTGTTAATAGATTCAATATCTTCAGGATTAGTCCGACTTTCTGATGAGCTATCGAGCGAAGATGTACATAGTGCAGAACTCCGATTATCGAGATCAGAAGCTGGAGATATAAGGAGAGTACATGTCACAAAGACTGTCAAGTTGATGGTTTTTGCGCTCCTGTAGCTCAGGGGCGCCCTTGAATTTGGCTTCTCAGATGTGTGAATTTGCAGATAGGGTCTTCCTGAGATCTTCTCTAATCTAGTTTGGATTCGCAATGCATCAGCTCGCAAGATGATTTGGTATTCCAAGTGACTGTGACAGAGGTTCTACCGAGCACGTAAATCAAAGGATGGAGAAACATAGTTATACACAACTGCATATCTGTAGGCCAGGGGCACCCAACCTTTAGGCCTACCAGATGAGGTTATTTTCATTCACAGTTTTCACGAGACTTCTGCGCAATTACTCCAGCTATCCAACAAGTGTTGTCGTCAGCCTCCAGGATTTTGAAAACGCTCGTACGTGCAAGGTCAGTGTGAGAATGTTAAAAAGTGAAAGCAACTAGAAAATGGCTAAGTATGGGAAGTACTAGTCTCCTTGAAAAAGGCGCCCTTCTCTTTGAGGTCTTAGAAGCAGTTTTCTTTCTTCGTCACCTCCAGAAACATCTCTTGCAAGATAAACCCATGTGCTAGAATTTTCAGGGAAATTTGTTCCAGAGCATTAGTTATTGAGGCTCTAATTTTCTTAACTGAAATTCCTTTTTCATGGCTGAGTAGAAGTCGAATTTTTACATTTCTAACATTTTGGGTTGTCTTAGAATCATTTTCTAAGAAAAACCCATATCTTATAATTTTTCGTGAAAATTTATCTCCGACGAGCTATGTTTAGCCTTAGTGGACTATTTTTAGCTTTCCAGAAAAGTTGTCAGATTATAGCCGTGTTCACAATCAACAGGCGAGTTTTTCAGAATGCAATTGACTCAGCTCGAATTGAAGACCAAGTCGGTCTTGACTCATGACTTCATCGGGACAGTTGATATGAATCTACATAAGGTGCTTCCAGAAGCAGTTTTGGATCCACTCAAAGTCAGAGATTCAATAGTCCAGAACATACAACAGTCCAGGTTACTTGAAGCCGCTTCAATACCTTTCTCAGTTCATTGCGTAGATTTTGTAATGTCTTGTATTAAGCATTACAATTCTGTTGCACGGAAGATACAATCAGTAGATTGGCGTATTATTTGCAATCTCAAACCCTTGGATATTGAGAGAAGTCTGGGTATACCTTAGCATCCAGATGGTCTGGTCATTTCAGTCAAAGTGAGCAAGCATTCAATGTTGAATTGGATAAGTGTCAGAATAAGATGATAGAGAGGTGTCTGAAACAGAAAAAGACCAAGCTGCCAAACAATGTAGGTCACGGTGAATACAGAGATGAGTATGCAATTATGATTACACTACTTAATCTTGTCTTAGGTCATGCAGAGGCCAATAAATTCCACCCATGGATGTATTATATCATTGGTTGAATCATCTCTGGGCAAGAACATTATGATTGGGCATCCTTCATCAGCGATGCTATTCACGAGAAAATCATCGGTTTCCTAGTTGCGCACCAGTTTCATATGTGTTCCTACCTCATGTACTTGATCGCCTATCAGGGTCAGTTTAGAGGGTTGAACACGGTGGGCATACTCAGTGCACAAAAATTCTATCGTTACTATGATCAGCTTGAGTTCACAAAGGCTGAAAGACATTTCAAACATGTGCAAGAGGCTTTCTTGACTTATACAGTGAGAAACTTGGACCGAGAGTTGCACATTCGTATCTCAGCAGTTGCTAGAGCGGAAATGGAAGATTGGGAAGACTGGTATATTCAGTTCCCTGCATACACCTACATCCGTGTTTAGGGATACACAGTAAATCCAGCTATGCTACCACGTTATCCTTTGGATAAGATAGTATTCATGGATTTCTTGAGGCAGTTGTATGAGGTTCACAAAATTTTGTGCCACAAGTGTAAACAGGCTGCCAACTTTCCTATGCAGTTTGGGATATATTGGTGTAAGATAGCAGTTGATGCTAAAGTTGCAGGACAGGAGTTAGAGAATTGCAAACTCAAGTACCTAGTTGACACACACACATATGATCCTTGGGGACATTACGCATCATGCCTTGGTAGTTGCTCTTATCACAAACCTACAATGGAGGACTACTAGGTGAATTGCGAGGATAACTTCGAGGTACACAGGCACAGCTACACCAAGTTCTCTCTTCCACAGATATATGTCTTCTTGGCAGAAGAGGTGGAAGGTTTTTCAGATGATGAGGGAGATGCACTTCCTTAGTTTTACAGAGAACAATTTGATGGACAACCACTGTCGATAGTTGATTGGTATGCCAAAGAGTTCTCATCAGTGAAGGAGAGGTCGAGCAAAGTCATCCAGAATAGTATGCTTTATCTAGAAAGAAAAAGGACCAGGAGGGTAACTATACCTAGAGTAGAGCCGCCATCAGTGGGAGTTTCACTACCTTCCTCGTCAAAACCCAAATAGAAGAAGAGGAGTAACCCTCCTAGGAAGAATCTGGTACTTAATAATGCAAAGGGAAAGGCATCCGTTATTGTTTCGCATGTAGATCCTATCAAAGAAGTTGTTCAAAGTTTACCACAGCCTGAGGTTCAGCCACATATGTCATCACTGACAGTAGAGAAGCCTCCAATTCCAATTCACATTGATTTAGATTTGGACTCTCCACCTCGCAGTAACACCTCTACACATTCACTTTCTTTAGATCCTCCCATGACTAGTACAAATCATTCCAGTGGGATTAGTCAGGATTCGTCTTGGCTTGAGAGTCAGCTGGGAAGAAAGAGGAGACAACCATCTTGTCTGCTTGATCATTCAAATTTCGATCATGCCTATCAAGATGTGCCTGACAAGAGGATCAAGAAACAGTTTCACATTGAGAGGAATGCAGGTAAGGAGATTGTCATTGAGATTGCTGCACCTCTAGACGATAAGAGTCTGAACGAGATGGAGGCTCAGGACTTCGAAGTGATCACAGTCAACTTCGGTAGAATTACTCTCTAGATGAAGATTGATTTCCTATAGGTTGCTACAGATATCACAAGGGATAAAATGGTGAAGAATGGAGAAGATAAGTCGGCTCTCAAGGCTAAAATACAGCAGCTTCGCCAATATATTTCTAGCCTTGTACACAGAACAGGGAATGTTGTCACCGCACTTCCACCAATGTTAGAACCACCTCCAAAACAGGGTCAGCTTGATCACTTGGTTGCATATGGCAAGTGGTTAGATAAGTGGGAGGAGGATTTTGTTACTAGAGGTCGCCTTGTACTTTTAGAGTTATACCAGTTGCAGTACAATGCACGTGAGCTCCGTCTACAACTTCAGGATGAGGAGCGTGACTTGGCTATTAGTAGACCCAGGGATGAAATCCTGATTGCTAACCTGGGATTGTCATATGAATCAGCCACAAATTGAGAAGATAAAGAGGATGTCTACACTTGGATAACACAGTTGATCTTCAAGGCTAAGATAGAAGAAATGATAGCATCAGAGTTGGTTGAGAGCAGAGAGCATGTCACTAGTGCACTCCACTATGTGAGAAACTTTGTATCTCAACTACCATGCCAATATCAACTTGTGGGTGGTGACTATGTTGAGCTTGTTGACATTCAGTCAGAGCTCCAAGCACTCATTCACGGTATTTTTAGTCATGAGACCATTGGTTGTAAGATGAATCAACTTACAGTCATGTCAGCATTGTTTGATGAGGCAACCAGGAGTAAAGGCGAGTTTTAGTGTCAGATCACTAGTGGAGAAGACATGCTACATAGGCATGGGATACTTCATCTGAGCTTCAATTCCCCAGAAGGTGATGCAATCAACGACTTCGTGGATGGGTTGATTGCTCGAGATCAGGGCCAGTAGACTTCAGTTCCAGCCTTTCGGGATAGACTTCATGCACGACAGTTAACTTGACGCTTCTTTCCAAGTTAACTCGTTGTTTCACATCTCATGCATGTCTATCTTGGAAGTATCTACTTTCACTTGGAGTTTATTTTCTAGGTTTTTTACGTTAACTGATGGTAGTATTCTAGTTAACTTGTTTTCAATAAGGGTGTGCATACTTGCACATTGTCCACTTAGATTAAATGTTTCGATTAACTGATGGTAGCTTGCCAATTAACTGTATAGTTTCCATTATTAGGGTTTAGCAATAAGATCTTGCATGCACTGTAGGACTGTAGTTGACTCAAGGTGATTTTAGGGTTGCCTACACCTTTGATGTCTATAAATAAGAGCTTTCAGCTCATTTGTAAATAACTTTTGCACGAGAGAGAAATATATGCTATGCCTACCTTGCCTGTAATATTGCCTATTTTGTATCTGGTCACGAGTATTTGTTATGATGATGAATTGTTATGCCACTTGGGTTTCATGCAGTTGTTATGATGAATTCTCATCTTAGTTAAATGGGGTTGTTGGTTTGATCGTTGTTGTATGCATGTCGCATCTATGCAATACACTGTTCCAGTTGCTTACCTTGTGTTTTGTGTTTAATAAGCCTATTCAGATTGAGAAAATCGTTGTGCCACCTTGCCTTCAAGTTTAGAATTTGTACCTAAATCTTATCGTGTGATGTGTGTGTCAGTAAACTTATTCAACCAAGAAAATAGTTGTGCCACCTTGCCTTCACGTTGTGAATATGTGCTTAGTTTATCGTATATTTGTTTGTTCTAATAAAAATTTTCCCAGCCAAGCAAATAGTTGTGCCACCTTGCCTTCATGTTGTGAATCTTACCTAAAGTTTATTGTGTAATCACATCCCCACTCCATTTCCTCATGCTCTGTTTACTTGAGGAAACTGGATAGATTTAAAGTAGTTAGTTTAGTTGTAGTTAATGATCTGTGAAACTAGAAAATCCTTAGCTGCAACATTCTAGGTTTTCTTAACCTTGTGCCTCTTCCAGCTGAGATAAAAAGATAGGATTTAGAATACTTCTTTTTTCACGCATATTAGCCAAAGAGGGAGCTTCCCCTTTTAATTTGAAGAGCACTCATTACATAGTGTGCATAGTTGTCTGTTTTAACTTACACACCAGAGGTGTTAGTTATTATGCCAACATGTTGTTTATTTGTTTTTTATTATTTAGTGAGTTGAAATTTGTTTCCCTTGTGAGGCATAGACTATCATTCTATGTTTTTTCTACTTTTTTGAGCCTCAAGTAACTTAGTTTTTGTTTTTGGTTAAGTCAATTTATCTTTTGGGTGTGATCCTAAATTGCCCACTTTTTTGAGGATTTAGTTGTATGATTTAATGCATTCTCTTAATATATTGTCTTTTCATTAAAAATCACATTTTTTTTAATGAATTAGTCTTATGTTAGCATTTTTTTTATAAAGTTTAGATTGTGTTACAAAGATCGTGGTCAAAAACTCTTTTTTTTAAATGTCTAACTCTTAATTCTTCACTCTATAATATTACCAATGAAGTTTACTAAGAGGAAATTGATCAAGATTCAATTTTTTGAAGGATTGTTGAAACCCCCTTTTAAACAAAGGCATGTTAAGACTGATTGTCCTATATGTTTAGATATTTTTATATATCCCCATCAAAATTTAGTTTAATGGGTTGTGCAAGAAATTCTCATTCCCATTTGAAGTATTTTATTGTAAGACACTCTAATTAATGAGCCTACTTGATGCTACTTCTTAATATCTTGCTTCGTGTCCTATATGTGAAAAGGATATCATTTATATTGATTGTAGGAGTTTATTTTTCTTCTTCCATGTATTGTACAACTTTTCTTACAAATTGCAATCATCAAGTACATGAAATTATTATTATTTTGTATTTTAATTTACATTATGTACCTAGAGATATATGGTATTATAATGTATATAGGTTGATGAAGATGTTGACATGTGACACACATCTCTTCAGTTAATTATATGGGTCACATGCACAACTTGTGTAATTAACTAGATACTAAGTAGTGAGGATGCATTTTAGTGGTTTTAACCCTCTAGTATGTTATTAGGAGGTTTATATAAAAGAAGTGAATATCATTGTAAGGATATATAAGGAGCATGCTCTCTTAGAGATATGGTATAGAGTGACTTATTCCATAAGGAGTATTGTATGGAATCGCCTTATCTCAAGGGTTCATTATGTTTCTTACATCTATTGAATATTAGGGCATTTTGGCTCACAAACATCTCTTGTATGATGTTTGTTATTTTTTCTACATCATCTTATATTCTATTATTATATGTGTGGATCTTACAAATAGTATTAGAGTTATGATATGGGCAAAGGCCACATTTTGTTGATTTTTTAAAAGGATCACAAAAAATTATTGAGGGTTTGTTGTTTGAACTTTTCAATTTGGGGTCAACTTCATTCTAAAATGATTTGGTCAAAGTTTGGTCAATTATATATATAGAAGTGTGATCTATTAAAACATTCTTTTAGAAACCCTACATTCAATAGAGGTTCCTATGTTTGATGGAAGTGGTAATGGTAGAGAATGGTGGTTCCAATCCAAAAGGGCTTGTTATCATCATGAATCATGAATATGAATCATGAATATGAATACTTCATAGGCATTTGATAGTTGCAACTTTTAAATGAAGGTGTTTATCGTTTAATATGCATCTTTTTAGGGAGGAAGGTGAACAACTTTTCTTAGATAGATGAGCAATAAATGAAACAATAGTGGATACAATTAAGGATGAGGAAGAACAAATAAAAATTAATGATGAAAAACAAGGGGACATGCGAAGAGAGGATAAATGATAAAAGTACATGCATTTTGAGCTCCAATGAAGAAAGACTCAAACAATTAGTTTAGGTCTAGGCCTTTTACATGTGTTTCAAAGCTTCCAAGGTTAAACATTTTAGTGTTTCAATAACCGTGGGGAAATAATATGCAATGTGTGTATCCAATTTCTCCTTTCTTACAAGACTCGTCTTCATAGTTTTGTCCTAAATATTATTTGATCCTATTAGGTCACAAGGACATTCATTTTTGCTAGTAACTTCTATTGAATGGGCTGCCCAACATGTCGATTATTCTCATGCATTTCATTTTTTACAAATGTTAAAGTAGTTTGATATATACATGAGTGTAGAATCCTAAAATTTCATCTCTAATATCTCCCATATACAACTACATGATCATAAAATAACTATACTTGTACATTTTGACCAATAGAAATAAGACAATTATTTATGACTTTTTAATATAAATGAAATGTAAAATTACTATCAACTATTACATCATTAAACGAAATGATATTTAAATAATATATCATATAAAATTATCTCTAACACAACATATTATAAATTCTTAATATATATTTTCCATAATTCCACCACCAGTTCATACCAATGCCTACAATGATCAAATTATATATGCTACACATCCTGAGTAGTTCCTCAATACATTATGTAACAATTCCATACCCATTTTTGGAGAGTATAGCCTACCATTAGTTTTTCTATTCTACCCATGTAAGGTTTGTACTTAATATCATCGTTTCTCTTTCAGAAACATGGCATTTCTATTCTCTGTCTTTGATTGAAATGCCTCATCAGCATGATTTTCCCTCATTTAATATAAGCTGGAATGTCCTCCTTTAAAGATGTTCTCAATCAAAATTTTCATTCATCTGTGACAGTTCAAGAAATGCCTCAAACCCACCTATTAGATAATTGAAGACTTCAGCATTCATCTAGTTTGACAAGACGTTTGAGTTGGTGTTGTTTTCTCTAACTCCAACTCCTCCAAACTTTTCTATGTTCAAGACTGTAAACGCCATTAATGGTTTCTCAAGAACTGAAAAAAAACACAGGCGACAGAGAAAAGCATGAGACAAGACCAAATTGAAAGTGTAGGGAAAAGTAAGAGAATGTCTTCACAAGGCGGCCATGGAGGTTTCACCAAGCGATTGAGGAGATTGTGAACAAACTGGTTGTTTAGTTATATATGTCATGTTTTCTTTTCACAATTCAAAAATTTAAGGAGATTCCCAGTCTATTTCTTATTTTCTTATTTCTTCTAGGTAGAAATAACATATGACATTTTAAATTCTTTAATAATTTTATTTTTATAATATTATAAAATTGTTAGTTTATAATATTATTATTTCATCAAGGTGTTTCTTATATGAAGTGAAAAATCTATTTTTGAAAATCAACATTTTCAACGAAATTGTGAAGAAAGATGAAAGATGATTAAAATGATGTCAATCATCAAATTTTTTAAAATATTAAAAAATATAATATATAATTAAAGAAAAAACAATTACATTCATATCTAATCTTAGCTTTAAATTAAAAAAAAAGATAGAATAAGAATTGTTTTTTTCTTTTAAACTTTTTAAATTTAAATTTTAGATAAATAATATTTTTAATATATATATATATTAATAATGATAAATCAATAAATTACAAATTGACTTTTTATCTTTTAAATATGTTTCATTTTATTTTCACTTTTTAAAATTTGGTGTTACTTTAATTTTAGATATAAAAGTTAAAATTTTACTTTTAACAATTTTAATATAGTTTATATTTATTTTTAATATTTTATTTAATAAAAAAAATTATTTGTTAATATCGAGTTCATGTTAAAATATTTTGTGATATATTAATTATATTTTTTAGATACATATTTTATTAATATTTCAATTTTAATAAATTGAAAAAATAGTTTTACTTTTTATTTAATCATTTATTGACTTTTTTAAATTGTAGGAAAGGTAGCCAATCGAGCTAGGTCCCCCACCATTAATCATGTAAATTAACTTTAAACACTTATTATTTGTTATTAATTTTTTTAAAATTATTATGTTTATTAATATTTAGATTTTGATATATTTTGGCTTGCCATTTACTATATTTTATTTTAATTTTTAATTTAGATTTAAGTTTGAAATTTATGTTTAGAACTTCTAAGTGTGATAGTTGAGAAAAAATAAAAATTTGGGTGCATGAGCTCTGCTAGGGTTTTGTGTTTTCTGAGGTCATTTGTGGCCCCTCCTGCGTCATACTGTGCTTCCTGCACAGGAAATTGTTTCCTTCATTGAGTACGGTTGCATTTACTGCGGTTTTAGGGGTTTATTATGCCTTCAACTAGTACTAACCCAGCAATTTAACTTGCTGGTGTTAGCAGTTCGTCGACACAGTTTAATGGCTCCCCCATCGAACAAACGCCCTCGAAAATTTGTTCTGAAAGACTTTCACGAGGTAAACATTCTGATGCCCTTGCTGATGTAGTTTTACCTTTACCTGATTTTGATTATGCATGCCAATGGCTCGAACAACACACCCTTGTGGGTTATTTTGTTGGGAGGACTCCCCTCGAAAGTGTGTTGAAAGACTAGGTCAGCAAGGCCTGGGTTCCTCATGGGGTCCGCCTTGATATGGTCCAAAATCTGACCAAAGGATTTTTTTTGTTTCGCTTTGTAGAAGTTAGTCATGTCCAAACTATTTTGGGTCATGGGCCCTGGTATGTTCGGTCTTCTTTGTTGGTTTTCCAAGCATGGACCCGGGATTTTGTTGTCTCAGAAAACTCCAAAATGCGTGTCCCGGTCTGGATTGAGTTTCTCGGATTATCTTTGCCTTACGTGCCCTTCTTGAACCATATTGCTTCCTCTTTGAGGAGGTTTGTTTGTATCGAACCTGATAGGTTCTTCCAAGCCCGTCCTCAAAAGAGGGCTTGTGTGGAAGTTGATTTATCCAAGGATTTGAAAGAGTTTGTAGACATTCAAATTGGTGATATTAGACACACCCAGAAAGTCACATATTTCAATCTGCCCAACACGTGCTACCGGTACCAGTCAGCCGACCACAAGATCAAGGACTGCCCTTTGACAGTTCCTCATACATCCTCTCAGTCTCAAGATGTTGAAAAGCCTCGTCTGATAAAGCCTTCTGCTAAGGCTGAAACAAAGTGGACTACGGTTTCAAACCAAAAAATTAAGTCGTCTGGTTCTGGGTTGGCTTCCAAGGCCCCTGAACCAACTAAATTGGTTTCAAACCCTTCAAAGAAGGGGGTAGCTACTCCCTCAGGAGTTACTTCTGTTGTTGTTCAACCCAGGTCAAAGGTCACGCCTCAGCGTGCGGCTGTTTTGTGTACTCAACCGGATTTTTCCTCCACAACGAGGACTCAGTGGCGATCTCGCAACCTGTCTCCTCCACCGGAAGAAGGTGAATATGTGCCTAAAAAACGGAGATTCTCTCCTTCTATTCAAATTGGTTTTGTTCCACAAGAGATTTTGAAGAATAGCTTCTCTTCCCTGGGTGAAAAGGACTGGGATTCTGCAAGTATGGAAGATTTTCCATGAATTTTATCTCATGGAATGTTCGAGGTCTACCTGACCTCTTCAGGAAGTATTCTGTTAGGAATACTTTAAAGAATTATCCAGGGATTGAAGTGTTTTGTCTCCAAGAAGTTAAAATTTTAGGTTTTTTGCTTGCTTCGGCTTGTCACTCTATTTGGCTAGCCAATACTATGTTTTGTACTTTGCATGAGGCTGGTCGTGGTGGAGCTGCTACTCTTTTGGCCCCACGATTGCATTTTTGCATGGTGGACCATGGGGTTGACCCCCCCAACGGGTAGTCTGGGTTCTTCTCAATATTGAGAATCATTCCTTCAGGATTATTAATGTTTATGACTAACGATGTCGTGGAGCGTTGCTTGCTTTGGCATTGGATTAGTGATTCTTTTCCAGTTGCCACCTGGTTGCTTTAGGGGGATTTCAACATGGTAGAGATGGCGTATGACAAGAATGGCACCTTGCCTTTTCGTTGGGCAGCGGGTGAAAGGAAGGCGTGGTTTTACATGCGCAATAAATTGGAGCTTTTTTATCCCAATATGGGCTACCGCCATTCTCATTCTCTTTGGCACACTTGGTGCAATTACAGGGTTGGTTCTGACAGATTCTTTAAATGTCTTGATCGTGCCATGATCTTGGCTCAATCTTTTTTCTCCTTCAATAGTTTTGTCTTGCCTGTAAAGCCGTTAGTGGATGTGACTCTTTCTAATCACTTCCCAATTCATTTTTGCATTAAATGGGCGTCTTGTCAAACTCGCACGTGTAAGACTCAATTCTTCTTGAACACGTCTTTGCTTTTTCACAAGCCCACCCTGGCCCACATTCATTGGGTGTGGAATTTAGAGTGCAGGCCACCTAGCCATACGAGTTGGATTGCTTGGTGGAATGATGCCATCATTTGTACTACACATTTCTTGCGCATTTATGGGTGCGAGCTTGCTATCTTTCATCGGCATTCTTACGAGGCCACCACTGCTGACTTGCGTATGGCTATGGAGGCTTTGGCAGCCAGTCCTTTCTCCCTGTCACATCAAGTCAGGGTGGCGGATTTAAGACAACAAAATCAAGTGGCAGATAATTATTCTGCTAGAGGCGCTCAAATCAAGGCTCAGCTTCACTGGCTCAAAATTGGTGATTGTGCCTCCAAAGATTCTTTTTTGGCTCTTCGTGCCAGGCACTCATCCCTAGGCATCAATGCAATCAAAGATGGTAACCAGGTGCTCTCTGAGCTACTTGACATTCTCCAGGCTTTTGTGCGTCACTATGAACAGGTTTTCACTACTTAGGACTCCACGCCTGCGCGGCAACAAGCCCTTCAGGACTGACTTGCTATTGTGCCTCATAGGCTTTCTTCAGCCTAGATTAACTTTTGTGATCAATTGTTAACAATTGATGATCTCAAGGAAGCCGTTTCCTCCATGACCGATGATAAGGCTTTTGAGATTGATGGTTTTCCTTGTGAATTTTACAAAGCTCTTTGGGACTGTGTTGGAAGCGATTTACATCATGTTTATCTTGAAGTCTTTCAAACCAATTCTCTAAACAATTTAATACTTGAAGGCAATATTAAATTCATACCTAAGCTTGGGGATCCAAAGCATATTTGCAATTGGAGGCTCATCACGCTTCTCAACATTTCTTACAAAATCATTGCCAAAGCCCTGGCTCTGAAAATTCGTCACCTCTTGCCTCAGGTTGTGCGTCCTGAGCAGACTGGTTTCATCAAATCCAGGTTTATTCTGGATAACATTATTGCACATTGGGAAGGCATGGAGTGGGTTCGGCGGTCGAACCAAAAAGTGGTGTTCATTAAAATTGATTTTTCCAAAGCTTATGACCGCATTGAATGGTCTTTCATTCTTGCGATGTTGCAAGCCTTGGGTTTTGGGCCCAACTTTATACAGTTTGTTCGTATTTTTTTTTTTTCATGTCTCGACTTGCATTTCCATTAATGGTCGCCAATCTTCTGCTTTTGGTCTTTTTTGTTCCATTCGTCAGGGATGCCCTCTTGCTCCTGTTTTGTATGTTCTGGCTGCTGAGGACTTTGGATATCTCCTAACCCATGCTGTCTCCCAACAACGTGTTAAAAGGATCTCTCTCCCAGACTCCCAGGAACAACTTGTCAATGGCCACTTCGCGGATGATTCTTTTCTCACTCTCTTGGAGAATGAAGGTTCTCTCACTACTGCCCTTGATTGCCTTAATACCTTTTGTCTTGTCTCTGGTTCTTCAATTCAATGCCACAAGACCTTATGCTACAGACAATCGGTGTTGCCCACTCCTGCGTGGCTCCAAACTTATAACTGGAAGTGGATTGGGCAGGGAGAAATCTTTATGTTTCTGGGCATCCCCTTCACCTTTCAAGCTTCCCTTCGGGAGCTTTGGCAAGCCGTGCTTTACAGGGTTGAGTAGAAGTTGGCCTATTGGATTACTAAGCCTCTTTCGCTGGCCGAAAAATTCCAGGTGTGCTCTAAAATTTTGGCTGCCACTCACGTCTACTATTATTCCTGTTGGGCTCTTTCTAAAGTTGCCTACAGTAGGCTTGAAAATTTGCTTCGCGATTTTTTATGGGCCTCTTCTGAAACCCACAAGGGATTTCATCGGGTTGCTTGGGAATTTTGTTGTCTCCCCAAGGACTCTGGAGGGCTTGGATTGCTCTCCACTCAACGACAAGGGACTGCTCTTTATGTCAAATGGATTATCCGAGCTCTCATCGGGGATGAAGCCTGGAAGATTCTCCTCAGGAATTGTATACAGTCTGGTTTTCCTGTTCACAGGCCCGCCTGGAAAGGAATCGGTCTCCAAAACCTCCTGGTTATGAGGGAGCCGGTTCACATTTTTGGCTCTTTTGTGGCCAAGAGCATCTGGTGCTCTTGGGAAACTGTTAAGCCTTGGCTCCGTTGGACCAGGGCTAGATTTCATTATGGGATTTTCATCAACCAACATAACTTATGGTGGTCTCCCCTTCTAGCTTAGAATGGTCAACCCCTGGCCAAGTCTCCTTGGCTCAAGGCCCTTAGATTTCATAAAAAGGGCATTCAAACACTGCAGTAGCTTTTTCATCGGCCTACCATGCGTCTCTTGAAGTGGGATGCTTGTAAAGCCTAGTTCAATCTTCAAAACCAGGACCGTCCTACTTTCGACGGGCTGGTGAGCGCCATTCCGACGAAAATTCTTCATGAAGTTTATTCATGGGCGCAAACCTTGGTGAAAAGACTGGAAATGGTTTCCAGACACTCCTCTCAGGAGCTACAAGCCGCGGCTTGGTTACAGATAGCTTTCACCCCATTTTCCTATGATCAATTCCTTGAACCAGAGGTGGCTTCTTAATTCCTCTGCCCATACTTGGCATAAGAGGTTTGATGCCACTTGGTCTGCAATTGTTAATCCGAAGGTGGCCTAGTTTTCTTAGTGTATTCTTTTCCAAGGCTTGCCTGTGGGTTCTCGGCTTGTTCATATGGGGGTTCCTGACCCTCGCTACCCTTTTTGTAGGCAGTCTGAAATCTTTAAGCATCTTTTATGGTTTTGTTATGGAGCTCAACAACTTTGGACTTGGATTCATGATTTCTTTCGGCCTTTTCGACTGGAACCATTCTCTTGGCATATGGTTCTGTTGTGGGACCCGCCTGGAACCCCAGCTAAGTTCACCCAACTTTGGCACACTTTCAAGGTGGAAATCCTCTTCAATATCTGGAAAAAACAGAAATGCTTGTATATTTTCTCATTCTCATTTAGATGTTAATGTGTCTCTTTATGCTAAAGCAGTTATTTGTTCTAATGTTCTCCTACAAATTCAAGTGCAAGCCAACAAGGTTGCATTGGAAGTGGCTCACCTGTAGGTCCTCCTGGACCACTAGGGAAATGACCCTTGTACTGTGGCTCGGATCCCTGATTCGCCCTCCTCCTCACACGATCGGTCGCCTTCTCGGGGTCGAAAGCGGAGTGACTTCGCACACTCCCACTCCAAACCTCCTGATCAGCGGGATTCTCGGCCTCCCAAGCAGGCTCGTTCTCCTCTGCCACGTCCTGGTCAGGGCTGACACTCTAGTGGTGCTACGGGGAGTGGTGGTGGCAGTTCTGGGTGGCCCTCTGATGCTCTGCCTGCTTCTAGCTCTGGCTAGCCTACCAGTGGCAAAAGTCTTCCATGGCTGGCTCTTGCAATCTCGCCTCGGCGCGAGGATGAAGAAAAATATAAAGATAAAGATGATGATGGTTCGGGTGCACCTCCCGACGTCACTCCAAACCTCATTGATGTATGGAGGAAAAATCTGGATGACAGGGATCCCCTAGGATCTACTGGCACTGCTTTGGCCGCTTAATTTTATTTTTTGTTATTGGACTTCTGGGCTAGGCCCATGTGATTGATATTTTGGCTTTTCTGGGCTCTGCCCATGTGACATTCGGGGTGTGCCTTTTCACCACCCGCCCCTTTTTTGTGAATTTTTAATTATATCTTTATATTAATATAGATATCTGCCTATTCATAAAAAAAAATTATTTTTATCATTTATATCTTTTTATGAAATTACAAATAATAATTAAAAAATATTATAATTAATTTGATTTATAATTAGTTGTCTTATTAAAACTTTAATTATTGTAGAATAATTCTATTTTATATTTTTGTTATAATTCATATAATAAAATGAATTTCAAACTTAAAATTAAATTTAAAATTTATAAATTGAGAGAGAGGTAACTTTTAATTAGTCAATTCATGCCAACAATCCAAGGATAACACGTCCTAGGGATTTATGCTTAGGGTTGCATGTCATTTGGTTAAGGATATTATAATTCACCTTTACAACCTCTTAAATGTGCCCCTTGCACACTTAGAAGGAAAATAGATAGGGAGAGAAACAAAGAAAATAAAGAGAGAGAAACAAAGAAATGGAGAGGGATACAAAGAGATTAAAAGAGAGAGAGATACAAAAATAGAGGTATAGATATAACGGAATAAATATGGAGAGAGGAAGAGAGATAAAGAAAGAGAGAGGAAGAGAGATAAAGAAAGAGAGAGGAAAAGAGAGAAGAGGAGACATAGATAGATATAGTCACATAAAGAGAGATAGGGAAATAGATAGATAAAGAGAAATAGGAGACAAATATATATAGAGAGGTCGAGAGATCAAGAGACAAAGAGGTAAAGGGGGAGAGAGGAGGGAGATAAATAGGGATACCAAAAAATAGTAAGGGGAGAAAGATAGGGAGAGGGAAATAGACAGAGAAGAAATGAGAGAAAAATAGATAGAGGAAGAGAGAAGGGAAGATAGATATAGAGAGAAATATGGGAGAGAGAGAGAGAGAGGAAGAGAGAGATTAAGAGATTAAAAATATATAAAGAAAGAGAGAGAGACAAAAATATAAAGATCTATCTCTCTTTCTCTTCCCATATCTCTATGATATCTCCCCATATATACTTATCCCTACCTCTCTCTCTATATATATCCCCCTCTCTCCACCTCTCTCTATATAACTAGATATCTCTATCTTTCTATCCCTCTCATTCTCTCCCTCTCTTTGTATCCCCCTCTTTCTATCTCTATTTATCTCTCCCTCTCTCCATTTTCATCTCCATCTCCATCTCTATCTTCCTCTCTATCTCTCTCCATATCTCTATCTCATTACCTCTCCTTACATCTCTTTCTCTCTTTCCCCTCTATCTTTCCCACTATATATATATATATATATATATATATATCCCTCTGTCTCTCTCTCCCTATCACTCTCTCTTTCTATATTTCTCAACTTCTCTATCCTCCCCTCCTCTTTATCTATTTTTATATATCTCTCTATCTCTCCCCCTCTCTTTATCTCTCTCCCTCTATTAATTTTCTAGATCACCTGGACTTTATCTCTCACTCTTGCCCTCTTTGTTTCTATCTTTCCATCTCTTCCTCTTCCTATATATTTATAACTCATTATCTCTATAGATATACCTCTTATTTACTCCATCTCTCCTACTATCTCTACCTCTCTGTATATATCGCTTCCTATATCTTTATAAATTTATATCTCCATCTCCTCTTTCATTAACTCCTCTTTCTATCTCTATCTCTCCCTCTTCCTCTCTCCTTTTATCTCTCCATATATATTTATCTCTCTTTGGTTGTCTTTGTCTTTGTGTGTGTCTCTCTCTCCCTCTCTATCTTTCCTAGTTTATAGTTATCTCTCTCTTTGGTTGTCTTTGTCTTTGTGTGTCTCTCTCTCCCTCTCTATCTTTCCCAGTTTATATTTCTCTCTATCTCTCCTTTATATCCCTATTTTCCCTCTCCCTCTCCCTATCACTTCCTCTTTCTATATCTCTAATTCTCTCTCTTATCTCTTTCTCTTGCTCCATCAGCCTCCCTCTCCATATTTCTCTTACTCATACTCACACAATCCTTTTTTTTTCTCTCCCTATCTCTATCTCTATCTGTCCATATTTAAATTCTTACATATCTTTCTTTATCTCTATCTCATTATCTCTCCATCTCTCTTTACCCTTATACCTTTCCCTCTCTCTACCCCTCTCTATATATCACTTTCTATCTCTATATTTATGGTTCTATCTCTCTCTCCTCTCATTCTATCCCTCTCTCCCCCTCTATATTTATCTCTTATGGATCTATATCCATCCCTTTTTCCTCTATCTTAATCTCTCCCTCTCTCTCTCCATATCCCTCTCCTCCATCTCCATCTCCATTTCCTCTCTCTCTCTCTCTCTCTCTCTCTCTCTCTCTCTCCCCCCCCCCATATCTCTCCCTCTCTCTATCCACATATCTCCCTCTCTCTCCCTCTCTCCCTATTTCAAACATATCATTACCCTATTGGTAATAGAGCCTTATTATCTTCCCATTCAAAGGTTTTGTTTTAGTTGTGTTCGGATCATTGTAAGTAGATGCATATTTTATTTGAAGGTGTCACTTCTCCATTGAGACCTTTATTGTACAAACAAAATCATTTTTAAATAGCACAAAAGTTCCCTAAGTGACCATCCACACTTCTTTAGTGTACCCATTGCACACCATGGTGCAATTTCTAGTTGTATTTATGTAAGTGTAATACATTTTTTAATTAAATTTTTTTTATAAATATCTTTGTAGGGAATGTTAGCTGGAAAAAAATCATTAAAAAAGTGAATATAAAGGAAAGAATTTGAAATAGAAGAGGTTTTCCATTGTTATTGTTATTGAACATTTTTCTCAATGCTTGAGCATGTCTATTCATCTCCATGTCCAAGGATGAAAATCATTTGGTGCAAAATATTTAGAGGATGAAAACCCCCTTTGTTCATTTGAGGTGATTCTATTGAGGGATCACATTGGTGCTAAAATTTTGAAGCTTATTTCTAATTTCAATAATATCTTTTAAAATTTTAGTTACATGTTGAAGGGATTTCCACTATAATTTAGATTTTTTGAGAAATTTTATTGTGCATTTTTATTTGGTATTGTACAACAAATCATATTGCTATTGTAGGTTTTCCTTTTTTTATTTTTTCTACAAAGGTTTCATACAATATATATGCATTGCCATACCTTCTTTCCCAACTTGTGTACCTTTTAGGAACTATCAAAATTTGTTGCACACCTACACCTTTGTCATACAACATAATATTGAGGATTTTTTGTCATTTGTCATGTCCCCTTTTTCCATAATCTATGATGTGGTCCAAAATACTTATATCCTATTACCAACATTCTCCTTGATCCAAATTTGGTTGTGGGTTCTTTCCCTTTATCTTGCATGAATCGATTTATCCCCAAAAAACTTAATATGGAGGCATTACCAATTTTTTAAATTACATAAGTTGTCAGAGTTGTGGAGTTTCCTTTTTTGACATGACTTTCCTACCAAGTCCACTTTATTCTATACTTCCCTCAGGGTTTCAGACTTCTTCATTCAATCATACATTACGACCATCCTCTACTTTCATTCCTTTCTTTTGTTGGGCAGTCAGACTTGTACATCCTATCATACCTATTTCTCAAACCTAGCTCCTTCACAAGCCTTTATCAGAGAGTTAGATTTGCTCTCACCAACCTGCCTCCCTTCTGAACCTCTATCCCTAACTTATGGTATGATTTATAGGATATCATTGATGCCCCAAGTACAACCAATACCATTTCTCACTATTCATCCTACTTATCACTTGACATGTTAGTGTGATATGATGCTTATTCTCGATATATGGTTTTAGCTATGGTATTGCATTACCATTGATATTATTTACTTGAAGGATGTGGATCCATGTTACTTTTTATTAGAAGACTTAATTATAATGCCAGATAGCCACCATTAATGTGATAGTTAGGGTTTATGGTTACAAGTTTTCATGCCATTAATGTTGGGAGTTATTGTAGGTTTCAAGTTTTTTTTTCTCCATACCTCCCCAATACCTTTCTATGCATGTGGATGTATATTTCTAACATGATTCAAAGGAAAATGATACCAATGGATATGAGAACCCCCATCTATGCATTAGGCTCCACTACCTCATATGAGTTTGGCAATACTATGAAGGTCCATTGCTTGGAAAATTTTCAATCTCTTTCATCCTTTTATAAAAAATTCAAAGAGTGACTCATGCCTATGATAAAAAAAATATTAGTTTGAGGAAAACCATTTGTATTTTCCCTTATTTGTTTAAATGTGGATGTCCTAGTTTGGTAAATACCTTAAGAATTAAAGGTTAATAAAACTATCAATGAGCCATACCTAAAGTTTTAGTGGTTCTTTTTTTTTTTTTTCTAGATTATCCATCAACTTGTCTCTTAGGGTTTCACAAATATTATATTATTTTCCATCAATGATCATTTTGTTTGCCACATGAATGCAAGTCATTGCATAATCCTCTTGTATGGTATGAAAAATCTTGTAATTTAGTGAATTTGGCCACATTCTTTACTTTGGGAGCTCCAATATTACTAATTATGAGAAATCATCTACCAAATGTCATTCCTATAAGTGTGGTAACAAATTTTTTGACCTTCTTAGGTTTCTCTCACTTGTTACATAGTCTTGTCACTTTATAGATTGCCTCCTTATTAATGAGGAAAGATTTGTCCAAGAACATGAATTCACTAACTCAATACCAACTAGATCCATTTTTGGTTGTTTACAATTTTTAAAAAATGTTCCCAAATATATATATATATATATATTTTTTTTTGATACATAAGTAAATATTTTATTGATAAAAAAGGTTTTACATCAGTATGCCCCACAAAAATAGTTTACATTTCCTTTCAATGTGTGGAGGCAACATTCGATACCATTAGATCCTAGCCTTTGTGTTGAGCTATTCCAACCAAACTAGACTAGAGTATGCAATATGCCCAAATCTAAACCCAAAATGCCCATGTAGGGGCTACCATACATTGACATCCCAGAGTAGACAAAATGGAGGAAAACCATAACACAATAATAGACCTTACAAGGACACCATTACACATCACAGATGCCACAGAAACTGGACTGAAACCCCCAAACCCCTAAACTATAGAAAGCCTACCACTAAATGATGACTCTGGAAGCCAAGATATTATATTTGACCTTACTAGAACTAGGCTTCGCAGACTCAAAAATGACTACCCCTTACCACATAACCCACATAGACAACCAAGAAAAAAATCCTTTTATCATTGCCACCAAAACTGAAGTTTGGGTTCCAGTGTCGAGCCCTATTCTTCTTCATAGTGAGAAACTCATTTATCTATTAGAATTCTTGCATAGGTTTGAAATGGAGAAGCTTTTTTTAGAAATTTTACCCCCTTCAAGGCATGGTCTTGATGGCTCCATAGTTTGATGCCCTTGAGATCCAACAAGAACGATAGGTGTTGAGCCCTGGGGACCATATGACCACCTAGATCCTTCAAATGAGGGATTACCATGCCTAGGTGTGTTGATGCAACACCTTCCTCCAGGCCACCCAAAAATTTAGGATTAAACACCTCCTTGGTCATTTCAATCACTACCTATTTTGAAATTTGTAAATCCAATAATGTTGCCACAAAGAAAGATGATATATCGGTGTTAACCCAATATCTTTCCTCAAAGACCAAAAATTCTTTCCCCAAAATCAGTTTGACTGCCTTAATCATCATGAAATCATTTTCTTTGAGGACCATCTTTAAGCGTTGGTCCGTCATCTAACCTAAGAATTATAGTTGACTCTTTACATTGGTAAGCTTAATGGGAGTCCATGCCTGCAAACTGACTTGATTTCCACATAGTTTTGATAGGCTTAGGTCAGTGGTCCTTTTAACAATGCTTGGGACATGGGAAGAACACTCACCAAAATGAGTGTTTGTCTAGCATAACTTGAATAATTCCTTCAAACGTGAGACCAGAATTTTATAGAGAAGGTGATTTAATTTATTCTAAAAACATACTAAAACTTGTAAGGTTCACATCGGAGGCGAACATGAGGATGTGATGGTGGATTCACCAGGATTTAGCACCATCTTTAGCGGTGCTAAATTCGATATCACCAAATGGATGAAAATTCCACACCCCAATTATACAACCAAATGATTTACATTTAAGCACGAGTTTTCTAATTTTGATTGCTACGATGAAGATACCACCTCCTTTAAGATAAAATTTGAAAACACCCTGTTCACTCCCTTATTAGCCAACAAATTAGCTTCCTTGTTACATTATTTTTATATATGGTTGATCGTGAAGTTACTAAAGAGCTTCAAGAGCCCCAAGATTTTATCTAGAGTTGAGTGAAGTTTCTAGTTTTGGGAATTACCAAAAAAAATTACATTAACCATCAAAGTCGAGTCCCCTTAAATAGCCACCTTTGACACTCTCAATTCCCTACAAAGCCTCAGCCTAAGAATCAAAGCTTGGAATTACACACTATTATTAGTTTTTTTTTTTGGATTAATAGGCAACTATCTATATTAAAATTAAGATAAAGTTACATATTCATAAAAAAAAGATGGGCGGTAAGAAGGCACACCCCGAGAATCAAATGGGCAATGCCCAAAAAAAAACAAAAATTAACCAATCACATGGGCCGAGCTCGGAAGTCCATGATTACAAAACATAAAAAAGGCCATTATGTTGCTAGAGCAGTGCCAAAAAATCCAGGAAAGTCTTTGTCAACCATGTTCTTCCCCCATACATCAATGGGATCTGGAATGACGTCGGGAGGAGAACCACAACCATCATCAACATCTTTTTCCTTCTCTTTATCTTTATCCTTGCACCGAAGCGAGATTGCAAGCACCAGACATGGAGAATTTTTACTAGTATCTGGCCAACCAGAGCCAGAAGCAAGAGGGTCATCAAAGGGCCACCTGAAACCGCCACCGCCACTCCCTGAAGCATCACCGAGGGCCACCCTTTGCTAGCCCACGACAGAGGGGAGCGGGTTCGTCGAAGAGGGCGAGAATCCTGCCGAAGAGGAGGATGAGAGCGGGGACATCTAGAACCACTCCATTGCCAGCCCTGAGAAGGCGACCGACTATGGGAAGAGGTGGGAAAAGCGGGCACCCGAGAAATAGTACATGGGGCATTGCCCCAGTGATCCAACAATACCTGCAGGTGAGAAACCTCAAGTGCAACTTTGTTAGCTTGCACCTGAATCTGTAAGAGCACATTAGAATAAATAATAGCTTTAGCATATAAAGAAACATTATCCTTTTGAGAATGAGCAAATATGTAGGCATTTTTGTCTTTCCAGAGATTGAAGAGGATTTCCAGCTTAAAAGTGTGCCAAAGCTGGGTAAATTTTGTAGGAATTCTGGGTGAATCTCCCAGCAAAACCATATGCTAGGAGAAAGGTTCTGGCCTAAAGGGTCGAAAGAAGTCATGAATCCAAGTCCAAATTTGTTGAGCTCTAGGAAAAAACCAGAAAAGATGCTTAAAAGTCTCAGCTTGCCCACAAAAAGGGCATCAAGGGTCCTAGACCCCCAAGTGAACAAGTCAAGATCCCACAGGAAAGCCTTGGAAAAGAATACACCAAGCAAAGTGGGAAAGTTTTGGACTAACACTTGCAGATCAAGTGGCAACAAATATTTTATGCCAGACATGAGTGAAGGATTGAAGAAGCCACCTCTGGTTCAAACTTTGGATCATAGGAAAGTGTGGTGAAAGCCACCTGTAGCCAAGTCAAGGCTTGTAGTTCTTGAAAGGGGTGTCTAGATACCACTTACAGTCTTTCCACTAGAGTTTGGTCTCATGAATTCCAACCTTACGAAGCATCTTTATAGGTATAGCATTCACCAGACCATCATAAGTAGCATGGTCCTGGTTATGAATCCTATACAAGGCACAAAAAAATTCCCATTGTATGATACACATCGTGGGTCTATGAAATAACTATTGCAAGGTCTGGATACCCTTCTTGTGGAATCTTAGCGCTTTAAGCTAAGGCAACTTAGCCAGTGGCTGACCATTACAAGAAAAAAGAGGTGACCACCAAATATTTTGTTGGTTGAGTGAAATCCCATCACGAAAACCAAATCTAGGGCTTGACAACCTCCCAGGCTTACCCAATACTTTTGGCCACAAAAGTGCCAACAATTTGGACCGGTTCCTTCATGACTAGAAGGGTTTGAAAGTCGATCCCCTTCTAGGTGGGTCTATGAAAAGGAAATCTTGACTGAATAAAATGCCTGAGAAGAATTTTCAAGGCTTCGTCCCTAGTAAGGGCACGGATAATCCATTTAACACATAAAGCAGCCCCTTTCCGTTGGGTGGAGAACAACCCAAGTCCTCCAGAATCTTTGGGAAGGCAGCAAAATTCCCAAGAAACATGATGAAACCCTCTATGGGACTTAGAAGAGGCCCAAATAAAATCTCGCAGCAACTTTTCAAGCTTATCGTAGGCAAATTTGGAAGGGGCAGAAGAGTAGTAAACATGGGTAGCTACCAGAACTTTAGAGCACACCTGGAATTTCCCCGCCAAAGAAAGGGGCTTGGTAATCTAGTAAGAAAGCTTTTGCTTGACTCTGAAAAGCATGGCTTGCCAAAGCTCAATCGGGGATTCCTGGAAAGCAAAGGGAATGCCCAGGAATCAAAAAAATTCTCCGTGCCCAATCCACTTCCAACCATACTACTGAAACCAAGGAGGAGTAGGCAAGATAGAGTGTCTGTAGCATAAAGTTGTATGCCATTGAATTGTAGAGCCAGAAGTAAGACAAAAGGTGTTAAGAGAATCCAGGGCCACTTTAATATTATCTTCTTCCTCTAGGAGAGTGAGGAAAGATTCATCGACAAAATGGCCATTAACCAACTGGGCCTGAGAGTTAGGTAGAGGAATGCCCTTGACACGCTGTTGGGAAACCGCGTTGGCCAGAAGGTAGCCAAATCCTTTAGCAACAAGAACATATAGAGAGGGGGCAATCGGAAACCCTTGTCGAATGGAACGAAAGAGTCCAAAGGCAAAGGATTGACAACCATTAATGGTGATACACATAGAGGTATCCACAAAGAGCATTTGAACAGTCTGAATGAAGTTAGGCCCAAAGCCCAAAGCTTCCAACCTAGCAAGAATGAAAGGCCATTCAATACTGGCATAGGCCTTCACAAAGTCAATTTTGATAAACATGGATATCTGGTTTGAACGTCGAGCCCATTCCATGCCTTCCCAGACAACAATAATATTATCTAAAATAAACGTGGATTTGATAAACCCAATTTGCTTCAGGCGCACTATCTGAGGTAAAAGATGGTGGACCTTCAGAGCCAAAGCCTTGGCGATGACTTTGTAGGAGACATTAAGAAGTGTGATAGGTTTCTAGTTGCAGATGTCCTCCGGATCACCAAACTTAGGTATGAATTTTATATTGCCTTTGCTTATTAAATTACCTAGAGAATTAACATGAAAAGCCTCTAAGTAAACATGATACAGATCTTTCCCAACACAATCCCAAAGGGATTTGTAGAATTCATAGGGGAACCCATCAATCCCCGGGGCTTTGTCATCAGCCATGGAATGGACAACCTCTTTGAGATCATCAATTGTTAAAAATTGATCACAAAAATTCTTTTGGGTTGAGGAAATCCTATTTGGCACAACAACAAGGCACTCCTAGAGGGCTTGTTGTCGCACAGGCATGGGTACCTATGCAGTGAAAACTTGTTCATAATGATGTACAAAGTCCTAGAGAATGTCAGGAATCTCATAAACAACTGAATGCCATATTTTAAAAATTTAATGCCCGGGGATGAGTGCCTGGCATGCAGAGCCAAAAAACTCTTTGGAGGCACGATCACCAATTTTAAACCAATGTAGTCTAACTTTGATTTGCACACCTTTGGCAACATAATTGTCAGCAACTTTCTTTTTGTGCCTTAATTCTACCACCCTGACTTGCAATGATGGAGAGAAAGGGCTTGCCGCCAAAGCCTCGGTAGCCGAGCGGAGGTCAGTGGTGGTAGCCTCATAAGACCGCCAACGAAAAATAGCCAGTTGGCACCCATTAATGCACATAAATCAAGTCATGTGAGTGATAGAATCATTCCACCAAGTAATAAAACTTGTATGATGAGCTAGCCTGCACTTTAGGTTCCAAACTCTGCGAATGTGGGCCAGGGTAGGCTTGTGGCAGAGTAAAGACGTATTAAGAAAAAAATGATTTTTACACGTGCGAGGTTGTCGAGTCTCCCATTCAATGTGAAAAGAAATGGGGAAGTGGTCTGAAAAAGTCACATCCACTAATAGCTTAACTAAGAGAGAAGGACTGTCAAAACAGAAAAAAAGATTGAGCCGAGATCATGGCACGATCAAGGCATTTAAATATTCTGTCAGAATCAACCCTGTAATTACACCAAGTATGCCAGAGAGAATGAGAATGGCAACCAATATTGGGATCAAAGAGTCCCAATTTATTACACATGTAAAACCATGCCTCCCTTTCGCCAACTACCCATATAAATGGCAAGGTGTCATCTTTGTCATACGCCATCTCAACCATATTGAAATCCCCACACAATAACCAGATAGCAACTGGCAATGAATCAACAATCCAACACCAAAGTAAAGATTGTTCCACAACATCATTAGAGGCATAGACATTAATAATCCTGAAGGAATAATTATCAATGTTGAGAAGAATCTAGACGAGCTGATGAGTGGGATCAGACTCATGGTCGACCACACAAGAGTGCCACTATGGTGACAAAAGGGTGACAGCTCTGCCACGCCCAACATCATGAGCAGTGCAAAACATTTTACTGGTTGGCCAAATAGAGCAACAAGCTGAAGCAAGCAAAAAACCAAAAATTTTAACTTCTTGGAGACAAAGCACTTCAATACCAGAATATTTTCTTAAGGTATCCCTTACAAAATACTTTTTGGAGAGGTTTGTCAGACCTTGAATGTTCCATGAGAGGAAATTCATGAATGAAACTCCTCCATATTATCGGAGTCTAGTTCCTCTTCATTCAGAGAAGAGAAACTATTTTGCAAATTTTTTGATAGAACTGACCCAATCTGGATGGAGGGAGAGGAAAATCTTCACTTTTCTTGAACATATTCCCCATCTTCCCTTGGTGGAGAAGGGCTGCGAGATCGACTTTGAGCTCCCGACACTAGAGGAGAAGCATTCGACTGTGATATTATGACAACAACAGGTTGAGGTGTTGCCTTTGGCCTAGGCTGCGACGGAACATTATCGGCCCCAACAAGATCTTCCTTCCCCTTCGCAGAAGGGTTTCAAACAACTTTCGTTGGTTCAGAGGCCTTGGGAACCGACCCAGAACTAGTAGACTTATTCTTGCAATTTGTAACTGTAGTCCATTTCTCATCAAGTTTGGTAGTAGAAGCATCCGTCATACAAGGATTTTCAACATCTCATGGAGGAGAAAGTGTACAAGGCACTGCCAAAGGGTAGTCCTTGATCTTGTGGTCTATAGACTGACACCTATAACATGTGTTGGGCAAATTAAAATAAGTACCCTTCTGGGTATGCCAGAGAGCTCCAATTTGGATATCAATGGAGTCTCTAAAATATTTTGAAAGGTCCACTTCTACACAAACTCTTTTTTGTGGTCGGGCCTGAAAGAACCTTTCTGGTTCAATGCAAATAACCCTCCCCATTAAGGAATCAATGTGATTCAAAAAAGGCACATAAGGCAAGGGTAAACCAGGGAATTCAATCCAGACTCAGACCCGCAACTTGGTGCCATCTGAGATAGCAAAATCCTAGGTCCATGCCTAGAAAACTAACAAGGAAGACCAGACATGCTAGGGACCATGGGCTAAGATAGCCTAGACATGATTGACCTCCACAAAGTAGAACAAAAAGAAACACTTGATTAAATTTTGGATGATGTCAAGGCGAACCCCATGAGGGACCCAAGCCTTGCTGACCTACTCCTCAAGCACACTTACAGGGGGAGTCCTCCCAACAAAATACCCAACAAGGGTATGTTGCTCAAGCCATTAACAAGCAGAATCAAAATATGGTAAAGGAAAAATCACATCAATTGGTGGGTCAGAACACTTACGTCATGAAAGACTTTCGAAACAAATTTTCGGGGTCGTTTGTTCAAAGGAGGAGCCATTGAGCAAAGCCGACAAACTGTTAACACCAGCATTAAATTTTGGGTTAGAGTCGGTTGAAGGCATATTAAAACCCAAAAACCACACTAAATGTAGTCATACACACAAGAAAAGAGGATTTTGTTGCGCTAATAGCGCAGTATGACGCAAGAGGGGCCAAGAACGACCACAGACATCACAAAACCCTAGAAGAGCTCATACACTGGTCTTCGGTACACTATTATTAGTTTTGATGGGTAAGGGAGAAGATAAACTTCCTAATGTCTTGCCTTACCAATCTCTGACTAAGAATCCAACACCTGAAATGCCAAGACTGCCCCTTGCAACCCCATTGAAGTTCAATTTATGTCAGCCATAAGTAGGGGGAGACTAGATCATTTTTGCTCTCAACTCCATAGATGCTTTGCCTCCAGCCCTCGAAAAGGAGGGAACCTTTAAACCAAATCAATTGTGCCTAATTTTAGCATCCCAACCTGAGAATAAGCCTTGGTGCTTACTTTGAGCTTCGGTCCTACTATTTTCCACCTCCACTACTGCAACCTCCACCTTGTTGAAGAACAAGTTCAAAGGCATTTCTTTGTCTTGAAATATTCTCCTATTCCTCTCCTTCCAAATTTCCCAGATCAAAAGAGGCAAGCTTATGTACCACAAATGTGAGAAAAGAGTTGTTTTGTTGATAAGAGGCCAACCCTGAAACAAGCTTTTGATGTCTTAAGGTAGTGATGTCTGCCACCCATGTTTGGCACAAAGCCATTTCCAACACTCATGTGCAAAGGGGTGGCCTAGCAGTAAGTGTTGAATAGATTCCTCCACATCTTTACATAAAAAACACCTCAATGGGCTTTGGTACCCAAGCTTCTAGAACCTTTTTGCAGTTAAGATCCTCCCTTGCAAATCTACCCAGGAAAACACACTTGTCTTTAGAAGGCATAATTTGTTCCAAAAAAGTTTGATTGGAAAGTTTGTTTGAACCTATTCATCTTTCAATAGAAGTTTGTACCCATCCTTTGCATTGTACTCCCCTAGATTCAAACCATTCCAAACCAACTCATCTAATCCATCTCAGATATGGATTGATCTCTCCTTCATTACCTTTTCAAAGACTTCAACTTGATTAGGTGAAGTTACTAAAGAGCTTCAAGAGCCCCAAGATTTCATCTAGAGTTGAGTGAAGTTTCTAGTTTTGGGATTTATCAAAATGAAATACATTAACCACCAAAGTTGAGTCCCCTTCAATAGCCACCTTTGACACTCTCAATTCCCTACAATAATTAGCCCAAGAATCAAAGCTTGGAATTACACACTATTATTAGTTCTGATGGGTAAGGGAGAAGAGAAACTTCCTAATGTCTTGCCTTACCAATATCTAACTAAGCATCCAACACCTGAAATACCAATATTTCCCCTTGTAACCCCATCGAAGTTCAATTTATGATATCCATAAGCAGTGGGAGACTAGATTGCTTTTTCTCTCAACTCCATGGTTGCTTTGCCTCCAGCCCTCAAAAAGGAGGGAACCTTTAAACCAAACCAATTGTGCCTAATTTTAGCATCCCAACCTGAGAACAAGCCTTGGTGCTTACTCTGAGCTTCGGTCCTACTATTTTCCACCTCCACCATTGCAACCTCCACCTTGTTGAAGAACAACTTCAAAGGAATTTCTTTGTTTTGAAATATTCTCCTATTCCTCTCCTTCTAAGTTTCCTACATCAAAAGAGGAAAGATTATGTACCACAAATGTGAGAAAAGATTTTTTTTGTTGATAAGAGGCCAACCCTCAAACAAGCTTTTGATTTCATTACGCAGTGATGTTTTCCACCCAAGTTTGGTACAAAGCCACTGCCAACACTCTTGTGTGAAGGGGCGGCCTACTAGTAAGTGTTGAATGGATTCCTCCACATATTTACATAAAACACACCTCGATGGGCTTTGGTACCAAAGCTTCTAGAACCTTTTTGGAGTGAAGATCCTCACTTGAAAATCTTCCCAGGAAAACACACTTGTCTTTAGAAGACATAATTTTCTCCAACAAAGTTTCATTGGCAATTTTTTTTGAACCTCTTCATCTTTCAATACAAGTTTGTACCTGTCCTTTGCATTGTACTCCCCTAACTTCAAACCATTCCAAAGCAGCTCATCCAATCCATCTTAGATATGGAATGATCTCTCCTTCATTATCTTTTCAAAGACTTCAACTTGACTAGGTGAATTTACTAAAGAGATTTAAGAGCCCCAATATTTCATCTAGAGTTGAGTGAAGTTTCTAGTTTTGGGATTTACCAAAATGAACTACATTAACCACCAAAGTTGAGTCCCCTTCAATAGCCACCTTTGACACTCCCAATTCCCTACAAAGCCTCAACCCAAGAATCAATGTAACGTGCCAACCCTTTAGTATAGTAAAAATTTCTAAATTTGCATCATACGAGTAAATAAACAAAGTAACAAGTCATTGTAATAATTTTTTTTCTTTCTTTTATTAAAAATATACGAACAAGATGCTATATCATATTACAATAAATATTCCACTTCATTACATTAACTTCATAAGTTTCAACAATAGAAGAATACATACACTTACATACATAGCTCCAATGAGCTTTAGAACTAATAGTTGTAAGACAGTCCAAGATCCTTCCTTTCAAATCTTGGTTCTTTTATTGCCTATTATGGAGGAGAAGCATCACTCAAGTGCTTTTTCGCCAATCACGAACTCATAAGGTGGTCCCCTACACATCTATCATTTGATAGATGGCCCTTCCCTTCGATGAAGAGATTGGTAGAGTAACCGATAATGACAACCAATTGAGTATAGTGTTTTGTCCTACATAACTAGAACCTTTTGTAATCCCACAATATTGAACTAGAATGTAATACTAGATCATGATGAGTTGACAGTGTTAGTCTCGGTAGTCACACAACCTAGAGTGGAGTCACACAATCTAGAGTGGAGTCTCAGACATTCACACCACTTTGATCAAAGAGTTTTAATTCAGTAAATGACTGAGATTCATCTATCACATACACTACTCAGGGCCGATTTGACTTAAGGCTATCTTAAGCTACACATAGGTATTTCCTTCAATGGACAATCCATCATCCTAGATAACCTACAACCATATTAATCTACGTGGAATAATTTCTTAACTGGTAAGTACACAAGCTAGGTATTCCTTCTATGGATAGTCCATCATCCTAGATAACCTACATACTTGGATAACTCGGCTTACGTGTAAGTATATTAATCCCTCTCCCATAATGGATGCCCTCTCCTAGGAGAAAACACAAGCTTTCACTAACTCATTTGACCCCAATTTCCGACAAAACCTATATAATCAGATGTATCGTCGGGCACTTGTGCGAATTTCCATTTTTATTTTTATTTTTACCCCGACGTTCGTCGGAATTTTGATGAGCCATTGTTTTGTGTACGTTTCAACGAAGATCTTTCACCAAAATTGGGGTGGTCCTGCAAAGTTAAATTGTGGTGGGCATAAATTGAAATGAGTTTGACTATTTATTGCGACAGTGTTTTGCTCAACGGTTTTCTTGGGGAAAATCATAAGAAACTCAAGAAGATATCGCCAGGTTGAGGGAAATCATTGTCTTTTTCCAGAATTCATTTGTGAAGTCAGATTTGTACTTCCAGGTTTGAAAATCATATTTGAAAGCAACATCTCATCAGATTTCATTTATAGTCTTGTGCATTTTTAGAATTTCATTTCCAGATTTTAGACCTGGCTTCACAAATTCTTTATAAGGGAATTGTTAATAACTGATGGAAAATTCTTGATAGATTTGGACAAAGATTATATTTGCAAGGTTTCAATTTTAACCCTAATGATCAATTTGCAATAGATTTGGGAGCCATAGCTAGATAATATCAAAGGTGTTGGTTGTTTTTTTACTGTAACCAAGTTTATCTTCTAGACACATAGCATATAAAATCTCAGATAATACTGCCTTACAATACCATCAATCTATATTCTAACCCAATAGTACTTATCAAATCCTTATATGAACATAGTCACCTATAACCTCACTCAAGCATTTTAATTAATTCCTTGAATTAAAGCCAAAATGAGAATCACACACCATAATAGTGAGATGAACAGAATAACCCTTGATCATTTTATTCAAGATAATAATATATTCATACAATGGAGATACATGACCTTGAAATGAGTAATTTTCATTCAGATGCTAGTACTGTCTTGAAAATTAAGTACCCATGAAACTAAAACCTACAACAGAATGACACCAAATGGTGCAGGAGCACACCTAGGCTAACCTCCATGTTTGTTATTTTGGCTTGTACTTGACTCTAGCCAAGTCAGGATGTTAGTTTGTTTTCAGACCTTAGAAGGTCATTGCTTTTGTGGGCTAGGTGAGTTAGTCATTAGGACTAAGGTCACACAAATAGCTAGTGTTAGTAATTTAAGTTTTCTTAATGTTAGTTGTCTATGGGAGATTAGAGTCTTAAAGATGTTCTAAACATTTAGTGGTTGTTGTAAAGATGCCTTAAGGCCATTAAATGAGTTGGTTCCTCGGAATCTAGAGGGAATAGTGGTCCTAAAAAATAGGATCAAGGCATAGAGAAAGATGCCAAATGTTGTAAAGAAGTTAGCATGGGCATGCAACTCAGTTACATTTGGATTCCCTTGAGAATAGGAAGTGGGAGATCGGTCAACAGGCCCTAGAATCATGGGGATGGCATCTATTATGACCCAAGACTCGAATCTCATGACATGATGTAATTGGTAATTAGTTTTTGAAAGTAAAATAAAGAGCTCTGCAACAGTGTTTTCAAGAACAACCCAAACTTTTGTGATGATAGAGATTCTTAATGGATTGAGAGACTAAATTTAGTATTTGTTTAGTGTTCTATAGGATTATCTTAGTCTTTTTCATTTGATAAGCAAGTTGTTTAGAGTAGGATATTTGGTGTTAGGCAAATTGTTTTGGTTTTAAGTTCTTACTAGTCCAGTCTTGACCAGTCGGTACTTTCATGGCTCCCCCATGAAATCTAGCCTTGGGAAACACCTAAGGATAGGTGGAAATGTTAGGGGAGTCATTAGTGTATATAGATTTAGGATTAGGAAGCATGAAAGAGTGGAGAGCTTTTTTTATCACTAGTCTCTAGGCGAGCAGACAGAGCCCGGTTAGAGGTCTAGGAATGTCTTTGAAGATTTCTTGCAGGGTAAAGAGGTACTATACGGAACAGGTACAGGTTCAAGTAGGGTTTCATCATAGCTCATCATACTAGGTGGACTGAGGTCATGTCAATCATTTAGTTTATGGTTTGAGTAGGTTCCAAGCAAGATTACAGCCAGTCCTAGAAATTAGGCCTTTTAGCCCTATTGTTCTAAGTTGTAGGAAACTAGTGTACGGAGGTTGTCAGGCCCTAAGCCCCATTGAACCTTTTAAAACTTCCAAATGAGTATCCAAATTTGCCTTTAGTTTTGTAGGGTCTTTGGAAAAATTTAGCAAGAATTGACAAAACAGGAATGGTAAAGGCTACAAGGAATAGGCCTGTTTAAGGTCTCAAATGGTGAAACCTTGAACCTGGTAAGGATAGGGTTGAAGAACCTTCTAAAATGGTTCAAATATGCAAGGTTATGAATGTTTTCAATAGGATGGGCACCCCTGCAATGAAGAATGACGTTTGTGAGAAGTTAGCACTTAGAACTTTCTAAGTGAGGAAGAGAAATTGAACTTGCCAAATGGTGTTAGTCCTCCAAGGTGAAGCACAAAGGATATAACTCTTAGAGAAGAGTTAGAATTGGACTTAGTTAATCATCTAAGCCAATCAAGACCTAGAGGAGACTAGGTTCCTAGAAGAGACAAGCTAGGTCTCTTAGTTGCAGTGCAAGCAAGTCTTGGAACACTCACATCACCAAACCTAAGAATAGTATCTTCACTATAATATCAGGCTCTTTACAAATTCTCTCTGCAACTTCAGTCAGACTTGACCTAAAGATATCTAACTTGCTAACCGGCCATATTTTTGGTCTTGAAATCCTTCTTATAGGGAAAATGAAGGAGCAACAAGCATCGGACCAGATATACACCTGTCACTGGTCACTTGGACTGCCTTATGACATTTCAAAAATTGGTTACAACAGTCGAGTCTCTGGAGAATCTTCTTGTTCATCCCGTCCATTGGAGAATAACTGTTGCATTTGCCAAACTTTGAAAACTTGCACCAAAAGTGCCACCAAGACATAGCCAAAATTTGTTATAACCATAACCGCTGAGCTGTTAACTGCCAGTTGTAGACTCTGTCCTATTCTTGTTCAGTTAAGTACTTTTCTACCCATCCTTGATATTCCTCATCCATTGGCCAATTAAAATTTACCTCTACACTGTAAGTTGTATACTTTACAGCTACTTGATTCGCCTCCCTTTCAAAAGATTCCAAAAATGTGCTAGTGTTAATGATTTCATCTACCCTGTCCTGCCATTGCTGTAGTGATCTAACATTTCCTTGGGCATCTACAATATCTGGTAAAGATGTGCCACTCCAGTCATCAAAACTCTTTACCAACTCTTTAATCGTCTTGCTCAAATCATCAGGTAAGGCCTGGAAACCTTGCAGTGACTTCACAAAGTCTTGAGTAGGCCTTAATTGTTGAGGCCTATTAGCTGCATTTTGAGAATTTCATTTCCAGATTTTGTTGTGCAAGTTCAATATTCTGATTTTAGGAGTATAACAGTTGGAAATCATTGTAAAATCAGAATTTAATAATTTATGCAATTAGCATTTGAAAGTGTTTTTTGGGGTCATTAACTTCAGACTATCTTCTCTTTTGCAGGGGTGGTTGCATGCCGTTTTTTTTGGTGTAAAATATCATAATTATTATATTTTGTTATCTGTGTATGATTAAAAATTATTGGAGTGCGTGTGAGTTTGATATTTTTTGAAGATCTAAATATTCAAGCTTAGTAAAGAAAAATCATGTCAGATAATATTAGTCTAGAACAAAATGAAGAGACAATTGCTAGATTATGGGCTATATTGAAAAGAAAGGGTGATGGGAAATGTTATTGTCCTTGCAATAATTGCAAGGGCTTAAAGATGAGAAGACTTTTAATCACAACAGCTGAGAAACATTGTAGGCAGCATGGTCACATTGAAGGGGGGCATGATTATCGTCCATTGGTAAGTTGTTCATTATATGTGTTTATATTGATTGAATTTATAAATGTTTATATTGTTTTAACATTTGATATATATATAAAAAATCACTTGATCATGATCATGGTTTATCTGTGTCTGTCATTATTATAAAGGTGGGGCACCTTAAGGCACACGATATGAATTATCATGGCCCAGAGAATGTGGTTTTGGAAGCGGAGGAACATGGAGCTGTGAATATCGAAGATGAAGTTAATGATCCTATGGAAGAAGATGATCATGCACCAGAAAACACAATTGAAGATGATGGTACAAATACATTGATCCATGACACATGTAGTGGCACATCTGATCATGTTGATCGAGATGACTTTGATGATGTTCATGATTTACCTGTACTTGAGAAGACATACGAGCCACTTTATGAAGGCTCCCAAACAACTCTTCTCTCTGTTGTATTGTTGTTGGTGAACTTGAAGGTTATGAATGGTTTATCCAATATAGCAATCTCACGGATGTTAAGGTATGTCATATATGTCATTTTTTTCATCTATTTTAATTATTGTTAGTTCATTGCTAGTAATTAAAGGATGAAGTATGTACCTTTAATATTCTTTATATTAAGAAGTTATTTTTTGTTGTAGATTGATTGGTGAATTTTTGTTACCACCATCAAATATTTTACCTTGCTCATACCGAGATTTATCTAGCATTATGAAAGATATTGGAATGGAGTATCAAGCAATAAATGCATGTCCCAATGATCATATTATATATCATAAACAACATGAATTTGCAACAGAATGCCCGAAATGTCATATCAGTAGATATCAAACAGATCAACTAACAAAAAAGGTGCCTCGCAAGGTTCTTCGTTATATTCCCATTATTCCATGTATGCAACAATTATTTAGGTGCGAAAGCTTAGCACAATTTATGGATTACCATGCACATAATAGAAGTGGAGATGAGATTCTTCGAATGCCTGTGGATGGTTTTGCATTTAGGGACATGGAGGAAAAATGGCCACACTTTAAAAAAGAACCTTGTAATCTCAGGCTTTCATTGGCAGCGGACGGTGTCAATCCATTTGGAGAGCTGAGATCTATTTACTAGGTGTGGCCTATTTTTGTTATCAACAATAACATTCCTCCATGGATGTCAATAAAGAGGGAGCACATAATGTTGGCAATAATTGTTCCAGGTATTTGTTTACATCAATTTTTTTTAGCGTAGTACCATCTCATTTATCTTATTTGTTGCATAATGACTTATATGTTTTTTTATTTAATAGTCATGTACATGAATTTATATATATTGCAGTAAAATGGTTATAATAATTATGTAATGTTTATGTTCATTCAACTAGGTAAGTACCAAGTTAAAGATATGAATGTATATATTGAGCCTCTTATCGACGAGTTACTAAAGTTATGGAATGGTGTCACTATGTATGACGTATCTAGACCAATAGGACAAAGACAATTTCAATTCCATGCAATGCTTGTATGGACAATTCATGATGCCCCAGGGCTAACACATTTTTCTGGTATGTTATAACGTTCGACTGCATGACTTTAACGATATTTAATTTTATGAATTAGATATCATGCATGTTTTTGAAATAATCTATTCATTATATATAATTATAAAAATTGACATATTTAATCCAATTATATATGATTTGCAGGTCTTCAAACAAAGGGAAAATTTGCATGTCCAATTTGTGGTCCAAAGATGAAATCTCGTCGTTCAACAAGTTTAGGAAAGCAGGTGTTTGATGAGTATAGGCACTTCCTCCACATAAATCATAAGTATCGAACTACTGAAAAACATCTTTTCAATGGGAAAGAAGAGACTACATCAAAACCACGAAGAATGACACCTCGCCTATGGAAGTTGGAATATAATAGAATTAATCATCAAGGTTATACATCGGATCAAATTGTTTATCTATCATTTATGATATGTTTTGAATTTTTATTTTTATTTTGTGATCATGTTGTAATTGACAATGATTGTCGTTGTTAATTTGTTTAACTTATATGCTTCATGAAGGTCGTCAAGGCATTAATGGTTGGCTTCCACAGGGACTGAAAAGTTATCCCAGACAATTTAGTAGGTTGCCCTACTATGAGCAGCTACAAATTGTACATTTGTTTGATACAATGCATATCAGAAAGAATATGACAGAAACATTATGGAAAATATTGGATGGAAGGCATGACAAAGAAAAAATTCTCAAAATTTGTAGTGACATTCAGGAAGCCAGTCATGCAATGAAAAATGTCATTCAATTAAATAGCGATGGAGACCAAATTAATATAAGTGCCCTTCCTTGGTTATTAACAGAGCAACAAAGCAATGCTATAAAATAAGTCATACAAAAAATTTGATTTCCCACAGGATTTGTTGCCAACATAAACAATATCATAACAAAGAAAGGTGAATTTGGGTCAGGGATGAAAACGCATGATTGGCATACCTTCATTAAGGTAATTATTTTGGTATATTATATATATATTTGTATACTGCATGTACTTTTCAGTGTATTATGTTTACTACTTTTGGAAAAATATTAATGAAAAGATCATTTTATAATTGTTGCAGTACGTTCTACCTCTATCTCTCCCAGACAACTTCGACAACAATGTCAAGCAAGTTATATATGATCTTGGAAAATACATGAGGTAAGTAGCAATATTTGTTCAATTCATTGTATATTTTTGTTAAATCTCATTAATATATTTGTGCCTTGAATCACTTGTAGATGGTTGTCATCTAAAGCAATCCATAAAGAAGATATAAATTATTGGAAGAGAAGAATTCCTCGTCTAATGTGTGAAATGCAAAAGTGTCTACCTTCGACATTTTTCAATGCATAAGAACACTACTTCATACACCAAGTTGAGGAGATTGAATTGTGTGGACCTGTACACACAAGGTCAATGTGGATGGTTGAGAGGCACTTGAAATTTTTGAAGGCTTTGGTTAGACAAAGAGCACATCCCGAGGGTTCTATGGTGGAGGGATACATGGTATACCAGACCATGGTGTACATTATTGTATATCTTCCTAAGTTTGTAGCAAAGATCCATGTAGATCGCATTTGGGATCCCAACTCCATTAACAAATTCGAAGGGGAGTACTTGATGGGGAAAGGTAGATTGAAGAAAGTGTCAGGTAATTATAAGATGGTCATGGAGATTGGTGTAAGTGTTCCAAGGCTTTCTTGCACAACTGGCTAAGAAGACCTTTCCTTGTCTTCTTCTGGGAACCTAATATTTTCTAGGTCCTTGTTAGGCTTAGATGATTAACTAAGTCCTAATCCAACTCCTCTCCAAGAGTCTCACACCTTGTGCTTCACCTTGAAGGACTAACACCACTTTGTTATGTGCAAACTCTCTCCTACACTTAGAAGACTTTAAGTGCCAACATCACACAAACATTGAATTGATTGTAGGGGTGCCAAACACATTAGAAACATGCCATGTACGTCCAACTGGATCCATCTTGGAAGATCTCCAAACTCCTTTTCTATCGGTTTCAAGAATTGGTCTTGAGGAGGCCTATTTCTTGTAGCCCTTGACAGAGACCTTTACTTCATTCCTGCCCAAACTTTCCAAACAACTTAAAAAACCAATTCCACATTCGAATACCCTTTTGGATTTTATGAAAGATTCAAAAGATTCTATACTCCTAAGTCCTCCGTACACTAGTTTCCTATTATCTAGGTTAAATAGGGCTATTAGGCCTAGTTTGTAGGACCCCACTAGTTTTCTTGCTCAAACCTTAGTCAAATGGATTGATAGAACCTCAATCCTTCTAGCATGTTAGGATATGTCTATACCCTACCTGGAACTGTACTTGTTCCGTACTGTACCTCAATCCCCTGCCTAAATTCTTCAATTCATTACTGTCAAACCTCTAACCGGGCACTCTAAGCTCGCCTAGGACTTGACATTAAACACAATTGTTCCACTCTCCATGACTCCTAACTCTACATATGTATAGACCAATGGCTCCCCTAACACATCCATCTACCCTCAGGAAAATCTCGTGACTAGATTACATGGGGGAGCCATAAAAACACAAGCTAGTCAGGACAGGACCAGTAAAACCCTTAAACCTTAACCTATCTATTCAGGACACTAAAACAGCTTAAATCAACTTACTTGTAGAATGAAAAAAGTTTAATACTATCCCATGAACACGACTCTAACACTAAATCAAAACATCCAATTCACTTAGTATCATTGTCACTCAATAACACTCGGAGTTCACATAAAAACAGAAATTGTAGAGCTATCTTCTATTGCAAAAACTTGATTACAATCTCCCTCTTTCTTGAATTCAAGCCTGCTTCATATTAGATGCCATTCACCATGTTTTTAGGGTATGTTGGTCGATCCCCCACTCCTATCCTTTAGTGGATCCTATGTAACCGAGTTGCATGCAACATTTGCCATAATGGCAACTGTTGTCATGACAATTTTGTAACAACATTTGGCAAGTACTCTGTCATTATGCCACCTTCTTAACTCTTAGGACCTCTATCTCCTATATTTCGAGTAACCAACACCATTAAAGGCCTCATGGAATCTTTCTAACATCATTCATGTGTTTAGAACATATTTAAGACTCAAATCCCAACTTAAGCTACTAAGGCTAAGCAATGTAAAAACTATTAACAATGACTAACTTTAGTGACCTTAATCCTAATGACTAACTCACCTAGCCACAACAATGACCTTCTAAGGTCCAAAACAAACATACAATTACTCGGAATTGGCTAATGTCAGATACAAGCCCAAAATATCCTAACTATGGAGGTTAGCCTAGGTGTGCTCCTGCACCAAAGATTAATTAGAATACATTTTACATTTGGTTTTTATGTATATTGTACTTATAAATTAAGGTCGTATATCATGGTAATTAACTAATTATACGTCGTTTGTGAATTTAATTTTTTTTTGATATAGTTGGTCGAGAGTGGGATGCACTACATTTGTGCGTCACAAACAATCTTGATTGGATGACGGTATGGATTGAACGATGTCAACAATATGGTCGTGCATTAACATGGGAAGGTGTGGCTTCATTGGTTAAAGAAGCTCATCATAACGGAAATTCCAATGTTACACCAAGGGAAATTGATTTAGCATATGGTTTAAGAGATAAACAGGTATGTATAAATATATTAATCACCCATATTATTTAATTATTTTCAATTATATTCATGTATATATATGTTGAGATTTTTTTCTTTGCATACATTCGGCCAAGAATAAATATGTTTATCAACTAACGATATTGCAATAAGTTTTGCATGTTTGACATATTGTAGATGAAACACCACAAGGCTATGTGGTGCAATGGTTGTAAATTTTGAATCAAAAATTTGGATGACACAAAGAAAACTTGTGATTCTGGGATAACTGCAGTCTTCCAAGTGACTAATGTTTCATCTAGAAGCGACATACATCCAGAAGTCTCAGAAAATCAATACTATGGGATTTTGGATGATATACTTGAGTGTGACTTTAAGTCCTTCAAATTAGTTTTGTTCGTCGTCCTATGGTACAGGCTACGATTGAATGAAAATGATCCCGAGAGAACTGTTATTGAACATGATAATGGATTTACCATGGTTAATACAAGGTATTTTGAGCGAGCTGGAAATGAGCCCTATGTTCTTCCAAGCCAATGTGAGCAGGTATTTTACTCAGAGGTTCCAGGTAAAGCGGGTTGGTCATATGTTGTTAGACATGATCCAAGAGGAAGGCCGGTAAAGTATAATGTGGTGGAAGAAGAAGATACTGAAGAAATAGAAGATGATGTAGATGATGATCAGGATCAACAGTTAGTTGATGATGTGCCTGACGAAGATGTCGAAGAGGAGGAACTAGATCATGATGATGTAGGAGTTAATGTTCATGAAGATGATATCCGTGTGGATGATGACATTATCGAAACTGATATCAATGACGATGATGATGATATGACCAATCCTTACAATGTTGAATCTGGATCGGATGATACAGACAAAGAGTTGGATGAAGAAGAAGATCAATGACATTAATTTGTATTGTCTATTTGATATTAATTTCATGAAAGAATTATATTTGACTTATGTGGTTACATAATTAATTTATGATGTTTTTAATTTTAATTATATTAGAATATGTTCAGTTAACAGATGTAAAAAATAAAATGGATAAACCAAAAGATGAAAGCGTGAGACCACTGCCTTGTTGGGTGTATGGAGTCTAATGAAGATCTATAAAAGTGTAATCTATGATGGCAATAATTCAAAGTGTTTGGCACACAAATGTAGTTTATAACTTGTATAAATGTTCAAGTAAATGACTGACAAACTCTACTTGAGATAGAATGACAATCCTAGTTATGTGATTCTTCTTATTAATATAATTAATAATCTTTAGTTACTGTGATTGACTAGGAGGGTTTAATCTTTACTTGAAAGAACCAAATAATCACATCACACAAATACAACAAATGTGTATCAGTAAACTGAATATATATATATATATATATATATATATATATATGCTTGATATATCAATTTAAACAACAGAAAAGCATCAATAGTATCAACTACTTCGAGCATGAGATGATTACAATGACATTTCACCACATAAGATAGTTATTTAATTTGCAATTTGGAAGCAAGCTCTAAGCTAAGACAAACAAACACAAAATCTTACAAACACATATGATTTAGGCCAGTGCCATATACTATTGGGGAGTCGAATTAATTCACAAATATTTAGATTTCCATAACAGGTTCAAACACATAACATATAAGATCTTTGACAATATTGCATTACAACAGTGTCAATTTCTATCCTAACTCAATACTTCTTATCAACTCCCTTTACAAACATATCCATCTATGACTCCATCCAAGCATTTTAATTTACTCTTTGAATTAAAGCAAAAATGGAAATCATACACACCATGATAACAGTGAGATGAACACCATAACCCTTGATTATATTATTCAAAATTGTGATATGTTTATACAAACGAGAGCCATGAGCTCTAAATATATCATTATAACTAAAATGCTAGTACTGTCATGAAACATCAAACCTTCATGCTGTTGTAACTGTCAAATTTTGACAAATTCATTATTTCTTCATGATTATTAGTCTCCGAAAAAAGATTCATAATGCAGAAAAAAATATCCTCACATAGCATATTTTACCAAAATTCGATTTAAAATTGTGCCATAACACCCCATAAATTTCATCTGACATTAAAATCTTTACATATGAAAATATCGGCATAAGTTGATGCAGGTCTCATCGATGATAATATACATATCCTAAATGTATCGGCAAGACATAGCAAGGGTCACACTGATCAAGTTATACACAGAGAGAATGTGGGTTTCTATATCTTATCAGCAAGACAAAAAGTATCGGCGAGACGATGTAAGGTCACATCGAGCTAAATTACCTTTTGCCGATTGGAGTAACGTAAAGTCTATCAGAGAGACTTTGGTCATCAGAGAGAGATTTTAAAACACTGCCCGTAGCATTATTATTCTTGCCAATAAAGCAAGGGGAGGACTCACTCGGTGAGACAAACGATGCCAGGGAGAATTCAGAAAGTCTTACCGACCCCTCGGGTTACACCGACAGAACTGAGCATACGAAGATAAAGGGTGTTGAGAAGACAATGCGCATGGTCTCGCCGAAGAAAAAGTGTATCGGTGAGACATGTCACCGCGGGGAGATCTAAGAGACATCACATCGAGTATTATTTTGTCGCCAGAACAAATTGCTTGGTCTCGGCGACATACTCGATAAAGTGAACATCTCGGTGAGACAAAGTACTTTTGGAGTAAGGCAAAGAACCGTTGGCCCGATTCATTAAGTCTGAGTGATAGTTGTTTCGGTGAAAGTCATGGCGATATAAAAGCAAAAGGAAAGAAACTATCGGGGAGACTTGTGATGTCGGGGAAACTGCAAGACGTCTTGGTGGGTGGGTGATCGTTGAACCCTGATGTGACAGTGAGAATTTCGAAAAAAAAACTTGCAGCATTCATGTCTAGATCGGTAAAAGACATTCATGGCACCACGAAGCGTAGGAGATTTTGCATATCAGGGTATGATCAATTGAAATCATTGTCTCACATAATTCAAAGTGAAGGAGAGCAAGGGAACCAGTAGAGCAATTAAGGCATTCACCTGGCTTGAGTTTGGAAGAAGTTATAGTAAGTTTCTCGTCCTCTCAGAATTCGTAAAAATTTGAATTATGGAAGGCACTGGTTCAGGAAAACTAAAGGGAAGAAAACCCGAGGAGGGAAGCCAATCAAAAGAAAAAAAGCAAAAGACTGAGTTGCAACTAGAAGGTACTGAAAGGAAGCTAAATCAAGACCTCATAGACCAGTTACCTAGTTCTGGACCTAAAGCTAGGCATTCTGCACAGCTCAAAGCGGAAGTTGACAAGTTGGACGACAAGTGCAAATTTATAGGTGATGTTTGGACTCCAATTAGAGGCTATGAGTTATTCAATTTCCATTACCAAAGGAGAAATCACTTTGAGCTAGTATGCAATCCATGGAGGCTCAATTTAGGGAAATTAGTGTGCCCTAATGTTTTTATTAACATCGAACTGGTAAAATTGTTGGCCGGACACAATGATTCGAAAAAGAAAGCTATATGTGATTTGTCAGGGAATCCATTGATACATGTATCTGAGAATGCAATTGCTGAGGTTTTCAGAATGGAGGGAATATGCAGTGACAAAGTAGTGAGTGAAGAGCTCGATAGTGAGTTCAGAAGGATGGACACCATTTATAAAGGGTGGAGGTTACCTCTGCACAGAATTAGGTGTCATGGCAAACCTACTCCAATGGAAGACAGTGAGGGGCCACCCTTTCATGTAGACCTCTTCGAACCTTACCTAAAATATACTTACTACTCAGTGGGACAGGTATTAGGGATGGAGGTACCTGAGCATATGGTGGTTGTGCCCATGGTGATTTCTGCAGACATTCAGTACCACAATTCCAAATCATTTGACTATGTTGCACATGTTTTTAAGGAGCTAGATGCAAGTTTGATGGCGATAAAGAGTGGTGTTTATGTTCTCCATCTCAGAAATTACTCACCGCTGATGCACTTAGTGTTGTATTTTGGACAAGAGTTAGGTTTATGGCCCCAGGAGCTGAGGATTTCACAATCTGACAAGGAAGGTAGGCCATTGCCTGTTCAATTATGGACTGTTGTTTGGGACAGCAGGTTTGCCAATTCAAATTTCTTGCATTTTGAAGAATTCTTTGTGAAACCCTTGTATAGATTTTTTAGCCATCCTTGTGATTATTCTTTATCTGAACAAGTAAAAAGGTTTCTTAGGCCTAGAGATTACAATGGACCAATTAACCACAACTGGGGGGATTGGTATTGCTTAGAGAATGCCACAATGATTAGGGTTTATGGCTTTGAGGATACACCTTTCATTCTGCTCAGAACTATCCCGGATAGAATTGCATACCTTGAAATTGTTAGGCAAATGGATTACTCCAGTATTATGAACTTAAGTTCATATGCGAAACAGGCTTTTATGCCTAGTACATTGTGTTTTAGTGATTTCACTGTATTAGCCAAGGAAGGTTATGATCTGATTCTGGACAAATTATTGCACTACAACATGAGCAGAGCACCAGTGAGAAAGAACTTTGATCCAAAAGGGTATATCCACTTTGCCAGAAAAAATGTAAATCTCGGAGGGTACCATCATGTGCCCTTTAAATCTGATGACATAATCAGAAACCTAGAGGCAAAGGAAGCTGAAATTGTGATTGAAAAACATAATCAGGAGCTGGTGGATGCTAAGTCGTTATCCTCCATTAAGGGGATTTCAGAAATAGACAAGCCACAAAGCTCATCTGGGAAAGTTTCAAGAATGAAGACTCAAGAGTATGCCTATGTTGCTAGAGAAACAGACGTTGAGGAAACCATGGATGTAGATACAAGACATGAAGACTATAGGTCTTTCATATCAGATGATGAATTTATAAAGACCTCGGATTTTAAGACATTTTTATATAAGCAAAAAGGGAAAGAGATAAAGGGACAAGTTGACAATGTCACTCTAGGGAATGAGGATCAACTGTTAAAAAGCTTAAAGGATGAAGTGGACAAAGAGATGATTGACATGACCCCTGAAAAGGGGAGGGAGCTGCTTGAAAAGGCAGGTGTTATGATTTTTCTAGGTTTGGATATGAATTTTGTATTAGTTTTTGATAGTTTCTTAAAAGATAACAATGCTACCCACAAGCTCAGTATAGAGAAGGTGACGGAGGTATACATAGGATCAAGATACAATCCTGGTGATGAAATATTGATGATTTGGGCCTTGTATCCTCCTCACAAGAAATCAATTGTTATTGATACTGAAAAGGCATTCAAACATGTCATGACCCTAAAGGCTGGGGAGGTTGATCCTGTAGCGACTGTTGATATTGGGATAAATATAGCCAAGTTGAATAAAGCCCAAATCCAAGCATTGATAAGGGAAAGGGAGATATACAAAACCAATAATGAGAGGATGTTGAGAGAGAATGAACACTTGAAAGACTTGGTAAGTGGTGTAATAGAACCAACAAGGATGCTCATTCAAGGTGAGAGTTCACAGAAAAAAGACCGTTGGGAAGGGTTAACTGCATACTCTCAAGGGAGAATGGATGCATTTGCTACAATAATAAAAAGAAGGAAGGTTGTTTTAACCACTTGGTTAAATAAACTCTGGGGAAAACATTCACAATACGTAGATGCAATAAAGGAACATAGGAGAGTGGATAGCAGAATTCAGGAAAGAATTGAGGAATTGGAGGACACTACTAGTAATGAAGAGATTGAAAAATATGCCAATTGTATTATGGATAGGCACAGGGATTTCTATGGAGTTACAAGGGGATATGCAGGAATTGACAGAGGCTGCCGAAGATAGATTCACCAAGTTATGTGATGATGAAGGGAAAATGAAGGAAGCGACTACATGGAAAAGTGAGTGCGAAACAATACTCCAAGGGATGCTGGAGACAACCACTGCAAAAGATGTGATATTGGATGCAACATGTGAGCAAAATGACAAATGATAATGATGGAGATTGTGATCTGTGATGCGTTGGGAGATGCCGACACTCATGAGCGCCAGGATTATACGGAGCATATGTCTGCAGTCCATTTGTGGCTCAAGAGAAATTAGTTAATAGTGGATTTGTTAAACCTTTTATGCTTTAAACCTTTTTGAAAAGGCACGTCCTTTTGCAAACTGATGTATAAGTATCCGTTGTTGGATAAATTTAAGGGGTAGAAGATAGAATTAGAATAGGATAGACTGCTGTAAGCATTAAATTTTCAGAAATGATGACATTCAAGGAGACTATGTTGCATGTATGAACTTTGAAGGAGATAATGAAAGACTATTGATTTAGTGGCTTCATTCTGGTATCAATTGTTTGTTGGATTCTTTCAATTATTTGATTGTCTCGAATCTGATGTTTCTTGGTTGTTTAAATTGAAGTATCAAGTATATATTCTATTTATAAGCACACATTTGTTGTTTTTGTGTGATTTGGTTTATTGGATTCTTTAAAGAAGAATTAAAATTCCTTTCAATAAATTACAGTAATTTGGGAATACCATTTGGATCGTTAAGAAGAATCAGATTATTAGATTTGATATTCTGCCTCAACTAGGGTTTATCATTTACACTCTTGCATGTTTATAATTATATGCCAAACAATTAGAGGACCTACTAGATAGAAACCATTCATTAAAGGCTTTCATTTGACTTCGTTTTACCCAATAAGGCACTGGTCTCCCTTATTTACATTACATTAGTTTTATTCATTTCATTTAACATCTCTTAATTGAACATATTAATTCATACCTTGATATTGCATATACAATTTATACCAAAGTAGGATCATATCTTTCCACTGTTAAATTGCCATTTGTGGATAGTTAGATCAAGTAGGAAACATAAATTGAACATATTAATTTAGTATAAGAGTCAACCAATCATAAGGAAAACATAATATGAAGATGAATTTTCTCAAATCTTGTGGTTGTAGATGCCCTTTTGAAATCTATGCAAAATGTGGGAGGATAGACAAAGCTCATGAACTATTTGACACAATGCCTCTAATAATTGTAATCTCATGGAATACACTCTAATTAGAAAAGTCTCATCACTGCCCTCATAACAATCTATCAATTTTTTTAGTGTCTATTGTGTTATACCCAATTTGGGACATGGGGTATAACAAAATAGACACTAAAATAAATTGAGAGATTACAATTCTTTGAGACATTTTGTCAAATAGTTCACAAGCTTTTTCTATCCTTCCACATTCTGTATAAATTTTAAAAGGGCATCTACAACCACAACATTTGAAAAAAATCATCTTCATATTATGCTTTGATGGATGTCTATACCTTGTTCCAAATCTCCCATATTAAGGAAACCAATAAGGATTTTGGTGAAGGTTGTGTTGGTGTTTAAAATACAATCCATGTAGAGGTTGCAGATATCTAAGAGGTAGCCAACCCCTATCGAGGACAACTACAACCACTAATGGCCAACTAACGAGAGTCAGTAAAGGACTGACTTCTCCTACACTTTTGGCTCTATAGGACCAAGGTGGGTAAACCTAAACGTGTTCACATGAATGTCTCATGATTGGTAAGAACACTTCCTATGTACAGATTACAATTCCTACACACTCAAAGGGATAGTGATCATCTCAAGGTTTTGGCAGACTAGAGAATGACTACCAGTACCAAAGAGCAACAGAACTGACCCACTTATTTGTTACAATACCTCCCTAAGGAGGACAAGGTTGTATTCAAGTGTTTTGTGTTCAGTATTTGGATATCCTTGCTTAGAACCTACAGTCTTGAACTAATAAAATGACACAAACATTATCCAGTGCTTCATCCATAGGGCAACGGAGTCATACAGAACAAAATCCTGATACGATGAACCCATCTCATATAGCATTACTATCATGAGATATTTTAGCATATTAAGATAGTACTTCTTCAAGCATCCTGAGTATATACAACCATGAACATGTAACTTATTTTTCAAGCATTTGATTAACTCTTTGAGTTAAAGCAAGAAAATGAATCACATTTTCAATTAACTATTGAAACTGAATAGATGAATCTTTGATAAAGCTATTCATAATCCATGGCACACACCCAGGAGAGTAAACCATCTTAATTTTATAGATTTCTTTCAATATAAGTAATTAAAAAAGCATATCACACTAATCTGTATATAAACCTAACCCCAGGATGACTTCCTGAAACAAAATGTTCATAACACTTTAACAATAAAGAGGACTGTATAACTTCCAAGCGTCGGATTGCAAAAAAATTTTGACCCTTCACAATGAGTTGTGAAATCTCATTTATAGAATAGGAGAGCAACAAGAATTAGGCTACATTGTGACACCAAATTGAATTTCAGCACCAAAATGAAATTCAAATTTACATTCCTTGTCATAATGATACCGTGCATGAACAAAGGAATCAAAACGGTTATGAAATAACCAGTCGAAAAATAAAATTTTGTGCAAAGCACGCACACGTCCATATCCACATCCACATCCACTTGATAGAACAACAAGAGAAGAGAAGACACGTCCAACAGACCCACTGCCAGTAATCATGAAGAAGCAACATGGCCCTGATACAAGCAACCACTCTGAGTTCAAGCCTGCGATAGCGATGGCACCACCTCCTCTTTACCAACCTTGTGAGCACATTCCTGAACAACTGGACCTGGTGCTAATGTAGACACTGGATCAATTTCCAGAACCTCCTCATTCACTCCCATAAGATCAGCCAAGGAAGCCAAATAGTATCGATAATCAGAATCAGTCTCAGATTCATCAGAATCCGAGATGATTATCGGGGGCGAACAATGTACTGGCCTCTTCCCAGTGTTCCTAATAATAGCCTTGGGAGACATGGGAGAATCGGATTTCTTCATGACTGGTGAAGCCAGCCTCGCACTCCTTCACTTAACTTATTTACTCATGATAGAAACAAAGCGCAACCACAAACAAAAGAAAAACCTTACTACACTTAGACACAAGAGAATGCAATGCTGATTACATACAATTCAATTAGCATTTATAGAGTAAGCCAGTATGTAGGGTACAATTACTTGAAGGTGATTCAAGCACTTGCATAGTTAATGATCCGAATAACTATGAATACCCTCAACAGGATGGCACTATTCGCACGCAGGAGGAAATCAGGTGGAGATCCTCGAGAGAAAAGAAACCTGTATCATTAATGACAGCAACAACCAAGTAATACATGCCACGTGGGCAACTCACACACTTCTTCCCTATAAATGAACCGCCGATTCGGGAGGCACTTTAACAAACGGAGGGTGGAGATCAAGTCAATGGATGTTGACAATCCATGTCGGCAGAAGAATAGACCCAGACCGCACAATGGGTCCCATATAATCCCACTGGCATGAAAAGAAAAGCCACGTGCCACTCCCTCGTGAACCTCTCAACACTCTCCCGGATATTTACTCTGCTCGTGCGAGGTGTACGAGAGATCATGATTACCCCGTTATTGATGGCTATTACCGGTGAAAAGACGGCCCCCTGTCATATCGAACACCTCGGGAAGAAAACCCATTCATCCATTCACGCCACATGGCCATATCTCGCGAACCTCGCACTACTTTGATGATGCCAATAGACAAACCTACGAGGTCTGCAAGAAGCGGTCAAGATCGAATTCTATGATCGGATGGCTCATCTGCCCTCAGATGGAAAATTTAAGTGGGGATGGCTATTACCGGTGAAAAGAAGGCCCCTTGTCATATCGAACATCTCGGGAAGAAAACCCATTCATCCATTCA
>CM021100.1:250752371-250888313 GCA_007115665.2 Sequoiadendron giganteum | reverse complement strand
GCCACGTGGCCATATCTCGCAAACCTCGCACTACTTTGATGACGCCAGCAGACAAACCTGCGAGGTCTATGAGAAGCGGTCAAGATCGAATTCTATGATCGAACGGCTCATCAGCCCTTAGATGGAACATTTAAGTGGGGCTCGCATTGAAATTTCTGGTGGTGTAATACCTAGGCCATTACGCCAAAAAGATCGGCAAATCAGGTGAAATAGGGCCGGTTAAGCACGACCCAAGAGGGATGAAACCTCACTTAAGTGACCAGTCCATCATGGCAACAGGTCACCGTTAAAACATAACAAGAGGGTTTTGACCGATCCATACTGAAGGTTACCCTGAGTAATTTAGAAACCCTCTAACCCCAGCTTCAATTTACTGAAGTTCCATCAGGTTGTGGAATTTTTCTTTGCATCTACCAATTGCATTTGTTTGAAAGTTTCTAAAACCTTTTCAACAAATCCATTATGTGTATATTCTAAAATCATTATAGTCCTTATAGTCCTAGTCCACATCACTTTGTTTTTTGAAGAAACTATTACCATATATTTCTTATTTATGTTCTAAATTGGATACATGTTTATAAGTTTGATATTACAATTAATAATATTAATTTTGGCAAGACATTAAAAGATTTTGTTGATTTTAAAAATATATGCATCCAAATGTAAAAATGCCAACAATGGAAGCAATGATTGTAACACATAATTTTTGATGTAGTATCCAATTCAAAGGATGATGTTACAATTTAGGGTTATGATTGGGCATTTAATTAGGGTTAGGATTTAGTGTTCGGGTTAGTGTTAGGTTTAGAGTTAGGGTTAGGGTTAGGAAAATAATGTTAGGATTAGGGTTAGATTAGGGTTTATGTTTTATGGTTAGGGTTAGATTTAGAGTTTTGGTTATGGTTGGGATTAGATATGAAATTAGGGTTAGGGTTTAGTATTACAATTAGGGATTATAGTATTAGGGTTATATCTAGAATGAAGCTTTAGGGTTATTGTAATTATGATTAAGGGTTGTTTTTATATTTGGCTTAGAGTTGGGGTTAGGATTAGGGCCAGGGATAGGGCTAGGGTTAAGTTTAGGGATAGGTTTAGGGTTATTAGAGTGAATGCAACTAATTAATAAAATAAATAATATTTAGGGTTAAGTAATTAGGGTTAGGGTTGGGGTTAGAGTTTTGGTTGTGGTTAGGGTTATAAAGATAGGATAAAGGTGAGGGTTAGGGTCAAGGTTAAGGTTTCGAGAGAAAGGGTTAGGTTATGATTTGGATTACCCTAAACTCTAACCATAACCATAAACCCAATCCCAAACCTAACCCTAAAGAAAACACATAACCTAACCCTAATTGTAGTGTTTGAGGCTAGGCTCAAACACTATATAACCTAACCCTATATAACCTAGCACTAGAAAAAATTCTTCTCCCAAACAATCTCCTCTACTTCTATTCATGCCTACTAGAGTTGCAACATTCAACATTGGTGCTTCAACCATTCATTCAAAGCTAAGAATTTGAAAGCAGGATTCATTTGTAATATAATTAATCATTTAACAATATTATAATTATTATTAATCTAATACAATATTAATATTATTAATAATATACCAATAATATTAATAATCTAATATAATTACTATTAATCTATATATAGATTATATATAATCTTAATATATCAAATATATCATTATAATTCATATAATGTAATATAATATTGTTATATAATATATTAATATTATAACAGTACTATTAATCAAAGTGCTTGAATATTTATGTCGAGTTTTAGTACATTATATGACAGGTTACTAAAGTGGCTTCGAGATGCACATGCTCAAAATTGACGGTGATGTTATAATCTTGATGAAAAGTTGCTTGACGGTTATGTTCAGTACTGGTGACTTCTCAAACACAAGAAGATGTGATTTTGGCCCTATTACGAGAAGATTTAAAAGTTGATTCTAGAGCTGAGAAAAATTATCACATTAAATTATGAAGCCCCTTTCTTTGGCAAGGAGATTCCATGTGTGTTCAAAAATTCTTATTGCACATATTTTCATTACTCATGTTTCTAAGAACCTTGCAAATCCTCATATTTGAAGATTGAAAAAATCCAAAGGTATATTTTATGGCCTCCCTTTAACCAAGGAAAATGGTTTCACAAAGTATCCTAGGAGTTTTATTATTTCCCTCATGACTATAATAGGCTTCGCTTACTTTATATTCACTACTCTAAATGGCGCCATAATAGGCTTTGCTTGCTTTATATTCACTACTCTAAATGGCGCCATAATTTTTTAAAATTTAATTAACATACTCTAAAACCTAACTAAAGCAGGTTGTAGCTCATCAAATTGGACAAGTGAAAGGTCAATACCAGTGCTGAGGAAGACTTTGGAGGAGTGAAAACAAGGTCAATACTAGCACCGACGAAGAGTTTGGAGCTAAAACGAGGTCAATACCAGCACCGAGGACCAGGTTGAGGGAACTCAGGTAAAATCGATGACCAAGGGACAATGAGTACTGTAAGTTTGGCATCCCCATTCTCTTTAACCTGCAACTTTCATGCCTAGTTTCCAAAGATCTTCTCACACATTGGCCCCCCCATTCTCGTAAAATGGTATAAGATAAGGTAGAAAAAATAAAATAGCTTTGTCTTTCACATTTTTATAGTGATTACTAGAGGCACATAGACCAATTCTTCATAATAGATGAATTTGATCATATTTTTCCAATGATGCAACAGTTCAACTTTGGGGTGTATCATTTAGGCAACAGTTCAACATTGGGGTTCATCATTTAGGCAATGACGGATCCCTACTCTTTCCATATGCTCTTTCCTTTCTATTTCTTCAAATGTATAGTTTATGTCTTATATTGTATTGAAATAGTTATTCCCACAACTTGTGTGGGACACCATACATTTGTAATTATCAATAAAAGACATTTGTGAAAATTTTGTGCAATCTTTTTCTTGTATACATTTGCATAATGAACTGCAATTCATTTGATAATACTTTTGTGTATATGAATGGAACTTAGTAGAATTGAATGTGTACCTTTATCTTTATTTTTGCAAAAACTATCCCAACTTTACTTGATTGAGTTAGAAGCTAAATTAGGTAAAAAAATTGGTGACATCTTCTATATGTTTGCCTGCTAAACATCCTCACCAATTACCTAAACTTATCCATTGGGCATGGTGTCGACTCTTGGAACTTGACAAGACTTGAGAAATAGTCTTGCATAATGTTGTAACTCATCCAAAATAGTGCATAATGTTGGCATTTTTTACAACCCAAGTAGAACCTGTAGAAGCTTCTATGAGCTTGCCATACTCAATTTTAAAAGTCCTGAAGGCACTGTGCCAACTTAACGAGAAAAATGCAACAAAATTGTTATCTCTCCTACACTTTGGACTCTGTAAGATCCAGGAGGGTATCCCTAAAATATATTGTCATTCATGATGAGAATGATTTGCTCATACGTGGATAAACAATAGATAAATTCCAGTCTAAGTTTAAACAAGATAATCCTTCAAGAAATTGGCTATTTCTTAGGAGAATTCAGCTCTTATTAACAAGGAATTGAAATAACACCTAAGTGTGTTTTTATGAAATATTCGAGTGAAATTGCCTGAAGCTATAACAAAAAATACAAGAACAATAAGCAGTCAGAGTACCAGTGCCATATCCTAAGGCATGGAGTCAAACTGGAAACTAAACTATAGGGTAACTTTCATCTAGAGTATCTATGATCTGTATGTAAGGCATTACCATCCATTCATCAATACATGAATCTATTACTCTTTAGAAAATCCTATGTGCTAATTTGCATGAACTTATTGAACAACTGAAGCATTTAACAGGTCCATTGAACCAGAGCTATAGTCGAACATAATCCACAGGAAATGACAAATGAAATTTAATGAACATCATCTTTGATAGACTTTTCATTAAAAATTCATGCAAATTATTACAATATGAGAGAAAATAGACTCAAAACAATCACAAGATTTATATAAGTATGCTCCAAAACCCCATGATTTGCTAAGTTCCCAAACAGACTCAAAGCTTCAAAAAACTAGACATATTCTTTTCTCTCTCTCTACTTGATTCTTCTCTTACGTATCTTAAGTAATTTCAACAAACCTATTCCTCGGCCCATAATTCCCTTTTATAAAAACAAGGGAGCAAACAAGCTTTAGGCCGAAGGATACACATGTCCATTTTTTACTAGACCGCTAATTCCTAATCAGTTATCTTTACATCATTTGCTTGGTAAGAGAAGAAAAGCTTAAAACAAAATGATGATTAATTTGTTACGGAGGAAACGAAAGCGTGGTTCCAAGTATTGATTCCCTGACACCAAAGCATCTTTTAACCACTCCATGTGCTGATTTTATTTGCGCAATTTGTACCTGAATCCGGGAAGAGAATGCATTTCAAAATATAATACCGTAGGCTAGACCTGTATTTTACATGACCAAATTGCAGCTCTCATCCCCATTATTTATAATTCAAGTTCATCAATAAACATCTTTTTCCATGACTCAAAATCTTCCTCTGACGGCCAATTGAAAGCCACCACCCGGTCCACCATTTTTTGATAAGTTACATACTTTATCATTAATGAAGTGGTTGTCTTGTCAAAATTCTCCAGGAAACTAATGACAAGTGATAACTTCTCTAAAGTGTTCTCCAACATGCGAATATCAGCATTTTTGCATATCTCATGAGTTTGGGCGATCATTATATTATTCATTTGCTCCTTCCACTCCTGCAAAGGCTTGACACTATCCTGACTATGCAAAATATGAGGTAGTGGAGTCAAATCTTTTCCATCATAAATATCCTTCAGTGCTTTGATTTTGGACTCCATAGGAGCAGCAGACCCCTGGAATTTTTGCTCAACAATAGTCTTACCAAATTGATATGTTTTCATGACTGTAGGATACTTATTCCCATGCTGCTTTGCTCCAACTGCCATAAATTTCAATTTTTCCATTCTAGGGCCCCATCTATTTAGCAAAGGGATAGCCAATTCTCTGTCCCTTGGAAACAATTCAAGTGCTTGCAGCATCAAGGCATAATTTGCATGAACACCATTCAGCTTACTCTGGACCTGTTTATGTAGATGCCTTAACACAGTATCAACAATTTCTGAATTATTCCTTCCTGATGCATCCCAGATTTGATTTACCATCTCCTTATATTCTTCAATCTGCTGGAGTAACTTTTCCCTAGAAGGATCTTTGCTCGAGGTACTAGCCTTCTCAACCACAATAGGCACTTGTCCCATATTATACGGGACCATAGCCCAAGATTGAACCTGTGCAGGAGGTTGGGGTTGATCAATTGGTGGGTCAGCAATAATTTCGCTAGAGCTAACCTGCTTTTGGGATCTCAAGATTTCCATTTGTTGCCTTAATAAGGCCATTTCTATTTCCAATTCTGCCACCCTTTGCTGACTCTTATTATACTCAATAATAATGTCATTATACTGGTTCCTCAAAGTATCTCGGTTTTTAGTTAAATCCTCCATGGTTGCCCTAGTAAATTTGGCAACATTCACAACCATGTCAACAGCCTCCAAGGCAAGGGTATTAGCAACTCTCTTCACAATCAAATGACCACTAAAATCGGATGTTTCAGCGACAATAGGTTTTCGAGACCCTATAGATAGTGACCATATTGCTAGAGAATCCTACTCTTCACTGAAAGTTGATCCTTTAAGTGCTAATGCCGCCTCCTCCTCTATTGCAAGAAGCGGTTTATTTTCCCTTCTTACTGTATCAAATACTACAGCATCAGGAATATCCCATTCAGGGAGTAGCAATATCCCACACTTTTGAACCAATGTTCTGCCCTGTTTTGGTGTGATTTCCTTAAACCTCTCCTTTAATTGTACTCTGACCTTTGACTGAATTACTTGGTCTGGAAGCTCTGGGTGCAAAATTCTCTCATGTGCTACTTGCTTAGTATAAGATGACAAATGAGCTCTCCATACAAAATCTTCAAAAGCATGGGTATGGATAAAAGAGTCATCCATCATGAATTCTTTGCAGGCTTCCATTCTCAAATCATCAATATTTGTAATTCCTTTAATCTCATCCTTCCCCAATCTTAGGGTGATGGCTCCTGAGCTCATTGCAATGTCAGTCGGATCTAGTGGCATTTCTGGATTTATTTCATCCGTAGTTACAATAATATCCTCCTCATCATTACCTTTCTGGACAACATACCCCATACTATCAGTTCTAGGCCTCTTTGGGGATGATGTGCTAATCTGTTCAGAACTCTTCGGAGGCGAATCTAGATTAATAATACCAGATACTGATTTCCTTAGGACGGATGATGCACCACTCATCGTAACTTTCTCTATCCTATTTCTCTTCCTTCTTGAAAATACTTTTATTTTCCCTTGAGGCTGGTAGGTAGGCCTTTCTTCGATTCTTATCTCAGGGTGCTGCTCAGTAACATGTGACTTTCCCTTTCCTTCTACAATCCTTTCCTCCTTCAAGACTCCTACTATGCTCTCGAAATTATCAAGAACATAGATTGCCCTGTGTAGCTCATCTTTAGCATTAGGTACAGGATCAAAACCAGGTATTTTCTCCTATTTACTTCTTACCATTTTTGAATAGGCAATGTACATTGCCTTTCTCTCATCCTGTAAGTCCTCATCAAAAATATTCTTAATGATATCTTTAGGATAGTAGAAATTGTGAACAAAGGTTCTAGTCCGATGTCTAGCCTTCATTTGGGAGATAAAACCCTCAGGATCATAATTCCTAGGGCGTACAGTATTCAATCTATATGGCTTGAGTAACAAGTGTAAATTTCTCCACCCTCCCTTTATCATAACAAAATCTGCAAAAGCTGTATATTCAAGGAAAAAGGTTCCTTTATTGTGTTCAGCAGGAAAATGGAAATCTTAAGATGCTCCCAATTGCCTCATAATCTCTACAAAACCAAGTCTGAGAGGAACTTCTTTAGGTAGGATAGACGGGATGGCATTGGTGCCAAAGACCCTAAAGATTGTAGTATTGTGATTGGGGATAATATCACCCCAATTGTGGGTTAGATTCAACTCAGGCCTGCTCTCCTCTCCATAGGTCTTAGAAAGTCGTGAATTTCTTTTGGAATTCTGGGTGGATCAACAACTAAAGCCTTCCTTAACTTAGATCCAAAAATATTATGAAAGGTGACATAATCAAACTTATGATCATTTTTGTCTAAGACCCTAGTCCAATATTGGATAGGCATTTCAATATCTCCTTCCATCTTCTTCAACTCCATATCTTTTTGAAATACCTTCTGACCACTATATAAAAACATATGAATCAACAGTGAAAACCATCTGAATTTTACCCAATTCTTTCCCAGCTTCAAAGCTGCTAAGCCAGAATCTATGTTCTCTGCAAGGTAAGTGGCAAAGTCATATACCACATTATAACCAGGGTGTTGGAGGTTGACAGCCATATACATTATCTCTATAGGCACAGTCTTCTTTAGGTCAATCCCCAAAACTTGACATAGTGCAAAGATGGTCTTCTTGAAATGAGGGGCGAAGTAGTCTACTAGGAAAGGTTCACGCTCATTCTTGCTAATAACAACCTTTTTCTGATTCTTCCCTCTTCCCGACACAGCCAAATGGGGTATCAAAAGGGATGTCTTTATCAAACCCTTAGTGTTTCTGTATTCTTCCCTGAAGACCTCCAATTTGATGGGAATCATATCTTGGCTCCATTCATGTAAGCCAAAAATCTCTGCAATTTCCTCTCTGGTTACTTTAATCATAGGCTTGCCAAGATGTGTTCTGACAATTCGAGTCACAGGATCGTACCTTGCAACAATATCTTTTAATAAGTCTACATCTTCATAGAAATTCGGTACCACCAGCTTACCCAAGTCCAGTCTCCAAGGATTACACAAAGGAACAAGCAAATTTCTATTTCCAAACCAATTGGAAAAGAGCTGCCAACTAGTGTATGGCAATTCGGCATCATGGATTGTACATTGTTTGTCCATTAAACCTTCATGAATCATGGGTCCATAGAACAATATCCTTCCTTCTTGCTTCTTGCTCGTAGAAGGTTTCAACAGATCAATAATATCTTGTGAGTAACCCCTAGGCGTAGCCTGGGGACCAACAGTTCGTGCCTTGGATGCCATATATTTTAAACAGAAGGGGATTTGAACTAGGGTTTTCTTAAAGAAAAACAAACAATTACACCCTATTCTCGACTGCCGTTACAGAAAACTTTTTTATATGCACACAAATCACTAGAAATGACCTATATAAGCTCTAACAGCCAATTCACTTAACAATTCACCAAGAATCGAAAAGGACACAATCGCCAATTATTCAATAGGCAACGCTAATATATTCTCAAATTACAAAAGAAGGCGTTCGTATCACTTACTGTTTATTTTGCAGAGCATCAACTGTCGCGATATTGGAGAACTGAGATAATAGCCGCTTTTCTAAACACTGAGGAATTCTTATAAACCAGAATGCAACACTGAAATAGCAATCCACTGGTTATTTAGCATTTAATTACGCAGGCCGAGTCAAACTTGACCATTACTATTCGCTCGTGCGAGATAGAACGGCTATAGTACAGCACCAGTTTGTCTGAAAACATGTCGTTGATCAAAGATACAATTGGTCAGACGGACGGTCTAGATTTGGTCAACAGCAATTTGAAAATGACACATCCTCCTTCCAGTCAGCAAGTGAGCAAGAATATTTCCCATTAGGTACCACATCAGCATGGAACGGGTCCCACCTCATTCGTTAATCGATAACACCGACACCCATGTGTCAACACATCACGTACCTCGCAGCATTATTGAAACTAAAGTTTTAATTGCGCGAGGTCAGTGAGGGACGGCCCAGATGCATCAGATAGTACACAGCTATCAACATCATCACCCCTCCATCAGTCAGCACTCAAAAACTGGCCCCACCAAGTTACACAATAGTTGGCAGCATCTCGCAAGCCTCGTAGCATTTTCTGTGATGCAAGCACAAACCTTGCGAGGTGTGCGATGAACGGTCAAGATCGCAGTTCCTGCATCTGTCGGCTAATACAAATCTACACATGTGAAATAGTTACCTTAAAGAAAGGGGACCACTAGGCAAACGGGGAAATAACCCACGGGATCAAAAAATAATTCAAAGGCTACGTTGTAAAGGTTAATAGGCCGAAAATCATAGGGACACATAAGTCAAAATGCAAAACCGAAAGGATAGGTAAAAGGGGTCAGTGAAGTGATGGCCAAAAGGGATAAAACACGACTTAAGTGACTGAGTATTGCTAATAGCAAGTCAACGGCCAGAAAGAAAAAACCCCCAAATACCAGACCGGTAGAAAAATAACGAAGATAAAACCACCCCAAAGGGAAGGAAAACAAAAGCTCCACCACATAACACCTACCAACCTTATTCAACCTACCAAATGACTCAAAACAAACTAACCATTCAAACAAAACTTATTCACTTAAAACAAAAACTATCCTAACCTAGACTAACTAAGGAAAGGAATACCTAAATAAAACCATTAACTGGTTCATGAAAGTAGCTACCCTTTGTTTGTAACTTGTAATGCTCCATATGTTTGTGAGCATCAAAGAGGAAATGAAGAAATGATAGATGTTTAACCAACTATTGCAATGCCTCATAAATGGAGAAAACAAATCCACAAATCCACTTACCATTCATGTTATCTTAAAATGGATAAGATAGTAGGATAGAGTCCTCATGCTTGGGTGCAATAATGACTTGTGATGCATTGCTAGTTTCCATCCTAGTTAGATGCCTGATAGGACATCCCCTTGAAAGCTTTAGATTGGTTTTTCCTTTTTCCTTTTTTGGTGTGATCATATCCTTCACCTTACTCTTATGGTGCTCTTATGGGACAAGAAATTGATTTGGAACTTCATGGTTTTCTTCTTCTTTCAAAGAACCCAATAAGGTTGATATAATATTATCATGACTACATTCTTCAAACCTTTCTACCTTTTTTATGGTTGTCATGTTTCATGGCTAATAAGTTTAGACAAGAGAGAAGGAAAAATAGCTTGCTTTTATTGATTGAAAGGTAAAAATACAGCTGAGTACAAGTCCGTGAAAATGAGTTACAATGCTATTTTTTTCTTGAAAGCTCCAAAAATGAGCTACAATACTTGTTGAAAGAAGAAAGAACTAACTCCAAACTATCATTTGAAGTTACTTTATGCTTGCAAAGATGTTGCACAAAGATGTTAAGTAGATTTGATTTGTGATGAACACATTTGGATGGTAGTAACAATAACTTGCAATCTATCAAGACTTGATTACCTTATAACCTGTCAATTTCTAGCGATGAAATGATAAATTAATCATAATGTCACCTTCGGATCACATCACCATGAAAGAACTTCATCCAAAATCCTTATGAGTGCAGACACCACAAAATAGGTATTTGTTAGATTTGTCTTCCTCAAGCGAGGGAAATTCAGGAAGAGAAGAGGAAAGCGAGACATGTAGTAGGTTTAAAAGAGGGAGATCAACTAGAGGTCAAAAGATTAGAAGAAAATTTCATAAACGCATGGAACTTTTTCTTACTGAAGGGGGGTCATGTTCTTATGATGATGAGAGCATAGGCGACATCGAGGTGCCCTTGAGGTACAAACATCTACGGAAACAATGGGTACCCAAGGAACTTCCTCCAATAAACACTGATCTTTGTGTCAACGAGAGGATATATCGCATAGCACCATCGTCATTACATGGTTTGGGCCTATTTTGCATGGACGGCATAAAAGTCTGTTACAACAAAGTTACTGAGTTGATGGAGTATGTTGGACCCTATTACAATTACAAAAATTGGATGCAGTTGGTTTGATATACACGAAGTATGTGTAGGTATGCACTATCAGCAAATTATATACAACTAAAAGATAAGGATCAAAATAAAGGAGTGGCTAGGTACATTGACGGGAGGCCAAAAGCATCAAGGAATATTGCAGGGTTTATAAATAGTACATGAACCGAGTCAACAAATAAGCAACCCAATTGTATATTCGAGGCGCGAGAGGGAAACCGTGTATTCGTATGTGCGATAAAATCAATAACTGCAGGGGAAGAGTTGCTAATCGATTACAATTTGAATTGCTTAGATACAAACACAATTACTATGGGGGTGGTATGTACTATATATATACCATTTTACCCAACCTCCAATTAATGACTCCAATATACCATTTTATTATTATGGTTTTTTTCGTAAGTCTATTGTTTTCATTTCGGTAATGTTTTTTATATTTAATTTTTGTCACAGTGGGACATTGATCATACGAGGAAGGCTCCGACGCAGAGCACAGATCGCGATCCATCTTCAGGTGCTTCTATCCGACAAGTTTACATCATTGTAATTGTACAAATTAGATACGAGCAAAATTTTTTATTATTATGTTTTTTTCATGAGTTTATTGGGTTAATTTTGATAATATTTTTAGTATTCTTGTTGTAGTTGGCTGATCGGGGAAAGGCACCAGCAGTACAGGAGAGCATCCATATGGAGGTGCAATCACTATTATGCGATGATGACATCGCATTTTCCACAAACCCTGTGGATATGATGAGGAAGGCCCAAAAAAAATGCAATCAAGAAATCCTTCAGTTGATATTTGTAGTGCCTCAAATAGATGAGATAAGAGAAAGGGTTAAAATATTGTCTCAGAGAGAACAGAACTTGGAAGTAAGCTATCATGAGATCTTTAATTATAACATAAGTTCATTCATGGTTTTATATTTTGTACTCTTTTATGTCATGAACTAAAATATGTGTTGTTTTTACAGGATTATTTGCATCCTCATGATCATGTTGCTGGCCGTGATCAAGGTACTGCAAGTGTTTCCCGGGAAGTAGGGGACGGTACAAGTTTCAATCCTGATCTTCCTGTGCATACAACACATCATCCGACCCCATCATCTGTGCCTATATTATCGTCTGAAATGTCGGCAACACATACCATGCAGGCATTCGGTAGTCCACCCTCTGGCAACGAACACATGCCACTACATGTGTCAGTACCTGTGGATGCAGAGGCCACTACTACTGGTGATGTTTTAGCAGCATTTCCTAGATCTTCCCGTATTACTAGTATGGGAACATTGTCGGTCACATTTGTGGTGACCGAGGATTTCCTTCCCATAAAGATAGAGAAGGTCCCAAGTACTTTAAAATGTTTTAATTATTATTATTAATTTTTTAAGTAAGTGCTAACAGTGGGGATAGCGCCCTATTATATTGATTTACAAAATGGCAATATTTGCCTACATTATAATTGTAGGAAATGATGTTCTTTATAAACATCTAAGTGATATTTCATTGGAGCTCTTCGGGCCCACCATACATACACGGTGGAATGCCCAAAATCAAGATTTAAAAGATGAGCTCATTAACCGTTTAGTTGTGTTGTTCGGTGATAAAACATTCAACCGAACCAAGGTCCTTAAGAAAGCTGGTACCTATCTAAAGTATGTGAGGGACCAATATAGGTCACATTTAGAGAAGAACATAAAGTACGAGTGTCCCCCCATGATTCCGGAAAGGGAGTGGAAGGACTTGGTGTCGGATGGAAAGGAGAAGGCTGAAAAGAAGAAAGGAAAGATACTACTGGGCCAAGGAAGGTATGTAATACTATCAACAATTTAATTATATACTGATTAATCTTTCTTTTTACATAATCTAACGTATTTCAAATTTTTCATAGGCTGCCCAACACATCAAAGGCAACAAAGGCAAGACTAGAAAAACACGGGCAGCACAAACTTGGCTCTGGTGGTTATATGAAAGTAGCCGCACGATTTGTAAGTATCAATAAATGAAATATTGCATCCAAATAATAAATTGCAAACAATTTTGGTTTTATCACATCATAGAGGCAAAATTCATGATCGCATGCAAAAATGCAGGGCTTTGATTTCAACAGAGTGCCCACACAAGAGGACCTAAAGATTGCCTTTGACCAAGGCTATGGAGCCCTGACTGAACAGGTAAGAGTCTCGATTGGGCAAACACAATCTTCCACTGCATCCAACACGCAGGTAAATAAACTCAATAAAGTTTATTTCAAATTAAATACTTGTGCAATCTGTTCAATATTAATTTCCACCATAATAATGTGCCTATTTGTTTTACACAGATAAGCAATGATAATCCTACACATGACATTGGAATGCAGTTTGGTGAGGGTGGAGCGCAACCTACCGATGAAGGCCATGGTGTGCATCCCGGTACTAGATGTATTCATGTGCTATACAAAACGCAGTATGGATTAATTCAATTAAACATCTTTAATTGCATTTAGTGTATTAATGAATGTAACCTTTCGTGTTTCAACTTTAGAGCATGTAGAGCGTGATCAACATGTTGAGCATGATCAGGCTAGACAAGATCAGGAACATGATGTGGCTCCATCAGGTAAGCAGGACCACTCTAATGTTCTTTTAAACATTTTTAATTGCAATTGGTGTATTAATTAATGTAATCTTTTATGTTTCAACTCTAGATCAGGATTTAGAGGGTGTTCAACATGTTGAGCATGAGGCTATAAGACAATATCAGGAACATGATGTGGCCCAATCAGGTAAAGACCACCACTTTGATGCTCTTTTCATTAATGAAATATGTGTAACAATAATAATAAAACATATCAATTTAACATTTCTTTGCTATTGCAGCAGATCCCCCCTTGCAGCCGCGTCCATGTGGTTGTGAGTACACGACTAGGCGTACATTAAGATCACGAGCAGAGCTCGAAACAACTCAAGGGGGGACAGATGATTTTGAAAACGATACTCCACTTCAACTTTTTTTAGCTGCAAAAAAGAAACAAAAAAAAAGTGATTGTAATCATATTATGACAGCCATATTTTTGATAATGTGTAAAAACTGAAAAAATGAAATATGTTAATGAATGAATCTGAATATGTTAATGAAAAAATGTTATATGTTAATGAATGAATGTTATATATTATTAATGGATGAATGAATGATTAATGTTATATGATCGGGTATGGGGAATTGAGAGTGATGTGAGGGGGGGGGGAAGGGCCAAATGAGCTTCCACCTTCACGTGGTTGGCCCTATTAAGTAGAGATTATTAAACTACTCTCAAAACAAAGAGAAGCTCAAAAAGGTAAGTAATGCATTTTTCAATATAAGAAATGCATCGTTTGAAGCATCAAACCAATCTACAAAGATGAAAGAAAGTGCTAACTTTTCACTATGAACATTGTGTTGTGTGTGGATTTGGTTTCAAAGCTCTATTGATGGAGATGGCTTGTATGACAGCCAAGAAAATAGTTATCATTATTGTTGCTACAAACAGGCCTCAAATCGCTGAAATAGTCTTGATCTTTCAACGAAAAGGTTTAAAAAAAAAATGCACTTTCTCGTCGAATTTACGACGAACCAAAAAAATGTCCGACGAGTTTGCAATGTATCCGATGAAGTTTCATCGTAATGACTTTCCATTTCATCGCTCGTTCGATGAACTTCTGTCACTATTTCAATCAAAACTATGTCGCCAAGACTCCTGCCGATGTAATCTCATCGGCGTCATATAGCTGCTCGAGTAGACCTTCAGAACTTACTCCAATGATATATGTCTTGCCGATATGCTTCCCTTGATGAGACAATATGTGTATCTCACCGATGAAAAGTTATCACTCAGACAGAAAACCAGTCCTCCCGATATATCTTCTTAGGCAATTTTGATCGCTATAATAGTCTTCGTCTTTCACCGATATGCCTACATTTCAACGAATAGGTGTGCACTTTCTCTTCAATTTTATGATGAACTGAAAAAACGTCCGATGAACTTGCAATGTATCTGACGAAGTTTCGCCATAATGACTTGCCTATTTCGTCGCTCGTTTAATGAACTTCTGTCACTATTTCAATCTAAACTATGTCACCAAGACTCCTGCCAATGTAATCTTATCGGTGTCATATAGTTGCTTGGGTAGACATTCAGAACTTACTTCGATGATATATGTCTTGCCGATATGCTTTCCTCGGTGAGACAATATGTCTATCTCGCCAATGAAAAGTTATCGCTAAGACAAAAAAACCAATCCTCCCGATATATCTTCTCAGGCAATTTTGATCGCTGTAATAGTCTTGATCTTTCAACGAATAGGTTTTTTTTTTTAAATGTGTACTTTCTCGTCGAATATAAGATGAACCGCAAAAACGTCCGACGAATTTGCACTTTATCTGACGAAGTTTCGCCATAATGACTTGCCTATTTCATCGCTCGTTCAACGAACTTCTGTCGCTATTTCAATCTAAATTATGTCTCCAAGACTCCTGCCAATGTAATCTTATCGGCGTCATATAGCTGCTCGGGTAGACCTTCAAAACTTACTTCGATAATATATGTCTTGCCGATATGCTTCCCTCGTGCTTTGTCGATGAGACAAGATGTGTATCTCGACGATGAAAAGTTATCGCTGAGACAAAAATCCAGTCCTCCCGAAATATCTTCTCAGGCAATTTTGATCACTATAACAATATTGATCTCTCAACGATATTACCAATACGTCGAATTTGTGTCGTAATGGCGACGGACGTACGTTGTTAATCTGACGGTTTGGCGAAGGTATGCCTCCCATCATTCAGGCACTGTTCATCGCGCGATCGACGAAGTTGGCATCACGGTTCCGACGAGCGTGAGTCGTGAGGTTGACGTTTTGCAGCCCGTCGGGATGTAGACAAAATTTGAGCAACGATGGTGACTTTTGTTAATCGTCGGCCGATCGACAATGTTTCGTCGATATTCCGACGAAAGGCCGTCGGAAATTGGGGTCAAAGCCTATAGTGTTTCCTAGTTAAATCAATAACTTAGCTAAGTGTTCCATATGTGCCTTTCATGTTCAATCATACCTAGTATATAATACTTATGATAAACACCCATCTCCTACTATGGAGTAAATATAAACACATTGCATCCCATGTTCAAACATATCTAGTACAACTAAATACCCATGTTGTTCCACATGTAACATAATTAAATACCTATGTCAAGCAATCTATTTGATATATCTAGTATAATTAAATACTTGTGTCAAGCAATCTCTCCTATCATGGAGTACTTAAAAACACAATAAAAACAACCTAAAAGCTTCAATTCCCTTTTTCAAAGACACTCTTAATTAATTCTACTACTCAAACAGAAAATATATTTCATGCAACATAGAAAACAAATCAATTCCAAGTAAATAATAATAAGAAGAAATCCCCATGCCTGTTATTGTTTAGCCCAAATAATGATGATAGTGTAGCCTTCTCCAACAATGGTTCAACTTAACTCATCTTCCCAGCACAACTCCCTTTCTCTCTCTTGTTGATAGCACACTTCTCTTAGTATAATACAACTCTTCCTCATAAAATCTCACTCATATAATAGATGATTATGACTGATAAAACTCAGAATGATAACCAACTAAGGATGTATATTCTTGGTATGTACATCTCTCTCAAGTGAAATGGGAGAATGGAAATAATGGTCACACAAGAATACAAAAATGAGAATGATTATGATTAATGGTTATAAATAATGATCACTCAAGAATGGGTATGAGAATAAGAATAATGAGAATGAGAATAAATACATTTAAAATGAGTTGGTGCAGCTATTTATAGAGCAACTAGCCTCCATAAATCCTATAGTTTTGGCATGTAAATTGACACCACTTCCTTGCAACATGATTCATCTTGAAGGTGGTGACAGATTAAGCTTATACTCAGCATAAAGCATAACAACTCAACTTCCTTATTGATAACATTCACAAGACCAATTCAACTTGCACATGGAGAATTCATATTTGTCTCCACAATTGCCATCTACAGGAAATTAAAATAGAGGTGGCGCCAAATTGGTAAGATGGCACAATTCCCAAGTAAGAAAAATATGTCAATGATAGATTATCAACACATAACTTGAATCAACTTGTTTTATGAACTAAGTCAACTATAGCAATAAATACATTAGACTTAGTCCATGCTTTCATAATTTCACATATCGACCAAGTCAAAGCCAACAAAATTAAGACGTATTACTATCTCACTCATATGTGTTTCATAGCTGGTAATACGTGATTATTTCTTAGAGCCATGTATGATCCAAAGACGACTTTCATAATAATAATCAATATCAGCATATTTTAGACAAGGATTAAATATGTCAAAAGAAGTCTTCATTAAATTGACTCCTTTAAAGCAAAAATAATTATAATAACCACATTATACAGGATGTATGCATATATATATGTATAAATGTATATACCTCTGTGTACACATATATGTAGGTAAACCATATCAATGCATCTGTATGAGCATGTCCATTTACTAACGTTCACTTGTATCGATTTGCATATACATATGGATACATGTATATACTATAATATATATATATATATATATATATATGTCAACATTTGATTCACTTACATCCATTTGTGTTACCATCATATTGATAGGTGTGTAGGTGTGGTATATCTATACATATGCATATACGTGTCATTAGATCACATTGACACGCATGTGCATACATATAAACATACTTCCACCTACATCCCACTTATCCATATGATTGTAATAACACAAGAACGACCTCAAAGCCCCAAACAGATAAACATCACTCGTAAAAGCATGCAGAAGTAAACAAAACTCCTAATACATTTAAACAATCTAAGGATGACTTACCTATAATCCTCAAACTAACTCAATCCAAACACTCTAATGTAATGTGTGTATGCTCAGATAGTTTACTTTTACTGGTTACCCAACCAAGATCTTCTCCTGAGTGATACTTCCCCTCACCCTGGAGAACATTTACTTGCAACCACTAACACATGCTTACGGAAATTAATTGTTCATAACATATGCACTATTCATAAACATTTCCAAAGTTAGAATAATAATAATTCAATAACCTTCCATTCACATATATGCAGTATTTCACCATGAATAACATCAATTGAGGTAATATCAAATGAGATAACATTCATATTGATAACAAGGTACAAGCATAATCTATTCATCTCCAGAATTTACATTACATTCATATTTACCCCGTGTAGTAATAGTAAATAGTAACTAAAGAATTGGGATGTAACAATCAAAGCTTGGAATTACACACTATTATTAGGTTTGATGGGTAAGGGAGAAGAGAAAATTCCTAATGTCTTTCCTTCCCTATCTTTGACTAAGCATCCAACACCTTAAATTCCAAGATTTCCCCTTGCAACCCCATTGAAGTTCAATTTATGTCATCCATAAGCAGGGGGAGACTAGATCTCTTTTGCTCTCAACTCCATAGATGATTTTCCTCCAACCCTTGAAAAGGAGGGAACCTTTAAACCAAACCAATTGTGCCTAATTTTAGCATCCCAAACTGAGAACAAGACTTGGTGCTTACTCTGAGCTTCGGTCCTACTATTTTCCATCTCCACTATTGCAATCTCCACCTTGTTGAAGAATAAAGGCATTTCTTTGTCTTGAAATATTCTCCTATTCCTCTCCTTCCAAATTTCCTAGATCAAAAGAGGCAAGATTATGTACCACAAATGTGAGAAAATGGCCAACCCTGAAACAAGCTTTTGATTTCTTTAGCCAGTGATGTCTACCACCCAAGTTTGGCACAAAGCCACTGCCAACACTCCTGTGTGAAGGGGCGGCCTAGAAGTAAGTGTTGAACGGATTCCTCCACATATTTACATAAAACACACCTCGATGGGATTTGGTACCCAAGCTTCTAGAAAAAATTTGCAGTTAAGATCCTCTCTTGCAAATCTACCTAGGAAAACATACTTGTCTTTTAGAAGGCATAATTTGCTCCAACAAAGTTTGATTGGCAAGTTTGTTTGAACCTCTTCATCTTTCAATACAAGTTTGTACCCGTCCTTTGCATTGTACTCCCCTAACTTCAAACCATTCCAAACCAACTCATCTAATCTATCTCAAGTATGGACTGATCTCTCCTTCATTACCTTTCCAAAGACTTCAACTTGACTAGGTGAAAGGTCTAGGTTTCTCACATCCTTCCAATGGTGTCTTAACATTATTTCTATCATTGCATTCCAAATAATCATGCACATGGGGGCCCCAATTCTACAATGTTATCCCTTGCACCTTGTCTAATTCTTGCCTTTTATCTAAAGTCGAGAATCCACCCCAAGAATCCTCCTAGAAGAGGGAAAATTTTCTATCCCTGATGTCCTAGGTAAGGTAGTCTGTGATGTGAGATCTATAACTCCACATGAAGCTCCAAATTCTTGAGCCCCAAGGTAGAAATGAGGAAGTTAGAATACTCTAGGCATCATCATCTAGATACTTCTTTTGTAGAATTTTGGCCCAGTTTAGGTGTTGGTTCTTGAACATTCTCCAAATCAATTTTTCCCCCAGAGCCCTATTTTGCTTCAACGGGTTCTTCAAACCCACACCCTCAACCTCCTTGGACTAGAAAACCTCATTCTGGGCAATTAGTGGGAAATTTCTCTACTCTGAGTTGCCTTGTCAAAATATTCTCATCATACTCTGAATGAATTTTTGATTGCATCCAATCAGAAGGGAGAGATATGAAAGGAGGCAGACTAGAAGGGCAAAAATTACCGCTTTCAACATTGTTATCTTTTCAGCCTAGGAAAGCCATCTCCCTTTCCAAGAGACAAGCTTCTCTTCAATTTTTATACCCAAGGGGTCCCAAAGCTTTTCAGAATGTTGGTCGAGTGTCAAAGGAAAACCCAAATATTTGCAAGGGAGGTTCCCCTTTTTAAAATTCAAAATATACTAAGAATTTGTCGTTCCATTCTAAGATTTGAGAAAAAGAAGAAAATATTTGACTTTTCTCTACTTACCTCTTGGTCGAAGGTAGAAGAGTATTGATTAAAAATTTCCTTGAGTTGAATAGCCTCCCTATTGTGCACCATCCCAGAGTGCATAGAGTCACGATGACAAATTGTTGATGCATGATTGTCGATATATTACTTGTCACTTGAATCCCTATTAATCTACCTTTCTCAAAATACTTTGAGATTAATCTACCCAGGGCTTCCACCATATTTATGAAGAGAAAGGGAGAGATAGGGCCCCCTTCCTAATCCCATGTAATGCCTTAAATAAATCTTTCGATGTACCATTGATGAGGACTAAATACCTTGGGTTGGCCACCCAATTGTAAAGCCAATCCAACTAGTGCTTGCCGAAACTAAAAGCTTCCATTACCTTAACAATAAAGTATCATTCCACCCTATCATAAGCTTTCTTAATTTTCATCTTCAATAGCATTCTTTGCTTCTTTGTCTTTTAAATTGAGTGAATAGCTTCTTATCCTATGATTACTTCGTCAAGGATTTATCTTCTAGGCACAAATCTGGTTTACTCGTTTCAGATAATGAATGGAAGAATAGTTTTCACCCTATTGGAAATTTCTTTTGACATGATTTTGTACAAAGTGTTGCATAGTGCAATAGGGTGATACTCATCCAATGAGGCATGCTTTTATTTCTTGGAGATCAAGGCAATGAAAGTGTTAATATTTTTTAGGACTTTTCCAAACTACCTAGAGTCTTCAATTGCTTCTACCACCTCCTAACCTACCATTTCCCAACATTTCTAAAAGAACCTTGTTGGGAAATCATCTGGCCCCAATGCTTTGTCTAGATGGAGTTGGTGCAAGGCTATTCTAATCTCCTCTTCCAAAAACTCCTTTGTCAACAATTGGTTTTGCTCTATTGTGACTAATTTGGGAATGCGTGACAACACTTGTTGTTGTGTAATGGGGGCCAACTACTCACTGTTGTTCAAAAAATTCCCGAAGAAACTGATTCTTTATTCAACTATTTCCTTTTGTTTCTCCAAAGCAAACCCATTGGGGGCCCTAATGGATGTGATTTTATTGATGTCTTGTTGAGCTTTGATGGTTTTGTGAAAGTATTTTATATTTTTGTCCCCTTCCTTGATCCATATTTCTCTAGAATTTTTCCTTCAGAAGGTCTCTTCCTTTTCCATGATGTCTTCCATGTCTCATAGAAAAAATTTCTCCCTCAAATACCAATCCTCATCCATGCCTTGATCCAACACCTCTTCATTTAGAGAATGTAGTTTTGACTCCAAACTCTTTTTTGACTCAAATATGCTCTTGAAGCTACTTTTGTTCCATTATTTTATACACTATTTTAGAATCTTCAGTTTTGTGACCACCTTGAAAATTTTGGAGCCCATAGGACTTAGGTCATTCCACCACTAATAAACCAAGTCTTGGAAGTTGTAGTCTTTCAACCACATGCTTTCAAATTTGAAGGGGCATTTGATAGGCCTCTTTTCTCCCAAAATATCTAGGCTAATTAGGGAATTATCTGATCCTGAGTGGGGAAGAATGCTTCCTTCCAAAGAAAAATGAAATGTACCTCAATTTCCCTTAAAAAAGGAACCTTTCCAATTTTTTTGCAAAGTCGCAGAACCCTCGCCTCCTCTTTGTCCAAGTATATTGTCCATTTGAGATTTGGACCTCCATGAGCATGTTTTTACTCAAAAAAAATTCAAAGTTTGATTGGGATTTTTGCTTCCTTCAAACCCCACCTCTCTTATCATTTCTATGTAAAATGGCATTGAAGTCACACCCTAGAATAATATATTTTGGGAAACTATTCCCCCAAAGATATTCAATTTCTTGCCACTGTTGAACAGTTTGGATAACTAAGAGGGGGGTATATCAGTTATTATCAAAAAATTTCTTTACTTTAATTAATCTGGAGAAAACTTAAATCAATTAGATATTAATGAACATGAAAGCACACAACAACACTATGCACAAGGAACACCAGAATTTACGTGGAAACCCAAGAAGGGAAAAACCAAAGAGAATGCTAATTCTCAATTATAAAGCACTAGTTAAGGTGACACAAGTTAAGGTGATTTTTACAAGGGCTCACTGCCAAGTTGCTCATTGTAGGGTGGCTCATTGTCAGTTGGGCTCACTGCCCGGCTATTATAGCCAAATATACAAAAAGGCTCATTGCCTGAAGAATGATGAAAGAGAATCCACCACTGAAAATAATTGTCACCAACAATGACATTAGATAGGATCTCATTTTATTCTACCTCTGGTCATACACTTTCACACTCTTCACAATGTTTGGATATTTAGATTTAGATTCATCACGCTTGCCTTCATCGAATAAGAACATCTTATACTTATACCATTCCATGCTTCCATAATATCCCAAGTCGACCAAACACAAATTGAAATAGGTCACCACAAAAACATTCCCACAATGGAGAGGAATGAAATTTGGACCACACATAACCTCCTCACTCAAATCAACACACTACATGATATCTGAAACCATAGAATAAGATACACACGTTACAATGCAAACAATGTGTCGGAGCACATTAACCAACTACTAGATCTGTCTGGACCCAAAATAATGTATCTCATTATGTTACAAGAGGAATGGGACCAAGATAGATACAACCCAAGAAAGATCATTACAACATGACATCTAGAACCAGGCCAATCTGAATCACCAAAGCACCAAAATAGAACATCGGTCACATAACCAAGATATGTTGACATCAATGATTCAACCATTAATTACAACAAGCAATCAACATGATTTCAACACATTCCAACAATCTCACCCTTTGTCATTGATGGAAATATTCATCAATAACAAACCAAACAACTCAATGTCAGCATCAAGGACCATCTTATCTTCTTTTCTTCTCCCCCTTTGACATCAAAGACAAAGGGAAAAACTCCCCCTGAAAAAATTGCTTTGCTCCCCCTATCAGGAAGCCACCAAAAATTGATCCAGATAAAAGAGAAAATATAATACCTTGGACCAATGCACACCCCGGTGCATGTTATTATAGACAAGAGGGGGGCAAAACTCCTAACTTCTGTCAAGGATACTCAAAAGTATCTTTGCACAACGGTTTTGTGAAAATATTTGCAATCTTCTCTTTTGTAGGTACATATTCAAGTCGTACTTCATTTTCAAACACCTTCTCTCTAAAGAAATGATATCTTATGGATATCTGCTTCATTTTGGAGTGTTGTACTGGATTCTTTTAAATTTTTATTGCACTGGTATTGTCACGCGTGATTGAGATCAGTTCATAAAATGATATGTCAAAATCCTTCAGTGTTTGTTCCATCCACGGTATCTGAGTGCAACATGAGGATGTTGCAATGTATTTAGCTTCAGTAGTAGATAAAGATACAGAGTATTGTTTCTTACTTGACCAACCAACCAATCGAGAGCCAAGGAAATAAGCTCCACCACTTGTACTATGCCTGTTATCATCACATCTGGCCTAGTCAACATCAGTATAGGTTGTCAAAGTGAAATTTGATTCCTTTGGATACCATAACCCCAAATATTTTGTACCCTTCAAATATCTAAAGATCCTTTTTACTACAAAAACATGTGATTCCTTTGGTTCTTGTTGAAATCTTGCTGCTAAACAAACTGCATACATAATGTCTGGTCTAGTGGCAGTCAAATATAACAATCCTCCAATCATTGATTCGTACATGTTTGCATCAACTTTAGGTGATTCATCTTCTTTTGTCAACTTGCATCCGTTAACAATAGGTGTACAAACCAGTTTAGAGTTCTCCAACCCAAAATTATTCAATAGTTCTTTTGTATACTTGGACTGAGAAATGAAAATTCCTTTGTTGTTCTGATTTACTTGCAATCCAAGGAAGAAATTTAGCTCACCTATCATAGAAATTTTGAATTCCTTCTGCATTTCACCTACAATTTTTTTACACATATCATCATTTCCTCCAAAAATTATATCATCAACATAAACCACAACAATCAACATCTGATCTGAGTGAGTTATGTAGTATAAATTATTGTCAGCAGATCCCTTTTGAAATCCTTGTCCAATCAAGTACTTGTCTAATTTTCCATACCAGGCTCTAGGTGCCTACTTCAATCCATATAAAGCTTTCTTCAACCTATAAACAACATCCGAGTCACTTCCGGATTTGAATCCATCCGCTTGCTCAATGTAGAATTCTTCCTTCAATTCTCCATTCAAGAACGCAAATTTCATATCCATTTGATAAACTTTGAAATCCTTGAAAGCTACAAAGCTAAGAAAATATGAATTACTTCCATTCGGGCAATAGGGGCATATGTTTCTTCAAAATCAATACCTTCAATCTGAGTGTAACCTTTGCAAACTAATCTTGCCTCGTTTCTCATTACCTTTTCGTTTTCATCCAACTTGTTCCGGAACACCCACTTTTTTCCAATTACATTTTTGTCTGTCGATCTGGGCACAAGTTCCCAAGTCTGATTTTTCTCTATCTGATCAAGCTCTTCTTTCATTGCCTTCACCCAATTTTGATCGTTGCATGCTTCTTCCATAGTCTTTGGCCCAGCTTCTGAGAGTAGGCACAATAATACTTGCTCTTGAGCTACTTTGCTTCTTGTAGTAATTCCCTTGTTCTTATCTCCAATCATCTATTTTTCAGAGTGATTTTTTTGTACATACCTTGGAGTTTTAATTGCAGTTGTTGGAGCCTCCTTTGTCTCTTCTTCTTCTTCTTGCTTATCCTTCTCTCCTTTGTCATCTAGGTTATCTGATTCATATTCAATATGTTTGCCAGGAACTCTTTGAGCATCTTCATCTACTTTTACATTCTCACTTTCAACCATCTTGTTTAGTCTCTTGTTGTAACACCAATACACTTTACTTTTTGTGGAGTACCCTAAGAATATGCCTTCATCAGCTCTGCTATCCAACTTTCCAAGATTGTCCTCATCTTTTCGGATGTAGCACTTGCTTCCAAAAATCTTGAATTATATTACTATGGGAGCTCTTCCATGTCATAGCTCATATGATGTCTTTACATACGTCCTCCAGAATAGTACTCTATTAAGAGTGTAAACTTTTGTGTGTATTGCTTCTCTCCAATAGACCTGTGGTAAACCTACTTCCATGATCATTGTTCTAGCTTCTTCTTGAATTGTCTGGTTCATTCTTTCCACTACACCATTCTGCTAAGGTGTCTTGGGGATAGATAGTTGTATCTTAATGCCATGTTTTTCATAGTATTTGTTGAACTCATCAGAAGTAAACTCTCCTCCTCTATTAGATCTTAAACACTTGATTCTCCTATCAGTTTAATTCTCAACTCTTGCTCAAAAAATCTTGAGTTTTTCCAACCCCTCTTATTTTTCTCTCAAAAATGCAACCTAGGTAAATCTGGAATGATCATTTATTAAAATCATAATACTTCTCACCTTGTAAGCTTCTTGCTCTGGTTGGACCACAAAGGTCAGTGTGTACAATGTCCAACAGTCTAGTAGATGAATCTTCTTTTCTCTGAAACGTTTCTCTGGTTTGCTTTCCTTCTTGACATCCTTTGTAGATAGTACTATCTGGTTTGGTCAGTCTTGGAAAATCTCTAACTGCTCTTGATGAACTTATCCTTACCAAATTCTCAAAGTTAATGTGACACATCCACCGATGCCAAAGCCAATTGTCATTGGAATGAGATAGCAAGCATATTTTTGTAGCTCCTTCCAGTTGATACATATTTCCACTTGTTCTTTTTCTAGCTGCAATAACATTTCCGAATTTATTTTGGATATCACAACCATCATCTTGAAACACCTCATTGAAACCATTTTCATAGATTTGTCCAACACTTAGAAGATTATGATATAATCGCTTCACATAGTAAACATTGTCAGTGATATGTTTTCCATCAAAATTAATAAAACTAATTCCAACAATCTATGTTGTTTTATCATCTCCAAATCTAACAAAACCTCCATCATATTTCTCAAGCTTCACAAACTTACTTTTGTCACCGGTCATATGATTCGAGCATCCATTATCAATCAACCATTCATCTTTATTTCTCTTAACAAATAATGCAGTCAATGTTATCATCAAATTTCAGACAAATATTAGAGATATCAAATCTAGGTTCATCCTTTTCAACCAAAAACAAACAATCCTCATGATCTGATTCATCATTTGAAATGCCAGCATTCTCATTGACATAATAGGCCTTCTTATTGATCTTTTTTCTTGTTCCATTCTCCAGACACTTAGTTGCTAAATGACCAATCTTTCCACATCTAAAACATTTAAGAGGTAACATACCTTTGTACTTGTCGATACCTTTCTTCAGTTTCCTTGCGAAATTTGCTTCCAAATCTTTAGAACTATCACTATCTAGATCATCTTCTATTTTTGAGGCTTTGAAGGTAGTTTTAGTTTTCTCCTTTTCTTTTCCAAATTTTCTCATCTCAAATGAGGTCAAAGTGCCAAATAGCTGCTCTCTGGTGAATTTCTTCAGATCATAAAATTCCTCTATGGCTGAGATCTTGTCACTGTAGCTCTCTAGTAGGGTCATTAAGATCTTCTACATTACATCTTCGTCTATCAAAGTACCTCCTTGATTTTTGAATTTATTTACTGCACTGTCAACTCTTTCAAAGTAGCTTGATATATCCTCATCTTCTTCCATCCTCAATTTCTCATATTTGTGCCTAGCTATCAACTTCTTTGATAATTTGACTCTATCATTTCCTTCATAGATTTATTTCAAATTTTCCCAAACTTCATAAGTGGTGCCCAATGAAATAAATTTTGTTAGCTCAGTCTTAGATAAACCACTAAAGATTGCATACCTTGCATTTTCATTCTCCCCATAGGCTGAAATCTCATCTACAGTAGAAACACCTTTTATTGGCTCAACATATTTTATCTCAACAACTTTCCAAGTTTTGTAGCCAAGAGAAATCAAGTAACCTCTCATCTGCACTTTCCAAAAACTATAATCAAATCCATCAAACACATGAATTGTCAATTTGTGCACCATTGGATCTACCCCAAGTGGTTAAGCTCTTCTTTGAGGAACCAAAGCTCTGATACCAATTGTTGAACAGTCTGGATAACTAAGAGGGGGGTGAATCAATTATTATCAAACTTTTTCTTTACTTTAATTAATCCAGAGAAAACTTAAATCAATCAGGTATTAATGAACATGAAAGCACACAACAACACTATGCACAAGGAACACCATAATTTACATGGAAACCCAAGAAGGGAAAAACCATGGAGAATGTTAATTCTCAATTATAAAGCACTCGTTAAGGTGACAAAAGTCAAGGTTTTTTTTACAAGATCTCACTTCCAAGTTGCTCACTGCAGGGTGGCTCACTACCGGTTGGGCTCACTACTCAACTATTATAATCAAAGATATAAAAAGGCTCACTACCTACAGAGAATGGATCATTGCCTAAAGAATGATGAAAGGGAATCCACCATTGAAAATAACTGTCACCAACAATGACACCAGATAGAATCTCACTATCTACTACCTCTGATCATACACTTTCACACACTTCATAATATCTGGATATTCAGATTTGGATTCATCATGCTTGCCTTCATCGAATAAGAACATCTTATACTTATATCATTCCATGCTTTCATAATCTCCCAAGTCAACCAAACACAAATTGAAATAGGTCACCACAAAAACATTCCCACAATGGAGAGGAATGAAACATGGACCACACAGAACCTCCTCGCTCAAATCAAAATACTACATGGTATCTGGAACCAAAAAATAAGATATACACATTACAATGCAAACCATGTGTCGGAGCACATTAACCAACTACCAGATTGGTTTGGACCCAAAAGAATGTATCTCGGTATGTTACAAGAGGAATGGGACCAAGACAGATACAACCCAAGATGGATCATTACAACATGGCATCTGGAACCATGCCAATCTAGATCACCAAATCACCAAAATAGAACATTGATCACATAACCAAGATATGCTAACATCAATGACAACCATTAATGACAACAAGGAATCAAAATAATCTCAACACATTCCAACAACCACACCCTTATTTTTTAGGTATAGGAATTCAAACCATATAGGTTAAGGAATATGAAACTTAAGTTAGAAGAAAGGCTTTTCACTTTGCATGCTAGCTAGTTCTCGCTCGTTGTAGAGGGCTCCACATAAATTGATTGTGGCTTCCAGAGAGTAATGAGACCCCTAGAGGCCCTTGTAGAGCCCATAACTTCCATATGCCACCATTTCATCTACTTCTTCTAGAGAGAGATTGGTTTCTTGAATCATTAGGATATCTTCTTGGGATGTCTCTAATAAGTTCCTGACCAAACACTTTTTATTAGGGGTGTTTAAGTCCCTAACATTCCATAAAAGGAGCTTCATTGTTCCTCGAGAAGGGTTCCTCCCTTCTCGGATCTGAGCATCATAGTAATCTTAGCTTGTCCTTCTACCTCCCCATCCAAGGATCTCAAATATTTATGGGTCTTCCTCCCTCGCTTTTTCCTTGCGTCACAATCTAGGGATTGCTTGGAAATATTTTTTATTTAATTCCTAGCTTTTCAGGATTTGGGGTTAATTGGTTTGATATCATGTTCTTTGTTTCCTCTTCTGGAGGGACTTCCCCTTCTTCCCAACCTTCCTCCTTCTCATCCTCCTCCCCCACCCCATGTATGGGGATTGGAATATGTCCTTGCTCAAACTTTGTTTAGGTAGATTATTTTCTTCTCTTTCCCTACTTGAGAGCCCCATTAATTTAAAACCCACCTCTAAGAGAGATGCCAATTCTTCATCTAGTTGTTTGGGATCTATTGGAGCCAATGGGGGATCTGATGCATGGATTTTTTCATACCCTAATTTCTCATCATTCCCCACCTCTCCCTCAACCACCACTTCTTCCGCTTCCACTTCTCTATCCCTCACCACTTTTCCAACTTTTGCGAAATTTCCATCACTCTCTTCCTTTCCATCTTGTGATGCTAAGAAGTTTAAACCAAAGCCTATTATCTGGCCTTTCGAAGAGTAGTTTCCCTTAATGGCCTTTTAGGTGTTCCTTTTTCTCTTACTTGCATTGATTCTGCTTCATTTTTTTGGTTTCCTTCAAGAGCATGTTCCTCTAAAAGAAGATCCCCAAGATATTTGATCCTTAATCCCTTCAGGTTATTCATTTTTTCAAACCTTTGTATCCATCGACCCTCTATCAAGATGATCTCCAATTCCCCCCACCAATTATTGTTTGAATTGGTCTCCACACACATATACACATAGGAGGAATCCTCATTTGGATCAAACCATTCTTCCATATAGATGAATGATCCCAATCGTTACCAATTTCCATCAAGATATTGTTGTCCCAATATTCTAGTGGTAGGTTGGGAATCTTGTACCAGATCTGGTGGTACTCCATTCTAAATCTGGTCGCATCAAAATTGGGTTCCCACGACTTCATGTAGAATCCAAACCCATCCATCCTTTAGAAATCTGACTTCAATATTCATCGCCTTACTTCTAGGGAAGAACAATCAATCACAAAGAAATTGTTGGCAATGAATTTGATGTTTACTTAAGGTCCCCACTAATCTTTCCACCAATTTGAAAGACTTTATTTGACACACATTGGACCATACCATTTTGCAATGATTCCACAAACTACAAGATGAGAATCGTAAGGCTGAATGAGTTTCTGCAATAGCTAGATCACCTTTCTCGAATCCTCTTTTTTCCACTACCTACCTTTTCCAAGATTCATGAGGCTCTTCATCATTTTTGGGATTGAGGCTATGTATCTCCCTTGGGGATTTTCTTGATGCTAAGGGAATCTCATGTTGACCCTCCTTCTCTCCATAGGTATTGCATTCACACCTATTTCCACTTGAGGGGTTGGGCTTGAGGATCATACTCCTACCAATCATTTTGACCACCCAACACACCATTGCATGTTCATTCACCCTAGTTGTAATCCATCTTTTGATCTGCTCCCTTCAAAACCTGTTGCTTGAAGTTCCTCTAAGTGTTTCATGATTGAAACAGAGGGAATTATCTATCCACAACATCTACCCAAGTTACTAATCTGCTGATTTTTCTCCTACAAATTTTTCTCCTGCGCACCATTTTTTATTTACAATGATATTAATATTGATAATAAATAGAAAAAAAGCTTCAAGTAGGTTGGCGCAAAAATAATTTCAAATTCATGTTGGGTTGTCTTAGTAGGAATTAATCCAAATTGGTATAAAAGCGGTGCTCTCCCCAAATATCAATTATTAGTCTTCCAATGCTAGTATGCTATGTTAAAAGTTCTCCACTCACTAGATTTCTTAGGGATTTTCTTTCTTTTGCAAAGCTACAATGATCCACCTTTGTAACTTTCACATGGATGCACTTCCAAACATATTCTACATATATGATCCCACTAATAATGTTTCAAAAAACTCCTTTTGGGTAACTATCCATATCCTTCAATGGAAATGGATTATATACCATTCTTTTGATATCCTTAGCCTCAATCAGTTGAGATGCATTTTTTTTATCATTGCTTCAAATATTTCTTCTCTTCTCTTACTCTTTCATCAACAAACCTTTGCTACTTATTTCTCACACAATGACCTATTTGTTTTACAAATTTCTCTATGCATTTTGCTTTACCCATCACCCCCTTTTATATCTTTTTTAGTCTTCTACGTGGATGACATACCTAATGTCATTATATTTTGACTATTTGACTCCTTATACTTCATTTTCTCATGGTGACTTATTTCCTACACTAAGTAGCTTTTATAATATATTATGAGACAATATATATTATTTTTTCCTATGGTTTCATATTTCAATATGCTTCAAAGTATGAATTTAATCAATATCTATTAATCTATTTGTTTAAAACAATTAATCTTAACCACAACAATATTTTGGATGTGATCAATATGATAGGGTTCTACCCATTGTACTTTCAACTCACCTAGCTTAGAATTGAAGATTGTATCATAGGGAAATACATATCTTTAAATTGCAATTAATTGGTTATGATGTTGCATTCATACCAAGCTTTATATTTATTTTCTATTTTCTTGGTTTTAGTTATACATTGCAAGCCATTGATTTGTATTTAAATTTTCTAATTGTATCAACCTGTATTTGAGGGATTCATCTTCATTTAACCTTGTATTGATTTCCACCCTTATATTAGGAACTATATGATGTAGGAGCATATTGGGTGCAAGTACAATCTTACATCAACAAAAAAAATAGTTTAGTTTAGTTTTATTTTTGTTGGTTTTTGGGTTGTTGCTTCAAGAGGATTTTCAAAGACAATGTGGTAAAATTAATGGTGCCACCTTGTATAAGAGCTTAATGTAAGGAAGCTAAGGTAGCAGAAAAAATTCCTACACTAATTTTGAGAGGATAATAATGCAAAAATTTATAGATCTTTAACAGTTACATAAACTTAAAAAGAATAAACACAAATATCATGCATACCACAACACAATGATTTACGTGGGGAAAACTCTTTCGGGAGAAAAACCCCACACTCCAAAAGCCTTCAAATATATTATTCAAAAATCACAAAATATTACAATATACTTGCAGAGGAAGCTTCTCACAGGAGTATCACCACCAAAGATCAAGAGACAACATGACCACTATCAGACTCTCAAAATACATCACACTCTATCGCAGTTGTAATACAACACCCTCATAAAATAGGGTTACATTATAAGGCAAGATAGGCCAAAAAATATATGTCATTAGATCTAAAACCTAATAACAAACGGTCTAGATTTACAATATATCATTTTAACGTATGTAGGCCATTTTAGGAGTTTCTTGAAAAATTTAACACGCTCACATTTCACTCCTCAATGCCACCTCGTGCTCTCATTGTGTATTACACCTATAAGTATAACTAAGATATATGTATATATATATCAACAATGACCTTTATATAATTGCAAGGTTGAGACACATTTTACCAACAAATCTCCACTTGTCGAATACCTTGCAAAAGAAATGAGATGGAGTAAACATTGTCTCTTAATTGCTAGGGTCTGAAAGGCCCATAGTCTCTGAACAACATCTGAACTTCTTTGTTCTCACAAGATTAGTTAAAGAATCAACAACATTCATCAAAGTCTCTACCTTAACCAACTTCACCCTATCATCTTCGACCATATATATCACAAAATGATACTGTACATTAATGTGCTTGGTCCTGACATGAAATGTTGGGTTCTTGGTTAGACATATCACACTTTGATTGTCGCAATAAATGATCACTACACCTTGTTTTATTCTAATATCTGAACACAGTCTCTTAAGACAAATGGATTTTTTACAAGCATGAGTAGCTACCATATACTCTGATTCAGTAGTGGAAAATAAACCACAACCTGTCACTTACTCATCCAACTAATTGCACCACCAAATAAAATTAAACACGTAAGCACTAGTGGATTTTCTTCTATCAACATCACTTGCCCAATCTGAATCCACATAGCCATGAATATCAAGGTAAATTTCATCTTCATTCATATTACTATGATAACATAAGGAATAATCTGAGGTACCCTACAAATATCTGAAGACTCTTCTAACTACATCCCAATGAACTCTACCAAGATGAGACATATATCTGGAAAGAACTCCAATTGCTTGGGCAATTTATGGTCTAGTACAAACCATAGCATACATCAAACTTCCAACTACACTCTTCTCATGTCTTCCATCTCTGATGGAGATGTTGGACAATCTGAAATAAATAACTTTGTTCCAACTGAAATAGGAACACACAATGGTTTGCAATCCTGCATATCAAACCTCTATAAAATTGAAATGACATACTTAATTTGGCCAAGCCATAGCTTTCTGTTCACTCTATCTCTTTTAATTCCCATCCCAAGAATGTGTTTACATGCACCAAGACCTTTCATTTAAAATTTAGCAGAAAGTTGAGATTTCAATTCTAAAATCATACCTTTCCCTCTACCAATAAATAGCATATCATCAACATATAATGAAATAAATAAGAAATGATCACCATCATTTTTATAATAAATGTAATGATCTGATTTAGAACACTAAAATCCCAAACTCAACACATATGTATCAAATTTTTGGTACCAAATCTTAGGAATTTGTTTTAAATCATATAAAGATTTATTCAATTTGCAAACCAACTTACTTTTACCTTTCACCATGCAGTGCTCTAGTTGTGTCATATAAATATCCTCCTCCAAATCACTATGAAGGAAAGCAATTTTTACATCCATTTGTTCAACCTCTAAATCATAAGTAGTAGCAATAGAAAGAAAAAATCTAATGGATGTAATTTTTATAGCAAGATAAAATATTTCACCATAATCAACACCCTCAACTTGAGAGTAACCTTTCACAACCAACCTTGCTTTGTACTTCTCAATACCTCCATATGGACCAATATTTTTCTTGAACACCCATTTACAACCAATAGGTTTTCATCCTTCAAAAAATGGTACAAGATCCCATGTATCATTCTTTTTCAAAGATGTCATTTCTCCATCCATAGCAATCTTCCAGGATTTTGCATCATTCATACCTAATGCCTCTTCCATGGATTTGGGTTCATCCATGTTAGTATTCAAAGCAAAAATAAATCTCCAATCATCAGGTGAATACCTTTTAGGTGGTTGTCTATGTCTTGTAGACCTATGAACAAGCTGGGTTGGAGGTTCTTCCTCCTCTTCTAAATATTTAGAGCTAGATGAGATCTTCTCAAATTCTTGTATATCCTTGGGCCTCGATTCAACTTTCTCATGTGTAGATGAAAATTGAATCACATCTTTTTGTTTACTTTATTTTGGCTACAATATAACAAAAGGCCTAGTTTCTCTAAAAATAACACTTCTACTATGTATTGCCTTTTGTACAATAGGATCCTAAAGCTTGTATCCTTTCACACCATAGCTATATCCGATGAAAATACATTTCACAACCTTGTTCTCCAACTTTTTTCGCTTCTCCTTTGGAAAATGTACATATGCATCACAACCAAAAAATCTAAGATATCTTAATGAAGGCTTGCGACCAGACCATGCCTCTATATACGTCTTATCAACAAAAGTTTGTGTAGGAGACCTGTTAATTAGGTAACAAGCAGTGGCAAAAAATTCAGCCCAAAACCTTTATTTTAGACCAGCACCGCTCAACATACTCCCAACCTTCTCCATTAGTGTCTTGTTCATTCTTTCTACAACTCCATTTTGTTGTGGAGAATATGGAGTTGTCTTCTATATATGAATACCATAATCTTTACATAATCTATCAAAATCATTAGAGAAAAATTCACCACCATTATCAGTCCTCAAACATTTTATTTTCTTTCCAATTTGTAACTCAACCATTGCTTTAAATTATTTAAATTGACTAAAAACTTTAGATTTACTCTTTATAAAATATACCCATGTCCTACTATAATCATCAATAAATGAAACATAATATATGGATTTATCAATCGAAGGAACATCTATAGGACCAAACACATTAGAATGAATAAGATCCAATACACCACAAGATTAATGAGAACTCAAGTAAAACTGAACACAGTTTTGTTTTCCATAAATGCAATGCTCACAAAAATCAAATTCAAGATTACAATCAGACAAACCTTCAACAAGGTTTTTATTTTTCAAGGTCCTTAGACCCTTTTCTCCAATGTGGCCAATTATCTGGTTCCATAACATAGTTTTCTCTGCAAGTAACTTGGACTCAGAAGAAAGAGCACCCTTGGGTACCCAAAAACCATGACCATCTACTGAAGGTGAAACCCTCACTTCTTCCACATACTTGTTTTTCACAGAAGTACTATTGCACTCAATAGTTCATGCATCAATCTTATACAATGTGCCATATTTGACACCTCTAGCAATCACCATAGCACCTCTAGCAATCACCATAGCACCTCTGACCATCTTGCATGTTGCATCATAAGATACTACTTGCACATCTGCATCTATTAGTTTGCTCATAGATAAAAAAAATTGTGCTAAGCTAGGGATAAGCAACACACTATTAATCCTTTTTATTCTACCATCAAGAAATCTAATTTTAACTTTACCATGAACAAAAATGTTTATATGAGAATCATCCCCCAAGTACACCTTACCTCCACCAAATTCTTCATATTCAGAAAAAAAATCTCTATTAAAGGTCATATGAAAAGATGCACCTAAGTGAATTAACCATGCATCATTACCTGCACGAGTTGCCAAAGCTGCAATGAATGTGTCACAATATTCCTTCTCATACTCAAAATTAGAATCAAATCTCTTATTTTTCTTCTTCTTTTCTTCTTTGCATTCCTTACGAACATGTCCAGGCTTACCACAGTTCCAACAGATAAATTTGGACTTTCCAGAAGATTTAGATCTTCCCTTGGACTTGGATTTGTCACGCTTCTCATTCTTCTTTCCTTTTTCCTTAGGTCTTCCATGAATATTTAGGGCCTCCTTGGCAGTGATGGATACCTTTCTCCTCATCTCTTTAGAAAGAAAAGAACCCACCACATCTTCAATATTCAAAATGACAAAATTACTCTCAATAGCCATAACAAGAGAATCCCACGAATCAAGCAAAGAACAAAGCACGATCTGACATTTCTTTTCCTCATCCATTTTGACACCAACCAATTCAAATTGAGCCACCAACATATTGAATGCTTCTAGGTGTTCTATGATTCATCCACCCTCTTCCATTCCCAAGGAATACAATTTCTTCTTCAATAAAATCTTGTTCACTAAAGATTTGGCTTGATACGTCTCACCAAGCTTCTTCTGTAGTTTATGTGTAGAGGTCTCCTCATGGACATTGATTACAATACATTATGCCAAGAAAAGTCTTATTCGACCCTTTCTTTATGGTCAATAACATCAAATTGAGCAACCTAAGTAGGATATGTAGGCCTTGAAACATTCTCATCAACAACATCCCACAGATCTTGATCTATCAACAGATCCTCCATCTTTAGCTTCCACATCTCAAAATTATTTCCAAAAAAATCTCCACCTCTATTTTCCTTGATGAACTTTCCATCTTGAAAATTCTTGCAACAAGATCACAAAGTGTCTTTTGCAATAGATCCCACTAAAATCTAGATTAGCTCAAAAAACCCAACAACCTACAACTGAAACCAAAGGAGATCAAGCTCTGATACCACTTGTAAGGAAGCTAAGGTAGTTGAACAACTTCCTACACTAATCTTGAGAGGAGAATAATGAAAAAATTTATAGATCTTTAACAATTACAAAAACTTAAAAATAATAAACACAAATATCATGCATACCACAACATAATGATTTACGTGGGGAAAACCCTTTCAGGAGAAAAACCCCACACTCCAAAATCCGCCCAATATATTATTCAAAAATCACAAAAGATTACAATATATTTGCAGAGCAAGATTCTCACAGGAGCATCACCACCAGAGATCAAGAGACAACACAACTGCTATCAGACTCTTAGAATACATCACACTCCACCACAGTTGTATTACAACGCCCTCATAAAATAGGGTTACATTCTAGGGCAAGGCAAGCCAATAAAATATCTGCCATTAGATCTAAAACCTAATATCGAATGATCCAGATTTACAATATATCATTTTAATGTATTTAGGCCATTTTAGGAGTTTCCTGAAAAATTTCACACTCACATTTCGCTCCTCAACGCCACCCCGTGCTCCCATTATATATTACACATATTGGTGTAACTAGGATAAATATATCAACAATGACCTTTATATAATTGCAAGGTTGAGACAAAATTTCCCAACACTTAATGGCTATCTCCAATTCAAATTTTGTGAAGATTGGGAAAGAATTGGTTGAGTTATGACGTTGTGAGTTTTTGGTCTACTTTTGGATTTGCAAACATGATCTATAATTGAACATGTAGCACTTTTGTATAGAACCAAAAAAGCTCTTATGACCAGTTCAGATGAACTATTTGTATTTGTGAGAGTCTTGTGGCCAATTGGCTTGTGGGGACTTCTTTCCCATATGATCTTTTTGGGAACTTCACTTCCAAGTGGTTTGTAGGTATATCATGGCCATCAAGATTTATGGGTATCTCAATTGAACTAAACATTTCAATTTTATTCAATCGGTTCAAATGAATGAATATGACAATGGAATCAATGTTGTATAGTTGTAGATAAATGTAACTGGACCAAATAATTGTACTATTTAAAAGGTTTAGTTCAATAAGAAAAGAAACTTCCACATAAAAGGATGAAGATGAGGTAATCATGATGTCAACCAAATATGTAGTGCAGGTTTTTCTATTTGAACCCGTCAACAGAACTCGGTCTAATGTTATTGTTTGAATGGATACTAGACTTCTATAAATTGATGAAAGACGATGTCTACAATGTACTGAATGCATGTATTTGCAATTGAATAGGACTTATAAACAAGTTATAATAATCTCATTTAGATTAACACTGAACTCCTACTAATGAGACGTATTTAATACTATTTCTTTTCTTGCATGAATTTTTATCCAAACTAGATATTTGCAAACTCCTAACAGCCATCAAATTATGCAGAATTTCCTATTTGAATTAGTCATTTGTGAAAAATTTCCTTGCTATTATATTTTTCATTTTTGCAATGATTTATTTGTTGTAACCACCAAGGTTTGAAATGGTTCAACTTCCTAGTTGCTTGAGGAATAAAATGAGATTGATATGTACATGGAGGGAGCCTTCGGGAAGGAGAAAATATTTTTGAGAGGAATAAGGTCAAATCTTAATTATTAATGATGTTTGTTTTGTAAGAATTACAAAACCCTATTGTAATAAATTTTTAATAATAAAAAATTAAGCATGTGTCAAATTCATGCATGGAAGTGTGTTTACAATGCAAGGTTGGGTATTTTGATAAGACCTCTCAATCTTGATTGTATCAGATGGTATCATAGTGAGGTTGGGTCATTAGGGAAGGCGTATTGAGGTAGAAGATGTGTGTGAGGGTTTGAAGTGGTGAGGGATGTCTTAAGGGCTCGAGAGCTTTATTGCATGTGTGAAGAGGGGTCTTATAATTTCAAGGGATGAGGAGGACATTAAAACCTTGAGAAACCATTGTAGTTGCATGAGATTTTTGTTGCAGTATGAAGGAGTCATGTATCTACAGAGAGCTTGAAGGGATGAGAATGTGTTGATTTTCCTCGAACATAGATTGAATTTCTCCACTATAAGAAAGTGGGTAAAGGGGGTCTTTAGAGGTGCATCTTACAAGGTTTATGTTGGGTAGAGGATAGGTGTGTGTGTGTGTGTGTGTGTGTGTGTGTGTGTGTGTGAGAGAGAGAGAGAGAGAATTTTTTTGCAAGTATGAAAGAGTATTTGAAATAGAAAATAGTATAAGATTCAGTTATTTTATTAATTGATGAGTGCCTAAAGGTGTGTGTAAATATTTCAAGAAAGAGGAAGAGTATGAGGTAAGCCTTTGGAAAATACATTATGAATTTTAGTTCTTGTCACCTAGAGGAGAGAAATAATATAAAAGGTTAGAATTAATGATATGAAAAAGATGTTGAAGGGTTTGATGGAGATTGGGATGGAAAAGGATGAATATGGGTAAGGTTGAGTCCCATATTTTTGTAATGATTTATTTGTGGGAAAAAATATGCATGCTAGAAACAATGAAGAAGAACTCTATAAGGATAAAGAAGATGATGGATTTGCATCAACATGTCTTAGTGAAGGCATGAAGGTGTTGATGGTTGAAGATGTGAGTGGAGAAGATGTTGCAATAGAGAATGATGAAGAAGGAAAAGTTACAAAGTCAAAGAAGATTGAGGTTGTAATAGAGATTTTTCCTTCAAAGGATATGTTGGTAAAAGTGGAGAGCGGTGAATATGTTGTAGCAACAAAGAAAGAAAAGGTGAAAGTAGAGGTAATAGTTAATATTTTTCATTTTTATGATGATGATTACAATTTTTATGCAAATGAGATTGTGAGGATGGATAATAGTTTGAAGAAGAAGAAGAGGTGAGCCTAGATGATAAGATGAAAATATTTAATTTCCATGATCTTATTAGTATATATTTGTATGTAGGTGGTGTGGAGGACGACATATAGGAGGTTGTAGAAAATATTGGTTGAAGAGGTTATCCTATGGTGGGTTGGATCCCACAACAGAGGGGAATAGATGAAAGTACAATGGTGGAGGCTAGTTAATGGTGTACATAGGTCCATGAGAGGAAAGATGAGTGAGGACCATATTTGGCAGAAGGGGAGAGGATTTTTTCTAGCCAATTGTTGGAAGAGGGGAAGGAAGAAGTATTTAGATGTACCTATTACAATGATAGAGTTTGTTGAAGGTTATTTACAACCTAGAAGAGTGATTATATCATTCCACTCCATTTTTTGAGCCCAATCTCACAAAAAAATATTACCTTGGGTATCTAATGCAAGAGAATTCTAGGTGTAAAGGCAATTACATTGGCAAAAAAATCAAAATTTTAGTTCATTTTTTGTTTAATTCTTTTGGTTTTTTGGTTGTTTCTTCAATAGGGCTTTTAAAGACAATATAACCAAATTAATGGCATCACCTTGTAGAAGATCTTAATAGGTATTTGTAGTTTTGATTTGGTGAAGATTGGGAAAAAAATGGCTTAGTTATGACTTTGTCGGTTTTTGGTCTACTCTCATATTTGTAGACTTTTGATCTACAACTACATTTGCAAGGCTTTAATGTTAAATCGAATAAGTTCACTTCTTACAACTAGTTTAGATGAACTTACCCGCATTTGTGGGAAACTTGTGGCCAATTGGCTTTGTGGGGACTTCTTGCCCATTTGACCTTTTCAAGAACTTCACTTCCAATTGGTTTGCGAGTATCTCATGGCCATTAGGATTTATGATAAAATCAAGTAAATTGAAAATTTAAAGTTTAATCAATTGATTCAGATGAATAAGTTTGATGATGATGTCAGCATTGTATAGTTGTGGATGAATGTAACGTAATTAGATAAGTGCATTATTTAAAAGGTTTAGCTCAATAAGAAAAGGAAATTTCACAAACAATGACAAAGGTGAAGTATTTATGACGTTAGCCAGGTATGGAGTGCAAGTTTTCCCAATTGAACCTATCAACTAATTTTTTCCTAACAATATTGTTTGGATGGATACTAGACCTTGAAAATTTGATGAATGATGATATATGCAATGTATAAAATATGGGAAATTACAAGTGAACCAAACTTATAAACAAGTTATAATAATCTTGTTCAAATGAACATTAGACTCCAACAAAAAAACTTATTTAATATTGTTTCTTTCCTTGTTGGAATTTATATCCTTGGATATTTATGGACTCTTGACAACCATCAAGTTATGCAAAATTTATTGTTTGAATTGGGTATTTTCATAATTTTCCCTTGCTACTAGATCTTTCATTTATTTAATGCTTCAATTATTGTAACATTCAATATTTGAAATAGTTTAAATTTCTAGTTGCTCGAGGAATAAAAGGAGATTGATACATGCATGGAAGGAGCCTAAGGGAAAGAGAAATTTTTGAGAAGATCAAGGCTGAATTTATAACTAGTTAATGATATTTTTGTAAGCTCCAAAAACCCCTATTGTAATGAATTTATAATAAAAATGAAGCATGTTGTTGAATTCATGTGTGAAAGTGTGTTTAGGCTGCAAGGTCAAGTAGTTTGACTACATCACTATATGTTGTACTAGTAGTGTTGTATCCAATTCATAGACCAATTGGAATGTACAATACTTTATCGGCCTTATGTAGGTTGTGTCGTAATTCCAAAGTACTAATGTATCTTTTGGTCCTTGTGGACAAGCTAACATAGAACACAATAAAAGACTTAAATCATGAAATTTAAACCTTTATTTTATGTCTAATTGCCACCTCCATTTAAGCTAAGAGATTAATACATAAAAGATTAAATAAACTAAATTCCCTCACCAAAAAAGTATCTTGTTGCACATAAAGTATTGATTTTCTCAAATGTGATTTTATGATGAAAGAGATGATGCAAAATATTCAAACTAGCAATATGAATTTATTTTCAAATTTCTTATGTAAATAGCTCATATGATGAGCTATTTATAGATTTTGAAAGATTGTTGATCAAGGATTGAGATTGATTTGGAAAATCAATAAATGAGGCTACTTGAGAGGAATGGAGCTATGAGCAGTCAATTATTTCCACCTTTCTTACAAAAATTTAAAGTCTTCATGGATGGGTCCTAGAGCTAGTTATTTCATCCTGATGTAGTCATTCTCTTTGATGTTCATTATTTTTTTCACTACACCTTTATAGTCCAAGAGTTCTAACCACTCTTCTATGAGAACATTGGGATCCTTTGATTCCTTCCTAATTTGCAAAGCAATGGATTTTTATTTCTCAGTATATTCTTGAAAGATACCACCCCTTGTCTTCTCATTCCTGACATATGAGGCTAATGCTTTAATTTATAGATACCCTATAAACATTAATGGATTCCACTATGTTTCATTTGAAAGAATAAAATTATGCAAGTAAAACTCACATAGTGATCTTTCATATCAGGTGTAGAAGCAAAAAACGTTTCTAAAAACAAAAATGCCTTGCTCATTGCAACTAGTGAATCACTGATTAACTAACTGAATTGGAAACATAAGTATTTTTCTTGTAAAAATAGTGCATAGACCCTAGCAGGGGGTCTTCATTTCAACAATTGAGCAACCTTGTCTCCTATTTCACCAGTTCTTACTATTAGTTTCTTCACCTCTATTTCTTGTTTTTCAATGGCCTTGGTGTGGTTATCTATCATTTATGCCTTGTCCTTCTCCCAATCTTTTTTTTTTTGGGAGAATTTTTGAGTTCTTTTCCACAACCCTACATTTAGGGAAACTATAGTAGGACTAGTGGGGGTTCTTACATGAGGAATTGATCCTTTAGACATCGGTTCTCTGTTGCCTACCTCCACCATGGCAAGTTGTGCAAGGATTTCCAGACTATCCAAATCCATGCTCAAACTCATGCAATTTTTCATTTAATTCCTTAATATTAGCATCCCTTTCACTGTCCCTACGTTGGTATGATTTTACTAGTTCTTCTAATTATTTTATCCTCTCCATTGCCTCATGTAAATCTTTACCAATGTTTCTTTCTTTTATATACAATTCTTTATCCTTATCCAGGAATTGATCATCATCCCCCATGGTATATTCAAAACCCTCACTATTAGGGCTCTTTGGGGTTCTTTTCTTTATTTTTCTTGCAACAAATACATCCACTGAATCATATTCAGAGGTGATTGTGAAATACCATGTTTGTTTAATTAGTGTGTTTAAATTTCCTAGGGAAATTCCCCTTCAATTTTGAATCTGTCTCAGCCATCAATCTTCCTAATTTTTTACCGACCCTCTCATGGCACCTTTACTCTTGAGGTGTTGTGATTTCCTCCTAGGTTGTGTGGATTTTTTCTACCCTCTTGTAGGTGCAGAAGAAGATTCACCTTTCCTTTTCCTAGTTCTTGGTGTTTTACCAAAGGTAGGGGTTTCTTGGGTATCTCCTATTGCGAGTTACTTAGAGGCTGCAAGTTGTGGGTCTTACAGGCTCTCCTCTATTACAGGTAGGTGAAATAGTAGAGGATCCAAGGGACATTTCCCTTCCTGATGTAGCAGGTGATTCTATATTTTTTGGAACAATGGGTTCCTCAAGAATACTATTGATATGATTTTAATTCAGGAAACTCTCCCATGAAACATGTGGAAACTGAGCCCTCAAGCTTATTTTATCAGTAATATAACAACAAAAATGTGACAATGTTCTGTTATTCCTTTTTATTTTGTTCTCAAAACTCATTCTTTTCAACAAATTGTAAAGAAATTTTGGAACTTTCACAGACCTATCATGACAAATATGGCTTGAGTTTAAAATTAAATGTATATAATAGAGATTTCCTACCATCACAAGTTAAGTAATTGAATATATAAGAGGTTGTTGAGTCCCATATCTAGGATAAGGATAATCTTTTTGTACCTTGAGATGATGAGTCTAGGTTTTATCCTAATTGTCTAAATTCGTTCTTGGAAGCAATGACATATACCCTCACTGTAAACTCTTCCCCTTCCCTTGGAATTCTTGATACCTCAACAATGGTGGCCTCTGAAGCATCCACATTCAAACTTCTTACAATTACCTCATCATTTTGTAAAGTGGCAACAAATTGTTGTGTCATGACTTCATTGAACTCTATGAGTTTCAAGAAGTAGTCCATCCAACCAACCTATTAAAAAATAGGTAACACAATTCTGTCTTCCAACAGTTGGGTGTGTGTTGTTGGTTCCCTACGAATAATATCACCACCCATTATATTGTTATTACTCTATAATTCACTTAATTCTACTTAATTTTTCTCTTTTTTTGGTTCAATTTTTTATTGTTATTATGATTACACTACTTCCACTATGCTATATCCTCTTAATTTTTAGTTGCTTCTAACCCTTTCCTTCTCCTCCAAGCTTGGATTGTGTAAAAATAGAGGAAAAATGAAATGGAAAAAGGGTTGTAGAGGGTTTTTGGCTTTTGAAAATCAAGAAAATGAAAGTACCCCTCCCCCCAACTAAAGGTATTAAGTTTCCTAGCTTAATTGTACGGTTATTGGTGAAGGGTGAGATGGAATATCAATTTAGATATGAAAAAATGCATGAATTAATGATAAAAAATGTAGGAAACCAATCATCATCTATGCTAATTATGAGAATGCTTGTGAAATGAAACTTAGTTCGTGTGAAATTGTTGATTACTACTCGCAGTTTGGTTGATGAGACCATTCTTAATTTCACTTTGAGTTGAATGACATGAATGCATGGCATGTGGTGAATGATTGTTGGAAAAAGCTACAGGATGTACGAAAAAGGGAAGATGAAATGAATTGTATGAGATGTGAAAATTGAAAAAGGTAACGAAAATGCCAAGTGTGAGGTGGTGTATAGGCTACATGCATTGGAATGAAATTTTTGTGGTTGTATGTATGAAAAATGGTAGTGGAAGTATAGATATGCAATTAATTCAATGGGGAATTTTAAAATGTTCAACAGTCAATTTCTACGGGTGTCTCCAGTAACAAGTCCCTTTTTAAAAGTTGTCACCTTCAGGCATGTTGCTATGGGCCCCTTCAGCTTCTCTAATTATGATAGAAATTGATTATTGTTTCTCATCACCTTATGTAGTGTGTACTCATGAAGTATGATAAAAAATATACTTGTGTGCCATCAATAGGCGAGATAAGGCAGCTCCTCTACTAAATCATGTGTAGAAATTGTAGTTTATGTAGTTGAATTATGAATTGAAGGCTCAAATTCTTGGATTAATGAAAGAAGGAATTTATCCTTCTGTAGTGGTTTATTATACAAATTTAGTCTATGTCCATTAACGAATAGTGAGAACCTAACTTCATCAATGGTTTGTAGTTGTACTGATCCATTGGAAAACACTTGTTTTATCTCATATGGACCAAGCCATCTTATTTGCAACTTCCCTTTGTAGTTCTTATATCTTGAATCATAAAGAAAATCCCAATCTCCCACACTGAATTCCTTTGTCTTAATGAATTGATCTGCCATCTAATTTTTTGATTCTAAACAACTTTAGTGTGGTGTATGGCCTCTATCCTAAATTCATCAAGTGCATTGAGGTTGTTCAGTCTCTCCTGTTGTGAAATTAATAAATCAATACCTAATGTAACTATGATCATCGATGTTTTATATTCAAATTCAACAGGAAGTACTGTCATTTTCCATACACCAATTCATATGGCATAAATCCTATTGTAGTTTTCCAAGTTGTTTTATAGGCCCAAACTACCTCAGGCAATCTGGCTACCCAATATTTCCTATGAACTTGTATTGTTTTTGTTAGAATGTTCTCAATTTCTTTGTTTGTGAATTCCACTTGTCCATTAGCTTGAGGGTGGTAAGCTGTAGATTTCCTATGTTTGATATAATACTCTTGAACCAATTTTATGATCAACTTTGATGTAAATTGGGGTCACTGGTCTGTGACAATCTCTCTTAGAACTCCATATGTTGTAAATATGTCCTCAAAGAGAAAATTTCCCACATTACCATTCCTTGCCAATTGTAAAGCCTTAACCTTCACCCACTTTGTATGGTAGCTTGTGCATACCAGTATGTATTCCTTGTTGTTTGATATTGGTGATATGGGGCCAATAAATTCTAATCCTCATTTACCAAAAGGTGTTATTTATAATTGTGGTTGAATAGCATTTCATCTATTTTGTTGGCATTTCCATTCTTTGACACCTATCACAACCCCTTATGTGCTTCACTGTATCCTTATAAAGAGTTGGCCAATAATAGCCAACATTGAGAATCTTAAGGGTCGTCCTCTTTTCTGCAAAGTGTTCCCCATAGGGTTCATCATGGCATGCTCTAAGAATGGCATATACTTTATCTTCTTTGATACATCTCCTCATAATGTTATCCAAGCTCATATAAAATAACTATCCAATTATCTAAGAGAAGAGAAAACTTTTGTGAACCAATTGTCTCTTTTCTCTTGGGGAGAAATAAGGTGGTGTTTGCCTTGCTACTAGATAGTTGGAAATGAATCATCAACATCTTCTTCTAATTTGGTTGGTAGTCTGTATAGAAAGCCTAATACTACATTTAATTTTCCTGGATTTTCTACAATGGTAATGTCAAATTCTTGAAGTAACAACAACCACCTGACAAGTCTGCCACCAACTACTAGTTTGTTCATTAGATACCTAATTACAATATGATCAACATGTATGAATATTGGATATCTTATGGTATAATTCCTGAATTGTTTATTGCATATACTACTACCAACATCTCCTTCTTTTTCACTATATAATTGAGTTATGTCTCGTGTAAATTTTTATTGATGTAATAGATGGAAAAGTCCTTGTTTCCTTCCTTCCGCCCAAGCACATCTCCTATAGAAAAGTTAGAAGCATCTATATGGATATGGAAAGGTAAGGTCCAATATGGTCCTCTCAAGACATGTGTTTTAGTTAATGCTTCCTTAAGTGCGTCAAAAGAGTGTTGACAAGTAGTTGTCCACTTAAATTCTGCATCCTTAGAAAACAAAACAAATAGTGGAGTTGCAAGTTTGCTAAATTCTTGAATGAATCTCCTATAATATCCAACATATCCTAGGAAACTTCTAACATCTTTTTTTGTTTGAGGCAAAAGGAGTGTTGATATAACTTTAATTTTGTTGGGTTCCACTTGAATGCCTTCATTTGACACAAAATATCCTAGTACAATCCCTTATTCCATCATCATGAAATATTTTTCATGAATCAGGGATAAGTTGTGTTCTTGACACCTTTTGAGTACCTTCTCTAGATCACCAAGTGCTTCATCATATGTATCCCCATATGTTGTAAAATCATCCATGTAAACCTCCATGGAATAATGTGCAAAATCCAAGAATATACTCAATACTACCCTCTAGAAAGTGGCTAGTGCATTACATAGGCCAAATGGAAAGACGAAATAAGCATATGTTCCCCAAGGGCATGTGAATGTTGTCTTGTCTTAGTCTTTTGGGACAATCTTAATTTGGTTATAGCCACTAAATCCATCCAAAAAGGAGTACTTTTTGCCTACTAATGAATTAAGTACTTGGTCAATGAAGGGGAGTGGAAAGTGGTCCTTCCTAGTTACAACATTTAATTCTCGATAGTCTACACATACTCTCCACTTCCTTCTTTCTTTGGGACAATTACTAGAGGTGACACCCATTGACTATCAAAGATAGGATATATAAATCCTGCATCAAGCAATTTTTGCAATTTTGATTTAACTATGTTTTTTATTGTAGGGTTCATTCTCCTTTATGATTTCCTTATGGGTTTAGAACCATCATTGATGTAAATCCTATGCATGCACAATTTTGGGTCTATACCCTTCATGTCATGGTAATCCCATGCAAAGGTTGTTGCATGTGCTTACAACACAATCACCATTGATGTCTATTGTATATCAGTCAATTGACTATTAACATTCATTATTTTACTTGGAATTATCTTTAAAGTCTTGGATGTTGTTTGTACTGATGATATGTCAAGTCCTACTATGTTTGGGATACATTGATGTGGTAACAAATCATTAAATATTTGGGAAATTGACTCGGGTGAACTGGTTGGGATAATATTTTGCAAAGGATCTTGCAAAATGTCAAGCAATCGTGATGTTGCAGGTCCCTACCATAGTCATTTTGCATGATGTTTACTATCAATTCATCTTCATATTGGTATTCTAACATGGATGGCGTTCAATAGTCATCAAGGCTTGGAAGGAGTATTGATCCTCCTCATCTAGTGTAGGCCAAATGGTTTGTTCTAGGTCTACTTGTGGTTGGGTTGGTGGATAAAGGACTAATTTCTTAGTCACATTTCCATTAGAGATAATCATATTCCTAGACCTACATCCTATGAAGGCATATGTTATTGCCAACCATGGTCTTCCTAATATGAGGGGGTAGCTTGCAAGATTAGCTTTTGGCTGCAGTACCATGAAATATGTTGGGTACTCCCATGAGTCCAATGTTATCACCAAGTCTTCAATGATAACCTCAAGTTTGTCGACTATGGACCTATCTACCAATTGTAAAATAGTAGGTGTAGGTCTAAGTTCTATCAACTGTAATAACTTCATTGTTTCTTTGTTCATTACATTAATAGCCACTCCCAAGTCAGTTAAGGTGTTCTTTATGAGATTTTCATTTATCTTTACATCCACTTTAGGAATCTTAGGATCTGCATACTTGGGGATAGTTATGTTTTCCAACATAATGTATGCAAGTTGTCCTAGGACATGTATAGTCTGAGGATCTTTTCTCTTCCTACCTAGCTTTTTAAGGCATAGTTCCCTCACTATCTTAGTATAGATATAGGAACCTCCTTAATGGATTGAATAAGAGATATCTTGATGAAAAAATCCTTAAGTTATCCCAACAAGTCAGCTTCAGCTCGTGTTTGATGTCTTTGTACTACTAATATTTTAGGGAATTCAAAGGCTTTGGACTCAAATTAATTTGGTTAACCTAATTTGACTCAGACTCCTTAGGTTGATTTTCTAAGGTCTTTTTTGGGATTTCCTCATCAATAAATTTATTAACTTGAGGAGATGAAGGTCCAACCAAGGTCTTCCTTGATTTGAGGTGGACATCACCCACCTCTACCCCATAAGTTGGGTATTTAATAACTTTGTTAGTGTATGCTTGTTATTGGGGTTAGTTGCAGGTTGATGGCAGTTGAGGTGCTCTAGGTGGTTGTGGTGTTGGGTTTGTTGGGTTTGGTATAATGGCTTGTTGTTGTGGCTACTAATAATTCATGTTTTGGTTTTTCCATTACTGGCCTTTTCCACTAAGACTACCATTGGTTTTATTGGGGTGACCATTGAGAATTATATCCTTTATAGTTTTGTGATGGCCACATATTTTGTTTTTGTTAATTATGATTGGTTTGAGGAATTTTCCATTGTTTTTTTTCATATTGGCCCAAGATCGAGGATTCTAATTAGGAAGATTTGAATTGTTACTAGAAAATGGCATGTTGTAATTCAAAGGATCTTGAAGCATACCTTGTCTCGGTTTCCATGGTTTCCTTTGAGCTATATAGAATACTTTTCCATCTTCTCCTTCTAATGCATGAAAGTCTTCCTTTCTTTTCTTCAAAGATACTTGCCACCTTTTTGCATTTGTAGTTAGTTCTTCTTTGCCTACAATGTGGATAGTATTCTACAAGATTTGATTTTGTCTCCTCTTGCTTCCTTTTAATATGGAGGGTATCTAGTTGTGTAGCTAGATAGCTGATAATATCCTCCTTCATATTGTAGAGAAGATTACTCAATTCAAGTCTAGATACTCTATTGGATGGCTTGCTGATGGAAGATGTCCTATATCCTCTAACCTTCTTTGTGAAAGACCTTGAATAGTTACTACATGCCTTGAAAATCTCCTCAAATGGTGTTTGAGAGATATATCAAGTCCCAATGAGGTTAAGTGTATCCATACAATCCTCATTAATCCCCCTCAAGAATATTAGTTTTAAAGACTCATCAAAGAGTCTATTTTGGTGGGATTTCTTAAGGAAAAACTGAAATATTTCCATGTATTCTTACAAAGATTCATTATCCTTTTGTGACATCCTAAAGATGTCATCTCTCTTTCTGTCAATTCCTCTATAGTAGTCTTGGTACTTCTCAAAGAAATTTGTCTTCATGGTAGTCCAATTTGGAACAACATCTCTCCCTAAACCCATGAACCATCTCAAAGCATCATCCTTCAAAGTTATTGGGAAAAAATGAGCCTATGTGCATATGTAGTATAATCATAACTTCTACACAACACATCAAACTCAAATAAGAACGTATTTGGATCATCAATGACCAAACCATATAAAACATGCAATGTTGAAGGAGGTATGTTCCTCAATGCGATTTCTCTCTCTTGGTTGGAAAAGGGGAACTCAAAGGTTACATGCTCTAGTGGGTCTTTCACTTCAACATCACTAATGGTGATGATTTTTGTGTGGGAAGTCTCCTCTATTTTTGGTGTGAATACTAGTGTTAGGGAATATTCTTCTTTAGGAATACCCTCACTCTATTCACTATAATCACCAATATCTTCTAAAGCTTCATGTGTTGAAGGGATAAATCTTCCCAGAGCGTCTCGCCACCTCTACATACAATATTTGTGACTCTTTGGATCAATGACTCCTGCACAATATTAGTAAATAATTTTGTATTAATAATTAAAACCTAATTACCCTAATGCTTGAAATCAAATTTCTAACTATGAAATCTTTGAAATTACATAGGAGAATCGTGAATGTAGCACCATCATTGGTAATGGTGCCAAAAATGTATGGCCTCACTAATATTTAGTCAACTTGGTATTAGACACACAATTCAGAGGAAGGGTTCCTAACTGAAACAATCCACTAAACCCTTGCAAAGGATTCATTAAATTATCAACTAGGGCTTCATAAGCTTTTGATGGTGTTGGAATTATATGTGCATTCATGAACTCTACATGACCTATATCATCTAGTATAGGTGGATTACACATGCGTAGGAAAATAGTAAATGTTGAAAATGAAATAAAGCATAAATTGTAAAATAGGGGAAATAACTTGGTCTGCTACTAATGTTGCAAGTACTTTCAGCTTAGCACTATAATTGATAACTACTAACTTGAACTCTGCAACCTCATTAACATTGCTGACTCTTACTCCTAACTACTTGACTTACTCTAGAGGATGACTCAAAGAATCAATACAAAAGTTGAATCATAAAACAAGATATCATTTACATGTGTGTAATGAAGAATTTATTGAAATGATGCAATATATGAACATTTATTCTAACAATAAAATTAAAGGTGGGTGAATAATACCTTGAGTGGCCCTTGGTCAAGTTATTTTTCCCACAAAAGAAACCAAATATGTGTTACTTGAATCAACTAAACATAACGATAAAATGGAAAATATTCATTGTATATAACTAAACTCTCACAACATGACAAGAATATTCATAGATCTTTCATTCATGAGTCCATATCTATTACAACTGATAACAGAAAACTAACAAGCAAGATTGTTTGTTGGAAAACAATACTTGAAATATCAAAAACACATATATTTCTAACTATACCTGTTCCTCAACCACTAATCCAACTATATAGGTTCAAGAGGATGTTTATTTGTATAAGGACTGCAAACAAAAAATAAATGAGTGTTCACTCTCCTTTAGAATAGAGAGACAAATTCTTTGCAATAAAAACTATAACTAAGATAGACAAAAGAAGACAACTAGGTTTGCAACTCTGCTTTGATGACATGGTAGAGACGTGATTTTCACAAAAAATCATGATAGTTTCCTTGTTCATCGCAAACTCTTTCATCCTTCCATTATCTTATTGAATGCTCTAATGATTCCCAATCGATCATTGCAACTGCCATGTGTCCAGTCATTTTGGAATCTCCCTTGCTTATTGGCCTAAAATCCTTTGGTTGTGGGTTGAGTTCTCTAGTTGTTGCGGGTTACAATGCTTCTATCTACAAAGAGTTAGTTTCATCTAAAGAATACATACTATTAGCATCCATGAATTAAACACAAATTCTCACTGAATTTCATACGCATTCACACATTCATTCATACAAACATCAACACATTATAATCATATTTCCACTCATCGAAGTTTGGCTTGGATTACATAAAAGATATAAAAGGTATGTAAGTTTATAAATGTATATGAAATAAAAAACTTAAAATGTTTAAAAGGTATGAAATAAACAAGAGAAAACTAGCTAGTGATCATACTCATCAAATGGAAGGTGAAAAAAGAGGTCTCATAAGACGCTTTCTTTAATACCATATTGAAAATTAAAAAATAAGCACAAGGCCCTCCAACACACAAATTCAATCATTCATCTTCAACACTCAAATGAATATATTCTATGGATTTATAAAGTCATTTAAACTATTAACTACCCAAAACACTAATTACTAGCTATCTCATAACTAATAACTAACTAAAAGCTAACATACAATAAATTAACATTAACATTTTAATCTATTATTTATTACATTATTCTATATCATGTACTTTAATTCCTAACACCCTCTTTTATTACTAACATGGGGACTTTATTATGGCGTTGCAATATCAACAATTAATTTTTTTTATATTGATCAAAGCAAGAGTATAGAGAATAATAGCTACTAGTTAGTAGTTGAAGGAGAAAAATAATACAAAGTAGTAAAAATTATAATGAGCCAACATATGGTCGTGACCAAAAGAAATAAGAAGCTAATACTTGAGTTGAAACACTTTACATAGATTCGTATTGCAGCTATTCTAAAGTTGATTAACCTGATCCTAACTTCACTGGAGTTGAGTCACGAGCATGCTACATTTTTCTTTGATAAATGTTGAAGTTGTGAACACAAAAAAGCAACCTAAAAAACTATGTCAAAGTAAAGCATCAGAATACTAGTTTCTTGAAAACATGACAGTACACCTAGCCTTCCAAAAATGACTTAAAATAGCATGTCTAATAGAATCCACAATCACGTCATCATGCAAACCAAATCCTAAGAAAGCTTCTTTCCAATTCTACTTATGATTAAAAACAGTAAGATTTTTTTTAAAGATAGCAACCCATTATTTTTTAACAAAAGCACAATACCAAAAAATATGTTTCATATTTTTGATACATAAAAATTTAGGGATAGTTAATTGGCTAAATCATAATGTATCTTAGTATATTTCCAACCAACAGTTTATGATGTAAAACTTTCCAAGCCAACAATTGTGTTTCTGCATCAGTTTTGGATTTCCATATTTGTGCACTCATTTTGGTCCACTTCTTGGCACTAAATATGCATTTCCATTTATGATTGAGATGAGGAATGATCTTCCAATGAGATGGGGAAAGAAGATAGATTTTTTTTAGCAAGAGATAATTAAAATGAGAAGAATATAGCCATCTCCACTCTTAAAAAAATTACATTTCTTGGGAGTACAAATTTTCATAGATAGCTCAAGAGGAACTAATGATTACACAAATATCATAAATTATTTGTACTTGAAGTTCAACCAATATTTCTCTTTGATTTTTAGCCACGAAGCCTATTTGAAAGTATTAAAATCCTACATGCCTTTAAATTTTTAAACACCTTTCTTATACAAATAATAAGAATGTTTAGGAAAACAAATTGCAAGCGGTTGATTATGGTAATTAACACATTTACTCCACCAAATAGATGAAGAAACAAAGTTGAGACCATGTTTTAGAGAGGAATCATTCCACTGTATAAATTGACAAACCTAATGCCAATGTCCAAAGGGATTGTAAAGGAAATGAGGCCTTGATTTTGAAGAGGGGGATCATAATAATTTTATCAAATCAATTGACTAACTACCACTTTTTATTTGTTGTAGATTGAAAATTTTGGTTACTAACAAGAAATTTTTATGGTTCATCCCCTATAGCTTCTCTAATAGTCCACTTTGTAGCCAGGCACAAACCTTAAGTTTTAGGGTCAATGATTCATTAGCCACCCTTGTGTTTTGGTTGAATGAAATGAGACAAAGAAGAAGCAATAAAACCAATGATACGAATTTGTTGCCCCGATTAAATAGCTCACCTTTAAGCCTTTTTAGGAACCAATCCCACATGTTAGAAAGAGAAACCGGTACACAAAAATAAATGCCAAGATATCTAGTAATCTCCCCATGTTTAATTTTCCTCCACTCCATAGGAATCCACTAAGGAATAGGCACAAATTGAAACATCATAAATTCAGTCTTGTTGTGAGCTAGTTGTGATCCAAAAATGAAACAGTATGAATTTAGGATGCCCAAGGTGTTCTTTAACTCTTATTCAAAAAAATTCAAAAATAACATACTATCATTAGAAAAATGAAAATTAATAACAACCTTATCTTATGGAATAGAAACCACTTTTATAAAATTCAACTGGTTAGAGTTTTGAAGCATCTATCCCAAAGCATCAGTTGTAAGCACATATAAAAAGAGGATAAAGGGCATCCTTTCCTTATAGACCATTGGAATTCAAATTATTTTTTCAAAGATTTATTAATCACAAGTTGAGCATTGGCATCCTAGAACAACATATGAACATGTTTTTGTAATTTAGGCCCAACCCAACCAATGGAGCATTTTGAGAATGAGATCCCAACGAATTATGTAATAGGATTTATCAAAGTCTAACTTGACTAGAAAAATATTTTGGTCAGACTATTGGGCCCATTCAAGAGTCTCCCACACTAACATTAGATTATCCAAAATAAATCTTCCTTTGATAAACCCCATTTGTTCAACTCTAACAATTCCTTGGACCACAAATTTATGATAGCCAAATCTTTAGCAATACTTTTATAATAAGTGTTTAGTAACGTAATTTTTTTTTTGATTAGTGATAATAGCAGTTTTATTAATAATATTAAAAGAGTACAGTACTGCAAAAGCTTTGAAAAAAAGAGAAAAAAAAAGTTGATAAACTAGCATTGAACAAAACCGCAGGGATTACCAAAAAATGTCCACCTGTGAACCACCCATACTAGCCTATCTCGTATTCATAGACTACAATAATCAAGACGACGCTACAAACCCCCCCTCCCAAGAATATTTACATAGAATTATCAAAAAACTATGGTCTAAGCTAATTCAGACCCTTCAAAAATTTTCCCACGGCTTCCCTGGGCACAACCCCATGTTTAGTTGCTTCTCCTCTCTGGCGAAATCCTTCAAATTGCATATTTTTTCCTCTACTTCTTTCAGCTCCACACACACCTTCAAGGCCTTCCATCCTCTCTCAACATTTTTACGCCATTCATCTTTTGTTGATCCATCTGGCCATCGGATGAATAGGTGATTTAACCCTTCCATCTTTGGCTCGACTCCAGTTCTACCCTCTATTTTAAGAAGTCCCACTCTTGGGATTGCACGAGCTAATGTATCCTCTATACCCACCAAGAAGTCTTCATGCACTAACACCTGCATAACCATCCTCACCACCTCAGTTGTATCTCCTAGCTCCAACCCCCACGCCATTACCAGAGAATAGATATCCATATTAGTGCGATAACGATGAGTTAGACTATCAAAGTTATCACCCAACATTAGTTGCACTGCTTATGCAACCTGCGCACCTTTAAACAGAAACATACCCCATAACTGCTTCGTGGTCACCTTCCCTGAGAATGGGTCGAGCTTCCTTCGCGAGTTTAGCGAGAAGTTGGCCTCCATTCTCAGCCTTAATTTTTCCACCACAAAACCTACCACCGCCAAGAAGACAAGACCAAATAAAAACAAGGGAATGAATATGAAGGTGAAAATATGTGTGCCATTAAGACACATTGATTGCCAACCAAAATTCGTAAATGTTGAAGGTACATTTAGTGCTTCTATTCACCTTCTCCTAAGCACTACATCCCTTGGGAAGTACTAACCGACCATTTTTTGCAAGTACGCCATCCCTCCTTCCGTTAATAATGTCGCGTGCAATCCTCCAAGTTAACATCTCTAAAATCCTTGAGCCATATTGAATCAGTCTCTATCAATTTAAGAGCCCAATTTGATATTCTATCAGCTTCAACATTCCCCATACGCCTTACATGGCTTACTTTGAAGTCTTCAAAAAACAATAATTCTTCTTTTATTTTCCTTATGATCCCCTACAAAAACCAAGCATTAGCGTCACCTTTTGTAACTACTTGGATGATTATCAGCGAGTCACCTTCCAGATGGATTTTCTTTCCTCCAATTCTCCTAGCTATTCTAACCGCCAATAGAGTTGTTGTTGCTTCCGCCATATTGTTTGTGCCCTCCTTCAGCCTCATGGCTCCTAGAGCCAGGACATTCCCATTCCAATCCCGCACAATACTGCCAGCACCCAACGAGCCTGGGTTTCCTTTTGACACCCCATCAAAATTCACCTTCCACCATACTTTCTCGGGTTTCTCCCACTTAACCGTCCCTACCGTAGAGGCTATTGAATTAACCCAACCAAGCCCCTTAACGAGCCATTTAGTAACGTAATTGGTCTTCAACCATCAATGATATTATCATTTTTAAAAATTTAGGAATCAACTTGATTAAATCTCTATTGATTTTTTATCTTAAATAAACATTATGAAGAGCCTCCAAATAGAGCATATAAAATTTTCCTTGATATGATTCCACATGATTTGATAGAATTTTGTTGGAAGACGATCAACATTTGGACTTTTATTAGGCTTCATAGATAAAAAAAAGCACATTCAATATCTTCCAAGGAAAGAACGTGATCCAGATAAATAATGCAACCATGATCAATTTTATTAGGGATATACTCCTTGACAATGTCTTCCAAATTTTGTTGCACATTTGTCCAATTCTTTTATTCTTTAAATAATTTTTCATAAAAAAATTGAAACACCATAGTAATTTCAATAGGATCAATGTGTAATCCATTCTCATCCAACATGACACAATTTATTTATTTTTTATGTTTATAATTAAGGTATTTAAAGAAGAATTTAGACCCTTTATTTCCTTCCTTGATCCAATGAAGTCTAGCTCTTATTTTAGCACCTTGGCCTTTGTAATTTTCAAGTTTTTGTAGTTGAGTTTCAATGAAAACAATAGAATTTTGAATCTTTTCATTATTAGGTTCAACAATTAGTTGTTTCCTAGCATGTTCCAACTTCCCAAAAAGGGATTTTTCTCCACATTTCTATTTTGAAGCCATTCTATGTCCAAAATATTGAAGAAATTTAACACATTGATTCAAGGCAAGACACCACCACTCAATCCATGAAATCCCCTCTTAAGGTTTAGGAATAGAATTCTAAATTCATGTTAAAGTGGCCACACATTCTAGATTCTTTGAGTGGGAAGTATTAAGTTCAAAGGGGAGTTAAGATGAAAAACTTGACTTTTGAGAAGTGGATAAAGAGAAAATAATAGGAAAATGATTAGACAAAGTAGTAGAGTAATCTACTAGCACACTAGCCCCTAAAACATGGCTCTCCAATTGGAGATTATTCAATATAAATAAAATATGTTTAATCTTCTCATTTTATTATCATTATCAAATCTAAAATTAGACCAAGTAAACTAGTTGCTTGCATGGCTAGAAAATTTATTTCCACATGGAACTTATCTCATATTTTCTTCCTTCAATGATTTTTTTCCTTGGATATCTTTTTTTGCTAATAATGTATCTAATTATAATGTGTAAATGTAGAATATATCACACCCTTATGGATCCAAAATATTTTATTTCTCTTTTTAAAAAATATATATATAAATTGAAAAATATAGATTAAATTGATAGTAACCATTCAAATGTCTTTGCCTTTCATATCAAACGGTGAATTAAAATTGATATTGTTCTCAAATGCTTTCTATTTTTTTTCTCCTATTCAACGGTTTTCTAAAACATTTTGAATTTCTAAATTTTATTAAGAAATGAAAAATATATCACAATTTTAGTGAGAGCTTGTTAAACTACCATTTAAAATTATAACAATGTACCAACAATAAAATGACACATAATGAGAACATGAGTCCTCCTTTGCACAACATTACTATTCATCAAAGAGAATCGTAATAATCCATGCCAATATTGAAACAAATAAAACCTCATAACTAAAAGATGAAAAAAATATTCTCAACCACCTTAACCTTCTAAACTTTTCTACATCTTAAATTTTTGCATCTTTGAATAGACTTTTTTTAAAATTTTTATCAATTGGTACGAATCATTGTGGTAGTTATTGATATTTTATAACCATTTGAATATAATATAACCAATATTTTAATAAGAAGAGATCAATATTTACACCTATTATTTGTTGTTCTTTATAATAAGAACATTGGGAGTTATTTCTATCATTTGTTTCTTGAAATGTTATGATGATGTTGATGAATAATTAATTATTAAATTTGAGTTCACTAAGACCTAAGTTAAATTAGAACTTGATAGTTTTGTTACTAAAATAATAAATTTTTTTGGAAGGCTAAGAATCAAATTTGCATTAGTAGTTTGACTTATGACATTATAGTGGTACCAAAGTTGATGATCAAGCTAGCTTGTGTATTCAAAGTTTAAGTTTGCATGTGTTTAGTTTTATGTAGTAAGTGATAGAGCAATTAGATATCACTTGAGAGAGTTCAAGAAAAAGAATAATCTATAGAGAGTGAAGAGACTCACTCATCTACTATAGAACATGTTGTAGAGCATAACAATATGAAAAAAAGAAAGAGGAGAACAAACAATAGTGACAACCTAGATGAATGAACCCAAAGAAAGTTTGATATGTTAATTGATATGACATAACTAATTTCAAATATGGAAAATAATATGAATGTGGCTGAATAGCCAAAGGGTGAAGCAAGTGATTTTTGAGGGTAATAATCTAGATGTCACTCAAACCCACAGATAAAAGACTATTCTTATTTTAACTACAAAACTAACCTAGCCTACCTTTTTATATAAGGAGGTAGAGGCTCCAAAAATTGAAGCCCAAAACTCATTGTTTGATGATATAAGGGCTTGTACTACAAATTACATAGCTCTTATTAAATAAATTTTAAGTGAAGTTTCACCAACCAATTATTTAATGAAGAAGTCATGGAATATTTTAAGGCCTAAGCTTGGGCCACAATATTTTCAAAGAGATGTGCAACAAGCTTTGGGGAATTTGACAGTCTATCACTATTTTGGATCTAATAAAGTCTTAGATTGTGCATTGGTACAAAATCTAGATACATACCTATCCCTCATACATATTACCAAAGATGAAGCAACCAACTTTTCCACTCTATTTTTTGAGGGAACTAGACATGAGTGATAGAGCCACAATCTGACCACTCGGGTCAAAATTTCATCACTTCATATGATTAATTCTAAAAAAAATTGTCACCATAAGAGACACAAGGAGGAAATTAAAAAGGCCATCAAAGAACTACTAGAAATGGGGAACATCAAACCTAGCTCAAGTCCCTCTTCTTCCTCTATGGTTTTGGTGAAGGATGACACAATGTGAATGAGCATCAAACAAGAAAACTATCAAGAAAAAACATCCCACTCCCAAAATCGATGAACTAATAGATGAGATTCATTGAACAATATATTTCTCAAAAATAGATCTCAAATTAGGCTACAAACATATCAAAGTCTATTAACAAGACAAGATTTCAATTTTACTATGAACACTGTGAGTTTTTAGTTATGTAGTTTGGTGTGACAAACTCTCCAAAAATTGTATATTCATCCATGAATCATGTTTATTGAGAGAAACTAAGGAATTTTATTCTAATTTTTTATGATATGTTGATCTACAACAAAATATGAGAGAAGCACCTAAGACACATTGATGAAGTGTTGGGATTTATGGAAGCACAAACACTCTAGACCAAGGAGTAAAAGTGTGATTTTATTATGACAAAGATCTCATATCTAGGTCACATCATTAGTATAAAGGGAGTGTAGGTGGACATGGAGAAGATGAAAATAGTTTGGGACTAGCCTCCCTATAGGACCTTGACTTAGTTGCAAGGATTCTTCGACCTTTGCACTACTACAATAATTTTGTTAAGGGATTATGCCAACTAGTTGTGCCCTTAATTGACCTAACAAAGAAGGGAGGTTTCACATGGATTGATGATGCACAATATTTAATAAGAATTTGATATACTAAAATCTGTAATGATATTGTGTCTTATGTTAGCAATTATAGATTTCACTCTTCCTTTCATATTATTTAATGTGATACATCAAGAGAAGGAATTAGGGTTGTGCTCATGCAAACAAAATTGATTAATTTTAAGAGTTAGAAGATCATAGAGGTGGAAACGAATTTCTCCATCTATGATAAGGAAATGTTGGCCATCATGTATGAAATGATAAAATTTGGGAAATACTTGGTGGGTGGTTAGTTTATGGTCAAAATAGATTTAGTTTGAGAAATTTTATCAATTAAAATGATCTAATAGAGTAGTAATAGAAGTGGGTGTGAAAAATCCAAGTCTATGATTTTGATATTAATTATCTCAAAGGAAACATAAATGTTGTTATTGATGCACTATATAGAAGATTGAATTTGTATTCCATATCTCAAATCTCAATTGATTGGAAGAATGAAATCATAATAGAGTATGTTAAGAACACGTTCAAAAATGATTTGTTGGAGAGAAGTTTTTAGATGATAGGTACACCATATGTAATGAACTCACTATCTACAAGGGAATTGTCTACTTGGCGCTAGAATCAAGAATGAAGTGGAATATTTTGCAAGCAATTCATGATAGTCTCTTAGTAGGCCACCTTGGGTATTTATTGAGACTTATAAATAGATTAGGGCAAGATTCACTTGAAAGAGAATAAATGATGATGTCCTCAACCATATCAAAGAATGTATCAATTTTCAAGAGAATAAAATGAAATGGACATTTCCAACAGGTCTTTTACAACCCTTACCCATCCTAGAGAAGAAATGATAAATTATCTTGATGAGTTTTGTATGCAATGAAAATGAAAAACATAAAAATAAGAACTTAAAAATAAAACAAACAATAAGTAGACAAATCAATACTATTTACCAATTTCACTACAACCATTGGATCAATCTTGTTGTAGCAACTTTCTCATTAATAGATATGGATGCAACTAAACAACATAACACTATATCGTCTTGATAATAAATTCCAACATAATAGACTTGTATTAAGACTTGATCCATATAAATGATGAGAGGATGAAGGTATTTATAGAATTTCCTAAAAAATCAAATGGATGGATGGGAATAAGATTGTAGACTTGAGTTAAATAGGTAGGTTGTTGAGTCAACTCAACTAAAATTGAAAATTTATCATTTTGAACTCATGAGGAGATAATAGTGAAATATTTATTATATTAAATAGATAAATGAGAAGAAGTTTCTAATTTGAAGATGAAGTTACATGGTAAGATAAAAGGTAGAAGTTTTATTTAAATAGATAATAGACTCTTATAAATTAATAATAAAATATTATTTAATTAATAGATAAATGAATAATGATGAATAGTAATAATTAATTAATAAATATTAAATAACAAGACTTGGCCCATCTACATATTTTAACCATGTCATCCAAATATACTTATTTTTCTAGATTAGTCATATATGTTTATGTTGTGCTACATGATTAAATAATGTTGAGCACATTTCTCATGCATTTATAAACTTAATTGAAGAGGCATGGGTCAAGATATTTTGGCTGTAAATTCAAGCAAGCTACTTGGGTAATTTAATGGCATTGGTGGATGTCTATTGTTCGAGATGATCAAATCAAAATATTTTGGTCTTGCACTAGTTAATTATAGAGCTCATGGTATAATACGCTATGGTGTAGCTCTTTTTATAAAATTTATTATTTGAATTATTCTTGTGATTTGGAGTTCTTAATTTTTTTACACATGTCATACCATGATATTGACCAATAATTTTTTTCTATTGACTATGGATATGATATGTAACTTAATTACCTCAAAAAAATCTAGGGAACTATTTTCCTTTGTGTTTTCTAAAATATACTAACAATATGGGATTCATGTGGGTTAGGTTATAGGAATCAAAGTTCCTTTTTTCTAAAATTTTGCTTTATGTCTTTCCTAAAATTATTTATTGGATAGGAAGTTACACGTAATTATTTTCCAATCTAATCTAATTGTGACTTGATGATCAAATGAAATATATTTATCCAAGTGTTAGAATCTAATTGATTCTAGTCTTTCTCAAACTTACTATATGTAAGATCAAGCTTGATTGTAAAGTGTTGTTATTGGTTTCTCTACAGTTTTCCTATAGGTTTATTTACTTGTCCTTCATTTTGGGATGAATATATATGGTGTTGAATATTGAAACAAAGTAGGAATTTCTGGTAATCATGTGCATTTTAAGTTTTTTATAAAGGATATAATTATGTAAGCAGTCTTTGATCTAGTTATCCCTAGACTAGATATATATTTTAGGAGATTTTGTTGTGTATTCTTATAATTGGTTGGACTCATAAGAAGTTGTAGTGTGTCTTTTAAGGTTTATTTGAGTATCATTTTATTGTAATAAATGGAGCTTATATGTTGGTCTAAGGATTGTTAAATTATACATGGTTTTTATTTCTTATAACACATTTTAAGTGTACTCTAATAAATATATAACTAGACTTTATGTATTTAGATTAAATCTCAATTTCTCTATTATCTCTTGAATCACATCTTGATTTAGAGCTAAAAAATTTGATATATATGAGTACATTGGATTAAATATTTGACCTTATCAACTAATTTAGATCAAGGAACATATATTATTAAAACTATTATTCCCATCTATTGGCATGTGGTGACTTTAGTAGCCGCATTCCCCCCAAATTAATTAACAAGGGAGTGCAAGGGGGTGAAGCCGCTCTTGTGGGGTCTGAGGGGACCATCCCCCTAAAGAGATCCCAAGGGTGGAGCCCATGGTGAGGATCTAGGGGTAATGTCCCTAGCAGGGGCTGTTGGGGGCTTGGGGGAAGCACCCCAAAGCAAAAAATGGCTATATTTTAATAAAGAAAATTATTAATTATTTTAGTTGTAAAACTATTTGTAACTTCCAAAAACGTGGTTATTCTTGGTTGCAGATTGAATGTCAAGAGAATGGGTGCTACATACAAATGTGAAGGAACACACAACAACAAGTGATGTGTGGATTGTGTATGAATATGTATGAGAATGCAACAACAAAGTGTGTTGTGGGAGTATGTAACTGAGAAAGTTATATAGTTTAAATTTTGTTGATTAATAAAATTATGTTGGATGATTGTTTCAGTAGATGTGGCCCACATTTGGTGAGCCATGTTAAATATCTATGTTTTTTGTATTTATTTTTAATTATATAATTTATATTTTAATTGATATTGTTAATTGCTTTGTGTAGGGAAAAGAATGCGGATCTACTAACCCATCAGTGCGGAATACATTCCCTTAACGCCAATACAACAGGGGAGAGAAGCAAAAATTGATTCTGATAGCTTCTAAAACTACTTGAGATGAATATAACCAATAAAAGAAATAACAGAAGAACAAAGTAATCACAGATTGACAAAGAGATTTTACGTGGGAAAACCCTTTCAGGTAAAAAACCCACCACACAAAGCCAAGACTATTGTATTACAGTATTGAAACAAATACATACAATTTCCAGTCTTCTCTGTATAGCTTACAAATGCCTAGAGAGATTCGGATTCACTGTTACAATGTTTTCACAACATACAGATCGAATCACCTCTCTTCAAGAACACACGTTCTTTCCTTTCATTTTTCTCTTCAACCCGCAACTTCAAAACTTGCTTTGCAACTTGACTTAACTTCAACTTAACTCATGAGAAATAGCATATCTCTCACCCATATGTAGCCGACTCAGAAGAGTCCTACACAACAATGAAGTCCATCCTTAAATCACTCATCTGGTCGGATCTGACAGATTTCCCTGCAACGAGCCGACTTTGCATTCAAAGCCATTACTCAAAACGGTTGAGTTCGCCACCCTTTGTTGACAATGCAACTGCCACAATAACTATTTTGGTTTCCGTCCAATCACTATTCAGACAGGTGCCACGCGTCCAAGACCCATTGGCAATCGTAGCTAACAGAACTACCAAAACGGTCAAATAGACACCGAGCGCGTCCAAGACTTCCAAGTCATTCTAACACTGCCGGAGCCGAAGTCGAAATAGGAGTCAAAACAGGACTCCACCGAAATTACAGGTTCGGGAACCATTTTGGTTCCGCATCTGCCCATGGCAAAGAGGAACTCACTAGATATAGTTCTGACCAGGGTAAGTCAACCCGGGGTCAAACCAAGTCGGAAACACAAAAGATTGGAGTCGGAGATGGAGTCAGAACAGGAATAGAAAATAGGACTTCAAAAAATTCCAAGATCAGGAAACAAACCCATTCTGGTTCCGCCTCTTCCAACTGCAAGAAATAACAATCCAGAACCTGGACAAGGCGAAGGAAAACACCCCGAGGAGAATCCAAACATCTAGAAGAACTAGATTGCAAAAGCAGGAGTCGGACTTGGAGTCGGAACAAAAACTTAAACATGAACCTGGCAAACGGACATTGCCAAATTCCAAAACTGGTTCCACCTTCGCCAGAACTAGTGAAACGAAGCGAGAAGAAAAAATGGTAGGAAGCGGAGTCGAAGACGGAACGGGAACAGAAACCCAGAACTTAGGCAAACGAAACAATGCCAAGTTCCAAAATCGGTTCCGCCTCCACCAAAAATTGTGAAGCAAAACTAAGAGTCCAAATAGAGGGAAGCGGAGCCGGAGATGGAGAGGGAATAGAAAACCCAAAACTAGGCAAACAGAACAATGCCAAGTTCCATTCCGATTCCGCCTCCGGCAAAACTTGCAAACAACACAAAATCACCAAGGCATGAAAACGAGGACTTCAAGCTGGAAGTTGAGACATAATTTCTCAACACTTTGAACGTTCCTATAAATCCTAACACCAACACACCACTCCAAAATTTCACAAAATCTAACTCTTTTATATCTTAATATATTTTCACCTATCATAACAACTTACATAACCTAATAAAATTGATTATATTCTATCTTATGAGTATCATCACTTGATAAATTTGTATTAGATGTGCTAAGTTTATTATTTTATTTTTCACATGTGAAGTAAGCTACTTGGTTGCATATTAATGGAGATTAAAATTTAATCTATAAATATTTACACACATGATATCAAATATATAGGAGGTTCTTAAGTATTGAGCCACAATAGGGTTTAGTTCCAAAATTCAATATTTCATGTGCTTAAGGTGGGTTTTCTACTAATCATGTAGTTATAATTGTTTTACTTATTAAAAAATTTCCTTTTAAAATCTCCAAATTTTCCTTCTTAGGCCTAATATAACCTAAAGTAAAGAATGATTACCCTACCTTAAGCATTAGCTATAGGATTTTGTCTTCCCAATCATGAGTCTAGACCTATTGTTGTTAGCTTGACATACCTAGTCTTGGGAATTAGTTTTAACCTCTAGGATGAGTGGAACGCAATCTTAGAGTACTAGTAGTAATGTTGACTAATCTATATTATGAAAAATGTATATGTACAATTGAGAACTTCTTAATAAGCTTCCATATGTTAATTTGTCCAATTCTCATTTGTCACTAGATTAATTATTATTATTTTATCCCATTCTAATATATAATATTTTTATATCTTACTTTATAATCCATCTCCATAACTATAAAAAAGAGCCTCCCATTATACTAGATTATTGGTTGAATCCATAAATCAAGATTTTCTTATCAAAACAACACCAAAACTATTTATTAATAAATATCTTATCCCTAATAATCTACATGATCACCCCTAGATACACCATCAATTTTTAATTTAACTTTATCCACTAGAGTTTTCCAACATTATCTTCTTGAACTAATTTCTTCCTTTCCCTTAACCCATTGACATGTTGTTATATTCCTATGTTTAGGAGTTAGCAACATTAATCTCAAATGAGGGCATTCCCATTCACACTTCTTTATATTTAGTTTTAGATATTCTAGTATTAAGCTTTTGATATAATCTTAAAATATTTCTAAGGAAAGAGCTTCATTTCTAAATTTTATTTTATTTATCTCCAACCATATTCTCAATAGAACATAGAGAATGGATGTGTCCCATATAGATTATGTATGCATGGATACCCTTCTGACCACTCAAAGATATGTTGTTTGGCTATTTCTCGAATAACCCAAAATATATGCAATTTGGATAGTAGCAAAGACCATATACTAGATGTGTAGTTGTAATGGAGGATTAGGTGATTCATAGTCTCAAAATCCTTACAACACAAGGGAAGTGAGAAGGGACAATGTGTTTTTCTTCATTAAGTTTTCAAAGGCTAATATTTTGTTTCAAGTAGCTAATAAGGGAAATGTGGTGCATTTTGAGGGCTTATCATATCCTAAATCTATTTTTTAACCAATCCATATTTTCAAGGATTCTCTCACCTTTAAAAATAACATAACTTAATTTTTATACATATCTTTCTTCTTTCTCACCTAGCATAAATAGTTTTCTCTAAATAAAATGGATATTCTAATTGTAGCCAAATAATATTTAATTCATATTTTTAGTTTTCTAGGGTTAAGGATCCCATAGCTTTTTCTAAACACTACACTAAATTCCATTTTATTTAGGGAATTCCCAATAATCCTTAATTTTAGTACCTTAGCTATGTGAAAGAACCTATTGAGCTAGCTTTAAATCATATGACTCATTATTGGAGTATCCCCCAACCATGAATCTATCCAAAATTCCACTTTACTACAATCCCCTATATTCCATGATAATTTATCTCATACAATGCTAATGGAATTAAAAATCAATTTGCATATTATAGATTCTATTGGGAAAACCTCATTAGAGATATATTAGGTCTATATTATGAAGATATTTTAGCCTATGAAAATTAACTCAAAATAAATTTAAGGGTGTTATTATTGGTTTCTAGGTGAGATGGGCTCACAAAGTTAGATTTTTCATAAATAAATCTTTTAATCTTATTCATCTTTTCTCTTTTAAACTACAAACTAATTCTCAATTAATTAGGGAAAGCTTCTTATCTTTGCCAAATCCTTGCTATAGGAACTTATGACATATTTTAGTAATATTCTAAAACACTTATTTTAGAATTAATAACACAAAAATCATGTAAATAGATAAAGCTTGTAACATCAGTTTTATTTTGAGGATTTTCCTACTAAATGTTACTATTTCCCATTCCAAGTCAAAACTTTAGACTAATTTTTTTCATCTAAAATGTACTAGAGTACTACTAACTCTAAACATAAATAAGGGAATACCCAAGTATTTTTAGTAATACTTTAACATTTTTTTTTATCGATTTAGACACAGCTATGGGGTTGCACCCTTTATATTAATCGAAAAAATATGTGAGCACAACAACAAGGGTTTCGTCATATGAACAAAACCCAACCCAAAACTATAGCTCCATACAGACCAAAATTGGAGTAGACTAGACTTCATATAAAAAGATACATAGACCACATATATGAAAAATCTATTATCACACCAATGACACCATATTGCCAGTTGTAGTCATAAACCTAACTAGCCCCAACCCAAACCCTACACAAGCTACATAGTCACTCTTACCACCCTAACACTAGCAAGAAGAGATCAAGCTCCACCACTGAAGTTGTTAGGAAATCCGAACTCATCAACACCATGAATACCCTAAGATCTTCGACCCTAATTCATCGTGCCATCCTCATCCACTAGCCATACCTCCCTGGTTTACTCTTGCAACCACCCTATGTCATTGTTTGGAGCTAGGCCATTAATTCTTTTCAGAAAGAGAATCTTGTGCATGACCCCCATTATTTTCCTTGGAAATAGAGAAGTTTCTTCATATAATATGAGTGGCTACTATCCCAGAGGCTGACCCCTTCTGTGAATAATGTAATAGTCATGTAGGAGAGGAATGCCACAACCCTCTTGATGTAGGAGTGTCAATTTCAGGATATTTTCATGCTTTAGTTTGATGTTAGAAGTCTTAAATTAAGTTGTGTAGGTATTAAGAGGTCCTTGGGGTTCATCTACAATGGTTTGGGTAGTTTAAGTAGGCTTGAAAATTCAAATTATGATTTTCTCACTAAAAGTGCAAATTTGAATGCCTAGGTGATTTTTGGTTTGTGAAGGTTTGAGGTTTGTTCCCCATCCTAAGTTTTTGGTTTTTTGGGTCCAATGAGGTCTTGAAAGACCATGTATACCTTGTGAGGTCTCTTTTCATGTTTTTTTTGTCCTAGGTTGGGGAAAAAATGCATAATTTGCAAGTTAAAGGCAAAAAAAGGACATGAAGTTACTTTAGGTTTTTAGGGTTTTGATGGAAAAGCATTGTAATCTTGATGGTAGCTACTTTGTAATGTTAATTTACATGTAATGAATAAGAATGCATGCCCCAAGAAGTTGTGGGAGAAGATTTCATAAGAATACTCTTTTTTTTAATCAATTTTATGATGTTTTTTTTGTGAAAACATCTAAGAACATATTGGTACGGATATGTACGACATGATGTTAGGACTAAATATGCATGGGAAGATGGGCTTTTGTTTTTATAACCTAATTTTTTTGGTTTGGTGTGATTTCATTATGTTTTGAGTGAGATATTGTAAAAACACTATTAGTTGCACTGTCTTAGACCTAGGCTTTTCAGTGAGCAAGAAAAATTCATTTCTCAAGTTGTAACTGTTGGAATTTGATGAAAATTTCTATAGACCTTCTACAGGCCCTTGTGCACGTTTCCACCAAAGGAGAAGTGAAAAATCCATTGTTTGTGTGTTTTATAGGAGTATGTGTGTGTTTACTTGCATTAGGACTATCATAAACCCTAGCCCTTTGAGGGTTATATGGAAAATGCAGTGTTTTGAGTTAGCCATAGCTAGTTTGGGTTTAAATGAAACCCGTGGAGTGTAACCAAGTGTTTAGGAGCCTAGAAATGTAAAAAAAAATGGGTGTTGATTCCTTTTGAGAGTTTGAGCTTTGGAAAATAGGCTTGTAGGACAAATTTTCAAGGTAAAGATTGTTATCACCATTGAAGTGTTAGAGAAATTTTGTGTAGACTACTATGAAAAAAAACTTTCCTTGTTCTTTTTGGTTCATTATTTCTTGAAGTTGCTCTCCCTCTGCATCACCTCTACTACATTCTCCAGCACATTCATCAACCCCCCCAATATACTTCCCCCAAATAAGCCTTCAACATAAAGCCTCCACTTCCTCCTTAGTCTTGTCCACATTTAGAAGAGAGGCCACAAACATAACTGAAATTTTAGTATTAACTCTACACCTATGATTTGACCACAAGAAATCTTCCCCCAACACAATTTTAACAACATGCAAGACCAATCCATGGCTTGTTTTAAAGACACGACTGGGCAATCACATGTCAAACACACCACCTAGGAATGCCATTTTCCACCTGGAGCATTCGTGCCTAATTGGCATGTCCATTCCCACACCACCTTACCCCAATACAGACCACACAATTAGCAGACTAACCTTTATGCCACCACACTTGCCAATGCACAATGCCAAGATCCTTCCCCGTTTTAATAGCCTCACACATACCTCTAGTGTGCTAAGCCCTCCCTTTGTCATTAATTCAGTACTCTTCAATTTCATGATATGATTGTCCCATGAGCCAATGCCAACTACACAACGCTAAAAACTAAGAACTAAATCTACAGGAAAGATCATATGTATGCAAGCCTTCCTATGCCATCATGATGACATCACTCCCTCCACCGTGGCCTTTTTAGCTAGCTCATCTGTCAATCCATTGGCTTCCATGTATACATGCAAGATTCTAAACTCTTCCAACCCCACTAGAATGTGTAAAATTTTCCCAAGCCACTTTCTTAATTTCCAATTCGGAGCCCAAACCTTACGAATGGCATTAACTATGATTACAGAGTCCCCCTCCAAGTGGACCTCTCTTACCCCAAACTTCCCCACACATTGCAAACCAAGAAAATTCGTGCTCTAAATTCAACTTCATTATTAGTCCCATGCCCCAAAAATTTTGATTTTTCCAAAAGAAGCTCTCCTAAATGATTCCTTACCACACAGGCAACACTATAGCTACTTGGATTGCCCGTCGATGACCCATTGAAGTTTATCTTAATCCAACCCTCCTCAGGTGGAATCCATTTAGCCTGCAATCTATTGATACCAATGGGATCACCTCGTGCAACCCCATGAATGGGGGGAGTAATAATTTAACATTGGGTGATCCCAAAATACTTGTTTACAATTTTTGGCCAAACTGGACACTGAACTGATTCTTTCGAAGTAAATCTTCACTTTCAGGAATCTGTGAGGCTAAACCGTGAGGAATTTGAAGATGATGAAAACTATTGATTTGTGACATTTTGTCTGTAGATTCTAAATATATTTTTTTCAAAAAAATTGGAATCATATTGCACTTCTTTTTCCATCTCCTTCAAAAACTAGTTTTTTTCAGTAAACACCATTTTTAAGGAGTGATGCTCATTGTATACAACATAAATTTTTTTCCATGAAGGATAAAATTCTATTTTTTTTGAATTTAGATTTGTAACTACAGTATCTAGCACTTTCATTTGGTTTCATAGTGTTTTATTGAATATTTATTCCTTAATCAAGTTTTGAAGTCAAACCAATTACAATTCAGACATAGGCGGACCGTATACAACATAACCTTTTTTGTATGTATCAAAATTAAAAAAAAAATGTTGGATCAAGGATTTCAATATCTAGTGCACTGATATTTTTCAAAAAAAAAAATTGATAATCTTCTATTTTTCCATATGTGCAGAACAAAGAGCTTGATTTTCGGTGAAAAACCTATGTTTAATCAAACTAAAAAATAAATACATAATAAAACCAAAACATATTAAAATTATATTTGTTAGATAGATCGTTCTGAGGACTACCATCATCCAGTTGGGTCTGTGAAGTCTCCTCCATTTTCATCCTCAACTTGAGCTTCGAAGGGAAAAATTCTAGAGAAATTTGGTGACGTGGGGAAAAGGGGGGTTCAAATGAACCTAGGTTCGAGCGAACCCCACTTGGAGGTTCGATCAAACCTAGGTTCTCCCCTTTCCACTAATTTTTCCTTTATTTTTCATTTCGAGAAATGTGGAATATGGTGGAACCCAACATTAAATAGGTTCGCTCAAAGGGGGGTTCGAGCGAACCCCCTTTGGGTTTGCTCAAACCAAAAGTTCGTTTGAACCCCCAAAAACCAAAATTTTCTACATGGGGGCATTTTTTGCAATTTTCCTTCCTCACTAGAATTGTAAACCAGTTTTGTGGGTTCACCCCATTAATACCAATGATATCATAAATTTTAGTTTGCACTAACAAAATTGTGTGCATGAGGAAGACCTTGGATTTAAATGCATTAATAAATTGTGTAGAAGTGTGAGATAAATCCTAAAGAACTTTCCAAAACACTTTGGATTCTTGTGAAAAAACTTTGCCCAAATATATTTGTATCATCAACAAATTAAATGTGAGTGCCAATACAAGATATAAGAGAGCAATTAAAAATTAAGATATCTCTACTCAGTCACCCTACTTGTATATTTATTCCTAGAGATTTCATTATGATGATTAATTATCAATCTAAAGAATCCCCTCTTTGAATTCCCATTGTGTGGGAGAAGAAGCTAGTAGGAAATCCATTAAGAAGTACTAAGAACCAAGATTATGTTGCACATTTTGATTTCCATGATGTCCACTTTCTAGAAATCAAAAGCTATTGAAACATCAACCAACAAATGTAAAAAAAATCTACTCATATGCTTTGACAATGGCTAAGTTGATCACCATCGTAGAGGTATTATAATGTTTTATAGAGTGTAAAATTTAATAGGAAAAAATAATGTAATCCTTAATCAATCCCATCTTCCTCTAGAGAAATTAATGGATACAACAAGTTTTAACCTACTAGTCATAGACATGGGAAATATTTATTTATTGTAGTACAACAAGATATGTGTCTAATCTAAAAGATGTAGTGTTTGGATATTTAAAAACAAGGGTCATATAAGTGCATTTGAAGTCTTTAAGAACTCAACCTTTTATAATAGATTTATTTAACGTTATTTTAACCTCATCCCCTATATGCTTGAAAGAAAATAAGAAAATCATCCTGATCTTGTGTACTCTTTCCTTCAAATCCATTACCATACTATACATTTCTAAAGAAAAATGGGTCACCAAGAAAAAATTATCCCACTCAAAAATTAGCTTCATGATATAGTCTAAAAATTCAGTATTATAGCTTCTAGCAAATGTTATCCTCTTCACATAATAGGTTGGGAAAATAATCTACTACAACTTTTCTTATATTTATTACATGGAAATTAAATGTTTGCATTTCTTCTCACCCTAATAATTATATGAAAAACATTTGTGCTCCTATCACCAATTTCAATCTATATGTCATGCGCTTTGCCCTTCCAATCTATTTATTATTTAAGTAAAATATATTGTTATTGCTTCAAAAAAAATTGCTCCATAATTAGAGGGAATTTATTATCCCAACCTCATGTATTGTTTTACATCACTTCTAAAGGCTTTGCTATTTTAGGGATCAAAGTTCAAAGTTTTATCTCATATTAGGCCAACTAATCAACACAAATGAATTAAACATTTTCAATTGAAAGTCAATTTTGGTCAAGAATATGTTCTAAATAAATTCATTCTAGCTAACTTAGATCTAGGCCACAACTTTTCCACCTAGAAGTGTTTACTAAATACATATGTAACATCATTTTGAGAAAAATTTACAAAAAAAATGAGATTATTTTTTTATTTTTTTTATAATGTTATACTTTACACTCAAATAAAATAATAATGTAAAATATAAAAATACCCATATCTAGATATATGTCTTTTTTTTTATAAATATTTTAATTAGTGTTTTCATTTATTTATACTAGAACTAAGTTATCATAACCAAAATATAAGATTGATTATATTCTCAAGAAAAAACTAAAGTTTATTAAAAAGTAAAATAATGTGATGCAATAGACGAGAAATAAAAGTTGTGTCCCATCAAAACAAATGCAATTTAAATACATACACACAAATTTAAAAATTTATATTTAAAACCCCCATTAATGGGGTATTGGGGGCTTGTCTTTCGGGGGCCTTGAGGGATGGCGTGCAATGCTCAATGCCAAAGGAGGGGTGGGTGAAGGTCAACTTCGATGGCGCTACAAAGGGAAACCCTGGAGAGAGTGGAGTTGGGTGTGTGATCAAGGATCATAACGGGAAAATATTAATCGAGAAATCAACACACCTAGGGATTGGAACAAATAATGAAGCTGAATTTTGAGCTGCCTTGATTGGGCTCCAATGTGCTAAGCGTATTTATTTTTGAAAAATCCATTTAGAGGGGGACTCTTTAATTACAATCAATGCCATAAGGATGGGATTGACTCCCAATTGTAAATTAAGGCAATGGATCTCTCCCATTAATCAGATACTTGCTGAGTTGGATGAGTACAAGGTGACACATATATACCATGAAGGAAACATGGTATCAGATGACTTGGAAAAAAGGGCCTCGATGGTGGGGTTGGTTTAATTGGCATATATCATTTCTAGATTTGGTGGTGGTTTGGTGCTTGTTCGCGAGTGGAGGCGACGTCTTAATAATGACTTGTATTGCGAAGTTCATGTGTTGTTAGGTTGATGGCTGGTGGGTGATCATAAATCTTTATGTTAGCTGGATTTTATACCACGACAACATTTCACAGTGCTGATGTGGTGTGTCTGAGTTGTGCAACATGGATACCCCAATAAGATAGGAGAGCACGAGGATTCAGTTGGCGTTCATGGGGGAGGTGACTGAGAAGAGGCTAGGTAACATCTTCAAATCCAAGCATGGCATAATCCTTCATGCATTGGAGATGGTGCTTGATGGGGAGTTTCTCCATTCTTTTCATCGACACAAGGTTAATACTGATATCTCAACCATGTTCTTGGCCTCAATCCTAGACATAGAGGAGTCAAAGGAAACGACCCACCAACTTTGCAAGAAGTTGATTTGGGATAAGTATCTAGTTGATTTGGAGGATGTATTGGAGAACTATGAGGTGGGGTGGGGTTTCATTGCCTGGAGATTATCATTTGCTACATCATAGTGGGTTGCTACTAGAGTGGTATCCTCTAATTTTTACCAATGATCTGGATTCCCTTCTCAAATATCATCCGATAGTAACGAAGAATATCAAGTTCCTGAAACAAATTTTGGAGATGGTTCCAGATAAGGGGGTGAGCTAGATGCGGGCTTACATTACCACAAAGGGATTGGTGGATGAGGGTGACACAACCATCTGGGGAAACCCTAAAATTTGAAATCAACTGAGGTAATGTGGGATGGATTGGTGCACTATGGCTTTGCGGTTTGGACGAGGTGATTATAATCTATGTGGCTTGACGAGTAGGGTGCTTTGTGGGGTGTCCATAAAAGGTAAATTTTGTTGTCATGAAGTTATCATTGGTTCAGGTGTGGGGTAGTCTGGTTGTAGGGTTTTACTCTGTGTCACCATTTTAGGTCTGGGTGCTTGGGCTAACATCATTGTATATGGATGGAGGGCTTATGGTCTGGGGTACCATTTTGAGCCTTGGTGCTTGGTAGTGTTTTTCTCTGGATGGTTTGGTATGGGTGATCCATTGATGATCCTAGATTTATGATTGTACTATTAATATTTGAAATTTTAATATATGGGTGTAACCCCTTAGCTGTTCTTGCATTGATAAAAAAGATTTATTTTTAAAAACATATTTTATTGAAGTAAAAAAAATCCATGCACTAATGTTCAATTTATAAATACAAAATACAATTGAAGGAAAAAATAAAATTTACAATTTAAAAAGTGGTGTCTTAACCTAGTTTTCAACATTTTATCAACAACTAGTTTAAAGTGAACTTTAAAAAACCACATTCAATTATTTTTTATTTTCTTAAAAATACAAACAAAAAATACTAAAAAACTCTACATTTCATTAGATTATTTTATTTAATATTTTATATCATTTGAGATTTCAAAACATATGTGTAACTTTCTAGTGATTTAAATTAATAAGTTAGACCAATGTTGATCATTTATTTTATAAAAATGAGTCACATCTTTGAACTTTCACCCTTAGATTTAGCCACAAAAATATTTTTCAAAAAAATTATTTATTCCAAATTCGTAATTGTTTGTTAATTAGAGAGAAATTCTTAGATATCTCTTCATGCCACCATACTTCCATTGCATTATATAGATTTGGATGGACATTAATCCAACATCACCTCTAACCATATAGGATAATGATCATAGCCTGCCACAAAATGAATTTTAGAAATTAAGGCTTAGGGTAAGGTCCCAAGGAGGGGGGCTTCCTTAAAAATCTTATTATATGCTGCTTAGGTTTTTGGGAATATTTTAAATTTTTTGGTCCCATGGATTTAATCTTGCAATTCTGCTTAAAATTTTAAGCTCAAAATTTAAGGAATGAATTGTAGTGCTTTGGTAAAAAATAATAAATAAATGAAAATTCTCTCATTTTTAGTTTTAAATAAGAATTTAAAATTTTAGATGAGAGACAAGTGGCATAAAAAACTTTTAAGTTGTAGGGGCGATTCTTAGTCCCACCCCAATTTCACCAGCGAAAATATTCATTCCTAAAAGGTAGGGGCTCCTATTTTTTTTGGAAAAGATTCCAATTAATCCCATAACACAATTTTTTTTTGCCCATGGGACCTCCTGCTCCATGAAAATAGAAGCCCAAGCCTCCCATGAGACCATAGAGTTAGGGTGGGGTCCCATGGAGGGGGGTTTAGTAAGGCAGTTCAACTTAAAATATCATCTCAATTTTTTTACATAGTAGTATTTGTCAATTTAAAAAGCATGGTAGCATAAACAGAGGTTTAAGTTGTTGATTGTCTAAGTATACACAAATCGTGAGTTTTAGAGGAAGATTGCTACTGCTTGGGACGATGGACAAACTTGTAGAGAGTTGTAGCTACTAGTTTTTACCTGCTGTGTGATTTTGTGAGGCATGGGAGCTCATACTAGGGTCAAAAACAAGATAAAAATTATAGATAAAAACAAATAAACATATATCATTTTTCTTTCAATTTTATTCTCCTGGGAATCTAAAACTTGAATTGATTGACAAATAACAAATAAAATTCCTAAATTGTAGGAGCAATCTCTAGCCCCACCCTATTTTCACCCCCTCAAATCTACAGCCCTAAACTGTAGGAGTTGCTATTCTTCAGGAAAAGATTTCAATTAGTCCTCGGGCGATTTTTTTTTAACTTCATGAGACCTCCTCCTTAAAAATAGATCCTCAAGTGCCTCCATGGGACCCCACCCTTACCTCATGTCCCCATGCATAAATTTTATTGTTGGGAAATGATAATTTGGAATCTTTTCCTGTTTTAATGGAGCAACTACTCTTTAGGAATTGAAAATAAGTTGTGGGAAAAAAAGAGGGACTGGAAATAAGCAGCAACTGCATATTGTTAAAAATCCACGTGGCTCCACAAATTTTTTCCCCTCTTTTTTAAGATTTGCTTTCTTTTTTATTTTTCTAATTTTTTTTTTAACAAATTATTATTAATACTGTTAATATAAATTTAAGTTGGCTGCTAAAAAATAAGCAAAAAAAATAAACATTCATGGGACCATCAGCTCCACAAATAGTCATGTCACAACTAGCTAAGATAAACTATAAAAACAAATGATATAACTGTTTGACAATACAAGAAAAAAATGTATGGCTATTATTAGAACTAAACTCGGAAATTAACTATTTAAACGGAATCCAATTTTTGTGTGCATGGTAGTCGTCGGTGCTTGTCTACTCTATAAGCATTTATCCTAATCTTTTTTCCTGGTCGTTTCCAGGACAACATTTACAGTTTTTAGATAAATCTCTATATTTATGCTTTCTCCGATCAATTCCCTCTGCCCTTTCCCTGCACCAACAATCTATTTTCTTCACTCCTGCTTAGCATTAATCAATGGCATCCTCATCCTTTACCTCACCAAAGAAATGAGGAACATGATGCCTTCTCTGGAATTGAACCTCGGGGCACGCGGAGGAAAGTAGAGGAATTTTCAAGATTGTTTGATGTGTTCATCAACCACAGGGGCCTGATGTCAAACAAACTGTAGCCCTTCAGCTTTACGATTCTCTTACGGAGTTAGGAGTGTATACGTTTCTTGATTCGGTGCAGAAAGAACTCGGTGATTCATTTCCCTCAACCATTGAGAATGCCATCTACTCTGCTTCGGCTCGTATCGCTATCTTCTCTATTGGATATGCAGGGTCCCCATGGTGTTTGGCGGAGCTGGTTCTCATGTTACAGAGTAGAGCTAAGATTTTTCCAGTATTTTACGGAGTGAAGCCTTATGATCTTCGCTACATAGAAAACGGAGAGTATGCCAAAGCGTTCACTAAATATGAAGAGAAGAAGAGATATTCGGAGAAGCTTAAGGAGTGAAAGGAAGCCGTCCAATCTGTTTCATTTATCACAGGACACGAAATCAGCAGCAATTTCAAGTAAGATCTCTGTGTTTCGATTGTACTTGGTCATTGTTCATTGCTTTATTTTTTCTTTCATGAAATTTAAAGATTATAGGCAGCCGAATTGATTTCTTATAAAGATCCCCCTTTTCCCTTGGAAAGTATCAGTGACTGCCAAAATATAGTGTCTTGATAAGCTCGTGGAAGATTTTGAAAGGCAATGGCAGATGAATGAAGGGGACACAGAGAAGGCTCAGATTGTCGGCATTTTTGGAATGGATGGAGTGGGCAAAACAACCCTAGCCAAAGAATTGTTCAACCGAAAGCGCTCAAATTATAATCGAGCCTGTTTTCTGTTTGATGTGAGGGAAGCCTATACAAATAACAGTTTTCTTTCTTTACAAATGAAACTCTTGAAAGATCTATACCAAGAAGACCGATTCCATTTTCAATGTACAGAGGAAGGAAAAACTCACATCGCGGATTGTATAGAAAGGACCAAGCCGTTCAGTTTTCTAATTGTTCTAGATGATATTGATCGCCTACAACAGTTGGACTCTCTACTCATCATGAATATGATAAAGAAGTCAGTTGATAGCCTGGTAATTGTCACAACCCGTGATGTAGGGGTGCTTATAAACACAGGAATCACTGCTGCTTATAATCTTAAAGGGATGGACAGAGACGATGCGAGAGAGCTGTTTTGTTGGCATGCCTTCGGCAAACCCCATCCGGCTAAAGATTACTAGAATCTGGTTAACTCCTTCCTAAATGTTTGTGGAGGGTTACCTCTGTCTCTTCAAGTTCTGGGCAGTCATGTTCATGGCACAGATCAGACTTATTGGAACTTAGAATTAAGCAAAGTTAGCAAGACACTACCTCGAGACATACAGCAGAGACTTAAAATAAGCATTGACGCATTGAACTACGAGGAACAACAAATTTTCATGGATATTGCATGTTTTTTTGTTGACCAATTGAAGAATGTTGCCATCAAAATATGGGAGGCATCAGGATGGAACGCTCAACATGCCCTGCAAACACTTAAAACAAGTGTCTTGTTCAAGAAATAAAAGAGGAATTTCGTGTCAGGGTAGGAGAAGAGAGATTTGCATTGAGAATGCATGATCATCTGCGGGATTTGGGAAGAGAAATGGCAAATGGACTGAGCCATCCTCGTCGGTTATGGCGTCCACAAGATCTTAAATATCTGGTATGCAACTTTATGTTTTATATCAAGTGATATTTTTACATCTTTCAACCCCTAAATACAACACAAATCTGAGCTGCATCTGTGATTGCAGGAATCAAAAGGATTCCGAAACATCCTTGCTCAAACCAAAGGCAGATGTTTCCATTCATTTATTGACAAGTCCATGAATTGCCGAATTACATACCTTCTAGGGGAATCAGATGTCAGTTCTCACAACACAACTTTCTTGTTGTGGCTTCAGCTCGAGTATCAGGGTTTTCAGAATCAGTATCAGCTTAACCTAGATTTCAATAAGTTACAGCCAAGCATTCCTTCATGGTTTCCTCTTCAAACTTTGCAATGTTTAAAAATCAACAATTTACGTCTCAAAACCTTGTGGCAGAGCCACGCACAGGTATTATTTTCTCCAATGAAAATTAAATTTTCATTAACGGTACTTGCTTTACTATTGCTAGCCATTGAAGGTAAGATTAAAACAAATTTATTTTGAATTTCAGGAGCCGATCTTTTTGAAATTTTGCAAGCAATTATACCCAATTGATACAATATATTTATTCAAACATATATAGTTATTTATACAAATAATATAACAAACAGATTCATGCTAAACCTATTTTGTAAAATTAAATTATGAATACAGCCAAGCATTCCTTCATGGATTCCTCTTCAAAATTTGGGATGTTCAATTATCAGCAATTTACGTCCCAAAACAATGTGGCAGAGCCATGTACAGTTAATATGCTCTCCTATATGAAATTCAAATTTCTATTAAGAATACTTTTTAATCATTTCTAGCCATTGAATGTAAGTTTAAAACAAATTTATTTTGAGTTTCAGGCGCCCACCCAATTGAAAGAGCTGCAGATATATAATACTTCATTGAAAGAATTTTCGGATTTATCAGGAGTATCAAATAGTTTGGAAAAAATTATAATTGACAATTGTAATCGACTGAAAAGCATGTCAGGGTTTTCTGATCTTAAAAAGCTGATAGAATTGAACATTTCTAGGTGCATAGATCTTCAGGAATTAAGTGTTGTAAATATGAGCTGCCTGGAAAAAATTGTACTTCACAATTGTTACAGTCTGAAAACCATGTCAGGATTATCTGATCTTAGGAAGCTAGTAGAATTGGATATTTCTGAGTGTCCTGTGTTTGAGCAGCTGCGTCTAGTGGGTCTGAACTCCTTGAAGCGTATTATGGTTGATGATTCTTTGAAGTTGACATGTTTTGAGTTGGGTGATTGCAGAAATTTGAAAACGATATCTGGAATTTTAAACCTTGAAAAGCTTCTAAGCATCAACATTCGTGACTGTCCCAAGCTTGAGGTCTTGCCATCTCTTGAAGGTCCAAGTAACCTGGAGACTGTCACAATTGATGGATGTGGGAAGCTCAATAGTCTTCTCTTGTCCAGATGTCAAAATTTGAAAAGAGTGACAGGTAAATTTGATCTGGCAGAATTATTCATATGGGATTCAGAGCTTGAGGCGATGCCTTATCTTCAAAGTCTAACTTGCCTTGAGACGATTAACATTGATGGATGTGGGAAGCTCAATAATCTTCAGCTCAACAAATTTCAAAATTTGAAACAATTATGCATATCGGATTGTCTGGAGCTTGAGGAGTTAAGTGTTGTATATTTGAGCTCCCTGCAAAAAATTACAATTCAAAATTGTGGACAGCTGAGAAGTGAGAGGAATATTTGATCTTGAGAAGCTGGTAGAATTGGAGATTTCTGAGTGTCCAGAGATTCAAGAATTATGTAGACAGTCACATGACATTTATGACTGTCTGGAGATTGAGGCGTTGCCTTTTCTTCAAGGCCCAAGTTGCCTGGAGATGGTCGAAATTCAAGGATGCTGGAAGCTCAATAGTCTTCAGTTGTTCAAATGTCCAAATTTGAAACAATTATCCATATCAGACTGTCCGATGCTTGAAGAGCTTCCCAGTTTGTTCAATTGTCCAAATTTGAAACAATTATACATATCAGACTGTCCGAAGCTTGAAGAGCTGCCCAGTTTTGCAGGTCATGCTTGCTTTGAGGAGATTATCATTGTCAGATGTGGGAAGCTGCAGAACATAAATTTGCCAACAACACTTGTGGAACTCACAATAGAAGGATGCAGAGAACTGAAAACAGTGGTAGCGGTTTGTGATCATAGTGAATGTCTTTGGCTACAAGAGTTGCCATGTTTGAAGCGGATTACAATTCAGAGTTGTGACAAGCTGCAGACCATACAAGGCATTGGTAGGCTGAATGCATTGGAAAGTCTTCACTTGTCCAATTGTCAGGAGCTTGAAGAGCTGCCATGTTTTTCACTTCAAGCATGCCTTGAGAAGATTAGCATTGTCAGATGTTGGAAGGTGCAGAACATAACTTTGCCAACAAGTCTTGTGGAACTCAGAATAGAAGAATGCAGAGAACTGAAAACAATGGCAGTGATTTGTGATTATGGTGAATGTCTAGAGATACAAGAGATGTCAAGTGTTGCACGGCTGAGCTGTTTGAAGTGGATTACAATTCAAACTTGCGACAGGCTGCAGAGCATACAGGACATTGATCAGCTGCATGCATTGGAAAGACTTGAATTGTTCGTACGGAGCTTGAAGAGCTGCCATGTTTTGCACTTCAAACTTGCCTTAAGAAGATCAGCATTTCCAGATGTGAGAAGCTGCAGAACATAACTTTGCCAACAAAACTTGTAGAACTCGTAATAGAAGGTTGCAGAGAACTGAAAACAGTGGCAGCGATTCATGATCATAGTGCATGTCTTGGGCTACAGGAGCTGTCAAGTGTTGCCCAACTGAGTTGTTTGAAGCGGATTACAATTCAGACTTGTGACAGTCTGCAGAGCATACAAGGTATTGATGAGCTGCATGAATTGGAAAGTCTTGAATTGTTCAATTGTCTGGAGCTTGAGAGCTGCCATGTTTTGCACTTCAAACTTCCCTTGAGAAGATTAGGATTGTTAGATGTGAGAAGCTACAGAACATAACTTTGCCAACAAAACTTATAGAACTCGTAATAGCAGGTTGCAGAAAATTGAAAACAGTGGCAGCAATTCGTGATCATAGTGAATGTCTTGAACTATGGGAGCTGTCAAGTGTTTTCCAACTGAGGTGTTTGAAGCGGATAACAATTCAGACTTGTGACAGGCTGCAGAGCATACAAGGCATTGATGAGCTTCATGCATTGGAAATTCTTGAACTGTTCAATTGTCCGGAGCTTGAAGAGCTGCCATGTTTTGCACTTCAAACTTGCCCTGAGAAGATTAGCATTGTCAGATGCGAGAAGCTGCAGAACATAACTTTGCCAACAAAACTTGTGGAACTCATAATAGAAGGTTGCAGAGAACTGAAAACAGTGTCAGTGGTTTGTGATCATAGTGAATGTCTTAAGCTAAAGGAGTTGTCAAGTGTTTCCCGACAGAGCTGTTTGAAGTCGATTACAATTCAGACTTGTGACAAGCTGCAGAGAATACAAGGCATTGATGAGCTACATACATTGAAAAGCATGCAACTTTCATATTGCTGCAATGCACCAATACTCAATTGCATTCCCATGTTGAAGGTACTGATTTGAAAACTCCTGTAAACATTCAACCATATTTATTGCTTTCAAGGCAGAGCAAGATATTCAAAATTTTCAGTACTGACCTTAAGTTTTGTGTTCCCTCCCTTGGTTTTCTTAACTAATCTCTTAGGTCATTGGCATATGAAAATGGTGTTTTTTCTGTTTCTTTTTTAATTGCAGAGCGTGCCACCAAAGCTTCTACTTATGATTGGAAGAGCACTAAATGGAGCGCTGTCAACTTTAAATCCACATCTCTTTTCTGACACCCATGCAGTTATTTCAGAAATTTTTACTCGCACTAGTGATAACCGGCAGAAAATAATGCCAGAATGGAGTACAGTCATCTTTTCCGCTGTGGTTGTGGTTGATAGTTGTACCCCAGTCCATATCATAAATCAATCCCTTCCAGACTGTTATTTGTGGCCAAATTTTAGGGTGCAACAAGGAGAATGGATAATTACCGTGGTAACTACCAACGACTATAGGGTAAGTTATTACGATGGTCTTCGCCAAATTGAAAATGTTCTTGTAAGCCACGGAATAATGAAGAAGGCGTATCAGGTCTGCGTAAAGAAAGGAGAAGAGTGGAAAACTCTGCATGTATTACATACAATTATTGATAGGTTATATCAATAATAAGTGTAGGTAAGGGTGCAAGTTAAAATCATCTTCTTCAAAATTACTGTTTTTTTTATTGTATAAAATTCTCAAATGTACATTATTAAATTCATAATTAATATTCAACATTTTTTTTTAATTTTTAATTTTTTATATAATTAATTAATTTATTGTAAGTGATGTCTCAAAAAAAGAGTGTTTTTTTATATGAATTTAATTTTTTTATTGGTAAGTTGTCATTCAGACAGTTCTTTTTGTATTATATCAAAGAAAAAAAATTACAACTAGTTCCTACTATCAAGCAAGGTAGATAAAGAGGGTATGTAGACCCTCAATAACTTCCTACAAGTACTCATATTGAACAAGAGTGAACATAATGTCATTATGAGACTTGTAGAACACACACGACTCTATGTTGTTTCTTTGGAGTCCTCTCATGAGTGTTATTGCTTGTTTGATTTCCTCCTTCTTGCGGGCATTCTAGATGTAGATCACATCCACCACCAAGCTTGTTTTTGGGTCTCTGCTCAACGTCGACAAAGCGTTGATGGCATCCACTTAATACTAGGGATTTACTAAGTTGCCCACTACTTGGCCAACCCAAACGAAGTTACCAGACGTCCCACTATATTGTATTAAAATCTCTCTAACAGTTTTGCATTGTGGATGTGAGCTTTCTATAGGCGCATTCCATCTATGATTGCCATTATGGCTTCTTCCTCCACCGTAGTCTTCAGTTTGAAAATCTCTTTCATCTGGCCCTTCAAACTTGCTACAATTCAATTAGCCTCAACTACCAACTTAATCGACCAATCATCTTTCATCTAAATTGGAAGTGTTAATTTCAATAGTTCTTCATTCACCTCGACGATGACAATCAATGTCACACTTATATGCTTACACTCAAAAGTGCTAAGTTATTATGATTAGGGTCATCCCTAGACCCAAACCTAAACCTTGAGGGTTCATGGTGACTCGGCCTACTTATCCCCTCGTTGGAATCAAAGGCTTCATAGTTCGCCCACCCGTGTTAGAGGGAGTTTATTCTCTCCTCTTGTGTGAGATATTTGATCTCACATTTAAACCAAGACCATTCATTAAACATAAGTTATCAACTTAGTCCAAATATAATATAATGATAATAACTTTGCCATCAAGTGTTGGGTCCATACCAAACATTACCTAACATTAGCATACAAACATTAACCAATACACAAGGGTCATATCATACAATAATCCCAAGATCACACACAATGTCTTTCTTGAGCATACATCACATATACACAATGAATAGCTCCAACATACATCACATGTACACAGTGACCAACTCCAACACACATCACAAATACAACTGTGGTTGGCTCATATGCACATCACAAGTACAATGGTGACAAGCTCATGTGTACATTACAAGTGCAATCATGACTAGTCCGTATGTACATCACAAGTATAATAGTGAGTATTGAATAGCTCATACATATCACACGTACAATCATGACTGTCTAATATGCAAATCACATCTACAACAATGATTGGCTCATTACACATATCACAAGTACATTAGTGATTGTCTCATTCACAAATCACAAGTACATTAGTTATTGATTCACATGCACATCACAAGTACACCAGTGACTAATTCATACACAAATCACAATTATATTAATGACTAGCTAACACATCCACAATGGATGACTAACACATGCCCATAATGCATCCCAAATAGAAAAGAATACTAGTGCATTGCACACTACACAGTGGGTCCCATCCTTTCCTCTAGTCTTTTGCACCATCAAACAACTGGGAAGAGGATTCAGTGCATCCCATATTACATTGAGGGTTTGTCCTCAACCCAATAAGACCAAGTATATAATCTAACAACTGGAAGGGGATTCAGTACATCCCATGCTACACTGTGGGTCCATCCTTCATCCCAATGCTTTCCACAAGTAGTGAACCTATCCAACTTTGTGGATTCCAACTCAATCACCTATATGCCACTGACCTAGGAAGAAGTAGCTTTTGACATATACCACCTTGTGATCTTAGTGATATTGTCAACTATCTTCTTCACAATCATGGGTAACAATTGGCACTCATCACCCTCATGTTATAAGTGACTACTAGTGAACCCTCCCAATACAATGGTTAGCTCCAATTAATGTTACTTGCATGGTAGGGTAACTACCTGTGCAACCATTATCATATCAAATCTCGGATAGGCCCTAGCAATCCAAATCCATGAACTAGGTGGATATTGGCTAATCCAAAAGATACAATAGTAGCTTTAGGTATCCACCATTGGCATGATCCAATGACAACCTACTAATTGTTACCGTATCATAACCAAGGTAGCCCACCACTTTCACCTTTGTGAACAAGGTGAATGTTGACTAATCCCTACAATAATCTAGACATTGCTCATTGACATGGTCCAATGATTGTCTATCACTGCTCAAATACTCTGGAGGTTCACACTTGGGCGGGTCATACATAACTTGATTCACAATACTGGTCAAGTGACCCATAAAAGCAAATATCAATCAACAGATTGAAGAGCCTATACATAGAGACCTTTAGATATGGAGTTGGTTTTCACAAACACATTTAAGTTATATGGAACCAACATGATATGGCCTTTACCCAACATATACATATAATCAATACCAACTATAAAGTAGTCAATTTCTTACTTCATTCATCTTACTATATAAAATATATTATGTATTAAATACAAGTTATTAGGCTTCCTTAACTCATCCATAACCATATAATACCTATTTAAGCCCCAAACCAAAGCCTATTAAAGAGATAAGGTCAAATAAATTAGGAACAACCCCAACCCTTGGAGTTATCCCCCTAAACCGCCCCCCCCCCCTATAGACTTGAAGTCATAGAGGCATCCTTTGCCCAAGGACTACCTACATACCCACTTTCAAACAGATCAAAGTCACACGTATTTCTCCTTACAAGGTTTCTCTCAAGGAACATACACTTAGGTTCTTGTAACCAAAATTTCACAACACTCAAATATCATTACTCAAAGAGTTTATCTAGACCTTAGTCAACTAATATTAATTCTACCTTTTGAATGCACCAAGCTACATCTTAGTGGCATAGGGGTTGGGTTTATTACTCAACACGAAATTACCTTAATTCACACCAACCCATTAGGTTAAACAAAGAGTTAGACTACTTCATTACACCCTAATCATATTTTCCAAGGGTATATAATATCAATATTATTAATGTCAAAATAAATGAGTGTTATCTTATTACACTATGATAACATTAATAAGTCTCGAGTTTTAGTTATAAATATATATTAGACTTCATGAACCTTATTATCTACTTGTGGCATCAAAAACTTCTGACTGAGGGTCAAGTATAACTTACCTTTGTTTAATTTCTAGCACATAGTAGTGATCAAGGATATAATAGTCTTAAGGACATATACCCAATTTCACATGCTTAGTTGACCAACATTATTATGTCTACTAAATTATGAACTTGAAAAGTTTACTAGTCACATATACTTCAATGCAGGAGCATGTAACCATTTAAAATTTCATAAGTATCATCTTATTTTGAGGCCAATAAGATAGTGGGTTGCATGGGTATTTAGCTTGACTTACATTAATACCCACTTCACCTTGCAATATCAAGCTAACAATACTTTCATCAAAATACAAAGTTTACATGGATGTTCTACCACAATTGAATGTAAGTACTTCAAAATATTGTTCAAGTTAAATGATCATTCATCATAATTAAGCTATATAAGATATGTCAATCGATGAGCTATTGTAGTATAATAAATGATATTCATATATTTATTTGTACCATAAAATCGACCCCCCAACCTCTTACTACCTTAATTATATCATGACATATACATCAATCACATGTTTAATAGATCTTGAAGACATCACCTTGTAATTAAGTACGTGGTACATAATGTCGATTATAACCATCGTGTTATCATGGCTTCTCATTCTATTCTATAGTGACCTCCTAAATATCACTAGAAGGGAGTTGCATAATCATATGGCATAGCTCAATGTATTGTTTTCATTTAATATAGTTTAAGGAAAGAAATCAGATTATTCAACTATCCAAAATGACTATCTATATTTAAGTTTTTCATAATTCATTCGAGTGAAGATGTGAATTTCAATATTCATATATGCCATAATATTAAATGTACCCCTTGTTATAAATATCATTAATTCTAATAGCTTGATAACTTCTACCAAAATCTCTACTTTTTTCTCACTAGTATATCATGATATTTTTCTTTTATCTTTTTAAAGTGTATATTTATTATAACTTAATTGTGACTTAACAAGGTAAATGAATGTTCACAACTGCCCTTAAGACTAAGTTAATTGTAATAACTCAATCTTTAAATAAAATGAGTATTCAATTTATAAAGGGTCGAGTATGTCTGTATGAAGTAGGAATTCTTAACCTCTTTCCAAAGACTCCCTTACTCATAGATCCCTACCATGACCAATACTATGTCATTGCACACTATAAATAAATAAATTATTAGGAGAAGCTTGCCTGGAAAAATTATTTGGCATGACCACTCCATGAGAATCCATTTGTAATGTCCCCATTTTTCAGCCCTCTTAAGGAATAATTATTATTTTAATTATTTAATGTTACTAGGTAAAAAGTGCAAAGTCAAAAGGGTAATATTAAATAATTATATTAAAAGGTTATAAAGTGACATACTTTAATGATAAATTAATAGTCACTTTATTAATATATCTTCAAAAAGTGACTTAAGTATTAGAGAGTCACATAAAAGGGCCACATCAAAGAGTCACATCAAAGAGTCACATCAAAGAGTATTAAAATATTATTTTAAAAGCTTTTTGAACACTTTTCTTGGGTCTTTCTAGAAGATCAAAGAGTTCTTTATAAAGGGGGAGTTGAGAGCTCATTTGACATGTTGGATGGAGATATTGAAATTGGTTTTGGCTTTGAAGGAGAGTTATCTTCTCAAGGTTTGTGAGGATGAAAACCCTTGCAAGCAGCATTCTCTACGCTGTTGAAAGATACAGTCTAGAGAATTCTTGGTGATTTCACTTCCAGAATCACAGGTGAGTTTCATTACAGATTGAGACTTACAGCTTGGGCACCAAAGTTATATTTCAGATTGGAGAGTTCGTATTGTAGGGCAGATTTGAATACACTAGCAGCAGATTTAAGAAGTTTCAGTTCTTTTATTGTTGGTCATACCATCTACCTAGGCTGGCCATACATCTTGGAGAGAGGGTTGATCGTTTGCAAGGGCAGCTAGGGTTTTTGGAGGTTGTAATGCTTCATTTGGGGTTGTCCAAGGTTGGAGAGTTTCATGAGTGAAAATTTTTTGCCATTGGAGGTGATTCTTGTAGCTAGCGTCCATTTTAAAGGGTTCTTTAAGCACATTTCTCCTGTGAGTTCCAAAATTGTAACTCCCAAATTTTATGGGTATTGTTGATTTAGATATTAGGGGATATCTTATGAATTGGGTTATCATTATTTTGGTAAAAAGCTAAGTATTTAAGCTTGTAGAAAAATCTAGAATTTTCAGTTGTAAACCCTCTATGTAATGTTCACTTTTGAGTTGAAAGTTTAATTGCAATATCTTCTATTTTTGCTGCAATATATTGTTGTATGAATCATTGTTAAAACATCTCAAAACACTCATCAAAAACACAAAAAAATCAAGTGCAAACCAGGTGGCATACTACAGTGGTGTCGAAGCAGTGTATCTTGCCATTCTGAAGGGGTCATTTAGAAGATGAAGACTTTTGAGGAGCAACTACTAGAAGGGTTGATAGAATTGAAGCAAAGTTGTTAAAGCTATACTGAGATTTGGCAAAATTATGGCAAGACTTTAAAACAACTATGTAAGGAAGTCCGTGAGCATCCTGAATGGGTAAAGTCTCTATTTGGTCTTAATAATAAATCTGAAAAAAGATTCTTCTAGTGCAAGAAACAATGAGAAGCAAGAAAATGAAAAGAGTTTAATAGCATATCATTTGTATGGAGATAGTGCCTTGGTAGATAAACACTATGTGACAAAGCTTCAAAAAGACTGTTTGGACATGCATGCAATTATTGTTGATGAGTTTGTGTATGAAGGGAAAGACAAAATAGCAGTCATGAAATTGAGTTCAGATATTTCCAATGATGATGGTTCAAATAGATATAGTTTGGATGATCATACACAATCTTTGGAGAGGAGTGTTTATGAAGACATCAATACTAGTGGGCCTGGGAGTGACTCTCTCACAGAGGTAACCACTCATGAGGAGGACAACAAGCACTTTATTTCTAAACAAAGCAATCAACATTTTGCCACATGAGATCCAAGTGTGTTGGCACCTACCTATGATGGAGATCCTACACAAGATGAATTTCATTTTGATTGTGATGATGACCATAATGCAAGTATGGAGGATAGTATTGACGATTGTGATGGAGATCTTGAAACAAAATCTGATTTATCTTTGCACAGGGCTAACTTTGAGTAGAAGTTTAGGAACTTGGATGATTTGGATCCACAATATACTACTGAAAATGATAATGAGGATGCACAAGAGACTTGAGACAACCTTGGAGTCATTGATGAAAGATATAACAGTTCTTATTTTGATATTCATTGTAGCAACAATTTTCTTGATTTGCATAAACATGATTGGAAGAATCAATTTGTGGTGCTCAATGATAACCCATTGTTTGAGGCGAGTGTAGAGAAGACATATGAAAATCCACTTTTTGAGTTGGATGATGGTACAACTCTTGGTTGTAGTGCTGCACTTGGGGGAAATAGTAAGGTATAGGATCCAGGAGAAGATTCAGAACCTGAGTTGGAGTATGATTTTCAGCCTACTAATGATTTGAGTTCACATTATGAGATGATTAGTTACTCTCATGGGAGACCACCAGATATATGCAAATGAGGAGATAGATGGGGAGTTTTTAAGGAGTGTTATGACATTAGGACATACAGATTCTTCATGGGATGTATCGATTCTTGGAGACTTCAACATTTTAGATTTTGAAAGGATTCCAAAACTTGTTGTTGAGCTTGCTGAAAATTTCATAATAGTACTAAGTAAAGGTAGTTACCATCTTGTTTCTTATGTGCATTTTGGGAAAGGGGGACATAAATATGGCATCTACATACTTGAAAATTCATCCTTTGCATTGAGGGTGATCCCACAATAGTGGTTTACAATTTTTGGCCAAATTGGACATTAAAATTATTATTTCTAACTAAATCTTCACATTTAGGCACCTATAGCGGCTAAACCGTGAGGAATTTGAAGATGATGCAAACTAGAGTCTCATAAAATTTTGTCTCTAGATTCTAAAAATATTTTTTTCAAAATTTTTGGAATCAGATTTCACTTTGTTTTCCATCTCCCACAAAAATTGGTTTTTTTCAGAAAATATTTTTAAAAAGTGACGCACACCGTATAACACATAACTTTTTTTCCATGAAGGATAAAATTCTAATTCTTTCGAATTTACATTTGTAACTCCGATATCTAGTGCTTCCACTTGGTTAGATAGTTTTTTATTTAATATTTTTTCTTTAATCAGGTTTTGACTTCAAACCAATTACAATTCAGACATAGTGCGACTGTATAACACATAACTTTTTTGTATATATAGAAATTCAATTTTTATTTTATTTTTGAATCAAGACTTCAAAATCTAGTGCATTCATATTTTAATTTTTTTTTTTTGATAATCTGCTATTTTTCCACATGTGCAGAACATAGACCTTCATTTTCGATGAGAAACCTATGTTTAATAAAACTAAAAAACAAATAAATAATAAAACCAAAACATATTAAAAATATATTTTGTTGGATAGATCATTCTGAGGACTACCATAATCATTTCAAATAAATTTTAAATGAATTCATTTGATCCCCCAAAAGGTAAATCAAGAGTAATTTTTTATCAGCATTTTGATAGGTGTAAAAGAGACTCATTTATATGTATGGTTTAAAACTAGCGAGGTTCTATCCAAGGGGGTTTGATCTAAGGTGGTTTGGTCAAAACCTCTTCAATTGGAATCTTTAAAATAGAACTTTGTAAGGCTTAAATCATTATATTTTTCTTAAAATATGTGATTTCAGCAAAAATCAGTTCCTCTTAGAAATTGTAAATCATCTTTGTGGGATCACCCTTGAGTGATGTTATATATCATACTAATCTTTCTTTGAGATTGGATTTGAAGACTACTATTGCTCCTTACACTTCATTTTTGGATGCTTTCATGGATATGCTACAAGGGATTTACAAAGAAGTCACAAAATTCCATGATGTGTATTTTGTTTTGGAAGGCACTTGGAGTTATGTTGTGCACCTTTCTAGGAATGCTAGAAATCATTCTTGGTTGGGTATCCATGCCTTGGATTCTCAACAAGAAACGATGGAGCTCATTGCGGATGGTTGGAGTGAGTGTTGGAGGGATGATAATCTAAATTTCATAATTGATAATGGTAATCCATTTCTTACCAACCATTTTGCTAATCCATTTGTTTATTTACAAATGGATCGGAGAGAAATTTTAAGTAGAGATTGGAGCATTGATAGTATGGCCACTCTTACGAGTATTCCTTTGCAAATAATAGCTCAATTTTTTAGTTTGGAGCTTGTTGTTTGGTTGCAGATCAGTCACATTATTTCATGGGTTTCTCACATTCAGGGGAGTTGGCACACTATTCTTCGTCAAGGTAGTGAGGATTTCCAGTTGGCGATTGCTTGGAGGTGTTTTCGTAGCACTTTTGAGTGGATTTGGTACAACACAATGTTTATCACACATGATTATACTTGGAAAATTCATTGGTACTGTTGTTGTCCTTTGTGTAGAGCAACAAAATCATATTGTACTTCACTAATTTCAATTTTGAGTAGCAGTACTTTTTGTTTACTTCAGATCTTCCAAACTAAAAGAGTTCATCTTATGAAGGTTTGTGTTGTGAACTTTGGTAGCCTACTCTCAGTGATTGATCAAGACAGTGAACTTTTGCATGCTTTGGCTCATCTTTTAGAAATCCTTGGAGTTGGAACAACGAGAGGTTTCACAAGTCTTGATGATTGTATTAGAATAGTACAATGGAGGCATGTTAGATCTTTGAGGTCCTTTGGTGATGAGCTTGACGTTGAACTCTTGCAAAGGATTGTTTTCCTTTTAGCAAGATGAGTGGAGGAATTTGCATTTGCTTGTATGACTCTATGTGACACATTGAGGAGATACGTTAAGGATTCTACTTGTGGGAAAAATCCCAGTGATAGTACTACTATCCACTTTATGATCTGCCTAAGGATGACTTTAGTTCTTTGGCTAAATATGAGCTAGATGACTTCATCAGACAAGAAATTGAGTACTTTATGGTTGTGGTTGGTTGGTAAAGATGATTTGATCATAGGAGATGTCTCTTTAGTTACTACCATATTCATATCTCCTATATTTTCAGTAGGTTTTCAAATTGATTATTGTTTCCCTTACATTTTCATGTTGGTTACAGAGACATCTTTTCATAAGCATATGGTTGTTAGGCCTATGCAAGCTATAGGGCAGTTGGTTGTGAGTGTTCTTCCGAAAAAACTTATTTATTTATCGTTTCCTCTTTAGTAAGTGGTGGTCACTATAGACACTACATGGAGATGGTGTGCATTGTTTTGTATGGTGTCTCATTGAGTGCAATATTTTGGGTGTATTGTTGTGTTCAAAACTATTCCTTTGGCACTTGGAGGTCAAGTGTCAATGTTATGATTTTAGTTGGAAACCATAGAGGGATTCCCTGGTTGGCAGATTGCAGAGTTGTGATGATTGATTTGCTTCATTTTTGGGATGTCATTAAGGGTTATCTTGGATTTTGTTCTTTATGGAAAATTGGATTATTTTCTCTATTGCCCAGGATCATGATTGACAGTGAGCTAGTCGATGTGGTTTTCACAGAGAGGCCTTAGCAGGATATATTACATGGCAATGAGTTCAACCCTCTCAAGGTTTCCAGTATGGGTGTTGATGATGATTAATTTTATGGGAGGGTGCAATTTAAGCATGTTGGTTTGCTAGTTGTGATCAAAATAGTGCAACGTCAACATGGCAATTTCATTTTGAGATTCACTTGGAACTTGGGATTCACACTGGTTTTTAGAGAAGCTTTTGTTTGGGATGAGAGAGTCAGTATGGATTTACTCGAGCTTTCTCTGGTGGCACATCATTTTGGTTCTCTTGAGGGACATAATGTTGAGGAGTGGATTGATTTTTGGTGGTTTTTTATCACTCTTCTTATCGGTGGTTTCCAGGAGGTCCCTTGTGTTGGTACCCTGCAGGTCAATGCCTTGAGGGGATGGTACTACAAATCTCCTAGGTTGACTTGGGACCCTGAGATCATTCTTGATTCCAGTTTGGATCAATATGTTGATCGAAGGGTGTATCAGCATTGCTTGAGGACAAGCAATTTTTGGGAAGGATGGACTGTAATGTCCCCATTTTCTGGCCCTCTTAAGGAATAATCATTATTTTAATTATTTAATGTTACTAGGCAAAAAGTGCAAAGTCAAAAGGGTAATATTAAATAATTATATTAAAAGGTTATAAAGTGACATACTTTAATGATAAATTGATAGTCACTTTATTAATATATCTTCAAAAAGTGACTTAATTATTAGAGAGTCACATCAAGGAGTCACATCAAAGGGCCACATCAAGGAGTCACACCAAGGGGTCACATCAAGCGGTCACATCAAGAAGTCACATCAAAGGGTCACATCAAGGAGTATTAAAATTTTCTTTTAAAATTTTCTTGAACACTCTTCTTGGGTCTTTCTAGAAGATCAAGGAGTTCTTTATAAAGGGGGAGTTGAGAGCTCATTTGACAGGTTGGATGAAGATATTGAAATTGGTTTTGGCTTTGGAGGAGAGTTATCTTCTCAGGGTTTGTGAGGACGGAAACCCTTGCAGGCAACATTCTTTATGTTTTTTAAAGATACAATCTAGAGAATTCTTGGTGATTTCACTTCAAGAATCACAAGTAAGCTTCATTACAGATTGAGACTTACAACTTGGGCATCAAAGTTATATTTTAGATTGGAGAGTTCGTATTGTAGGGCAGATTTGAATACACTAGTAGCAGATTTAAGAAGTTCAGTGTCTTTATTGTTGGTCGTACCATTTTCCTAGGTTGGCCATACATCTTGGAGAGAGGGCTAATCATTTGCAAGGGCGGCTAGGGTTTCTAGAGGTTTTAATGCTTCATTTGGGGTCGTCCAAGGTTGGAGAGCTTCGTGCGTGCAACTTTTCTACCATTGGAGGTGATTCTTGCAGGTGGTGTCCATTTTAAAGGGTTCTTCAAGCACATTTCTCCTGTGAGTTCCAAAATTGTAACTCCTAGATTTTCTAGGCATTATTGATTTAGTTATTAGGGGATATTTTATGAATTGGGTTATCATTATTTTTGTAAAAAGCCAAGTATTTAAGCTTGTAGAAAAATCTAGATTTTTCAGCTGTAAACCCTCTATGTAATGTTCACTTTTGAGTTGAAAGTTTTTATTGCAATATCTTCTATTTTTTCTGCAATATATTGTTGTATGAATCATTGTTAAAACATCTCAAAATGCTCATCAAAAACACAAAAAAATCAAGAGAAAACCAAGCGGCATACTACACCATTTTATTCTTGGCTACTAAGAACTCAAAGATGTGCACAAGCTAGATCATCTTAGCATAAGTAGGGAGGATGACGACAAAGGTTGTGGAGTTGGGCTTGAACACTTGACGATTTCATTTGCTTGAAAGTATACATTTTCAACAACCAAATTTGTGCATAACCCATTGTCGTGGTATTCCACAAAAATAGATTTCTATTATTATTTTTCTTCTTTTTTCTTGGAGAGGGAGGGTTTCCCACTTGGTCATATCTCCTCCACACTTCCATATTCTACATACCTATCTTCCAAGACAGTTGCGATCTGATATATCTCTCATGGGTTTCCTCTATTTGATGGTGTATCACATGCTCTTTGGACTACATGATTCACCTTTTTCCATGCCTTAATATTTCTCCAATATAAGATTTCTTGATTTTAGTCACATCCCTCCTCTTCTCTAATCACCTCGCAACAATTGTTGGGAATTTCCCTTGTTGTGACCAATATAAAACTCCCTAGCATGTAAGAGATTCTCTCTTTTTCTTGTAGTCTAGTCTCCTCCTCTACTGCACAACCTCTAATTTGTTTCATCTCCCTCCCATCCATTTTATGCCTTCCCTTTGGCATTCTCCCATTTTCTCCTCTACTATACGCATACACTCTTTCTCATGCAAGGAAAAATATGGTGAAATCTCCTTCCTATGCCCCACACCATTTTCTCCACATTCCTCCTTGTCGTTGAACCCTTTCTCCTCACCTTGCTTTGCATTTTCTTCCTCCTCTCGACCTTTGCTACTCATGTCTTCCTTCGGGTATGTGATTTTCTTTTCCCTCTCCTCACATCATACCCTCTATTCTTCCCCTTTCAACACAAGTAGAGAGGATACTAGCATGATTGTGGAATTTGGTTTCTTTCACCTGCCAAAATTGCCTTTGTTTGAAAGCTTCTAGATCCTTTTTAACAAATTTATTTTGTGCATATCTTGCCTTGCACGCCAGTTTGTCCTCCCAATTGAGATTTTTTTGAATGACTATGCGTGGAAGGTCATGTCTTATTAATGGCACGACCCTTCTATCATGCCCTGCATCAATCCTCTCATTAATTTGGTGGTCTCCTCTTGTTGGGTTGCTCAGAATGCACATACCTTCATTATTAAATTGTTTCCCTTCCCTTCTTTCTTCTCTGCCAATTGTATTGGTCCCCCTAGTGCTACATTAAATTCAAACGTATTCTCAATTTATTGATTTGTTTGACCATACCATGCCCAATAGGAGATAGTCATGGGGATGTGACACTTGGTTGCATTTGCAATGGACTTTTGGGATATCAATTTGTCCTCCATTTGACATGGTTCTCGATTGTAGCATGTACTTTACTTATAGTATGAATTCCACATTGTCTTGGTTGGAGTGGCAATCGTCCTTATAATCTTAGGTAATTTTCACTATATGTCTCAAGTCATATTTGATTAAGACACATTTTATCATCTTATGTTTTCCTATTTTTCACCTTCACATGTATAACCAAGAGAGTCACTTTTTAATCATAATTGATGTACATATATTGTGCATTTACATCTTTTCACATAATAGAATTATATTTTGGATCTCTCTTGTGCTTTCATTAAAGCTCCTAGATCTTGGGTGGCTATCTTCATAGTCAAATTTTACATGATAGAAAGCACTATATACCAACTCTTACATATTTCAAAGAGATTCAAAATTTTAATTAAAAATAAATAAATAAATCTTCCATTTTGATGTAATGGGAGGATAGAGGAGTAACATATATTGTGTAGACATGAATTTAGGTGGGTTGGACCTTCATGTTTAAGCCTTAATTTTCCATATTCACATGTGATTATAAGAGGAATGGTACATGGTCCTCTAAGTTGTATCATAGCAAGTGTGAAGGAGTTTGAACACATTGTAATGGATCCAAGTAACCTCCTTGGAATTATAATAAATGTATGTTTGATCAAGATGGTGGGATGAGAAGAAAAAATCTCACCATTGTTGGAGTTTTCAACTTGTAGGGTTTATCTAGGGCATCTTTTTGTTATTGTCATCTTTTTACATGTTTTCTTGTAATATATGCTATAGTTTCACGTTTTCATTGAGTTTTCATTATGTTCAATATGTGGTACTATATATTTCATTCCAAGTAATGTGTTAAGGTAGTTTCAAAGATTGTAGATAGGGTTGAAACCAAGATATATGTATCTTGATGATCATAAGAGACCATCTTTTACATTTCATAGATCACTATGAATAAATCTAGAGGATGTTATTTGTATTAGTGTTATATTACTTGTCCAACACTCAACTTGGATAGCTAAAATAATGTTTGTATGCAAGAAGGGTGGTGAATAAGTGATCTATCAAACTTGATTTAGTCATCATATAATTATCAACCACTAATAATGGATCATATTTTGTAGGACATGATAGGGTTTGAAATGATTCGTATGTTTGATGGGTTCTCATATATAATTAGATTGAGAGCACAATAGAGGTTTCCTTTGAATTAATTAATGGTGAAACAAAGCAATGGACCTCACTTTTGGAGACTTAATAAATCAAATCATTATCATGTATCTTGACAATGTAACTATTTTCTTCAAAGAAGACTGTTCACTTAGGTCATCTAGAGGTTTTTGAAAGATGTTAGTACTATAAGATCTCCTTCAATACCAAGAGGTTGGTGTTTCTCGTGACAAAGTATAAGATCCTATGTCATGCTATTTTGAAAGGATAGGTAAGTACTGACTCATAATGGATGAAGACCACTCCAAAACTCTCTATACCCTCAAACAAAACTAAAGCTCTTTCATTCAATAAATTCAACTTTTTAAGAAGGTTTATGTTAGACTTTGCACAGTTGAAATGGTGTTGCATAATAAGAAAGAAACTACACTAAGAGTATATTAATTTATTTTAAATAATAATGCTCTACTAAAAAAGGAAAGCATTTATGAGAGTTTGGAGCTTATATCAAACATTTTCATTATAATTGTCCTTCATGTATATAAAACAAATAAATATTCATAATGTCACTCATTTAAATAAAACTACACAAAAATAATAAAAATAGAAAAAAATCATATGAAATTATACTAAAACATCTAGTAATATTAATACTAGAAAAAATATATTAATAAAAAATTAAATTAAGAATTACATCTCAATTCAAAATTATTGCGTTATTCATACTAAAGAAAAAACTCCCCCACCAAATATAACACAAAAATTCACTCAAATTATTATAAAAGAAAAGAAATATAACTATACATAACTTGTATACTGCAAATGTTAATTAATAATATTATTCATATGAAAATTCTCCCCCACCAAATTTAACACAAAATATAAATATAACACAAAAATTCACTCAAATTATTATAAAAAAAAAGGAATATAATTATACATAACTTGTATGCTGCAAATGTTAATTAATAATATTATTCATATGAAAATACTCCCCCACCAATTTCACTGAAATTATTATAAAAGAAAGGGAATATGGTTATCCTCGATAGCTTGTATCTTGCAAATGTTCATAAAATAAAAAGTTGTCAAGAATGGGATTCGAACCCATGCCCTTTCGGACCAGTACCTGAAACTGGCGCCTTAGACCAACTCGGCCATCTTGACATGTGAACAATTAGTTATGAATAACATATTTAACAGAAAATAAGACTATTCCAGTGAATCTTCCACTATCATGCAAGATTCATCTTTCCTACAGAAAAAGAACTACACTTTATTCGGCGATGAAGTTATTTAGTCTGAGATCCCACTTATAAATTTTATTTACAATAACTTCTGTCCAAATGTGGTGCTGTGGTGTAGTCGGTTATCACGTCAGTCTTACACACTGAAGGTCCCCAGTTCGAACCTGGGCAGCACCACCAGAGAAGGTTGTTAGTCATAGTCATTTTTCTCAAAGTATTTTTCTTTCAAACGGGTCTGGCAGCCTCCAACTTTTTCACTGCGCCGTGAGCTTAGAAAATACTCTCCTACGCTACAATCGAACAGAGAAATGTTACAAGCAAAGCCCGATGAAAATCAAAGCACCATTATCTAGTTCTAAAGACGAGAATAAAAACAAAATCTCTATCGTTCGAGGACCCAAAATGAATACAAAATTACATTGTTTCGAATAGCTAGTTCTATTTTGGTGATCTACTTCAGCACTGCCAATGGAAGGAAGGTCCTTATCAGCCTCCCTTACTAAACTCAGCGATCTCAAAAAGTTTTCTTTTGAGCCATTTACCACTAAGCAAGGAATCAACTTTAACAAAAATAACATTAAAAATTACACAGCCTGAAACATTTACAAAAGAGGAAAGCAAAGAAAGTGGAACACCTATATGCAGGCATTCAACTTGTCAGCCTTGGATTGAAGAACAGAGCAGAATGGAATTGCATTATTATTGTACATACAAAACTACCTGAACTGAAAAGTTCATGGTTTATCTTTATTAAAACTATAAAGATTAATATATAATGAGAATATCTACTGACTTATTTAAGCTATTGATGCCATCAATAGGGTTATGTTATTTTCTTCATTGAATTGAGTTTGTTATTTTAACAAGTTTCAAATTCGTGATTAGACTAAACATGTTGTCTTAACAAGGCTCATATTTTTGTTTGGACTGAGTTTGTTAACTTGATAAGTTTTAAATTGGACTTATTTTATCCATTTTTATGTTGTAGGACTTGTTTTGTCCATTTTTGTGAAGAGCCAAGTTGAATTATTGATGCTTCTATTTTTTGAGAAGAAGCTCTATCATGGTCCAACGTACATATAATGTAACATCAAATATAATGACTTTAGGTTTAATCATTGACTACCTCCCAAAATGACGAGTTTGTTGTAGTTGTTCTATTTGCAATGTTGCAATACATAATAATATAAAAAGATGAACAATTCTTAGTGGCCAATATGAGTAGTCGTTCATGGCTAGCAATCATCATCCACAAGTCTTTTGGGACAACTATATTTCAATTATTAAAAAATCATAAATGAGCCAATCAACAATGTAATCAATAAGTATCTTCATCTATCAATCTAGGACAACTCTACATCATCACAAGAAGTAATAGCTGAAACATATTAGTCACCAAGTTGGCATCCAACCAATTGTAGCATATTGTGAGCTTAGTAGACACGAGAAGTCATCAAGTGTAATTAATATAATAAGGAGGAACATATACACATCAACTATCCACTAATAATATTTATAATCTACATCTTATAAGATATTACCTAATGCATTACAACATCATGTAATCATCAAGTGTGTTCAAAACACTAGTGTAAGATCACAAATGATAAGGTGTCAATGAGTTGTTTGTAACATTTGGTATGTATGTGCACCAACCATGGCCTCAACATATTATGGTTAAAAAATTGGCAAATTCAAAAAAATTGTTAGTGGCTTGTCAATTTCATTGTCGAACTTGAACTTATTAGGTCTCAAATCTTTGTTGAACTTGTTTTATCCATTTTATGAAGACCTAGCTTGAACCATTTTTACTTCTATTTTTTTAGTATCTAAGCTCTATCATGGTCCAATGTACATGTAGTGTATCCTCAAACATGATGACTTAGTTTCAATCATTAACCATCATTCAAATTGGTGAATTTGCACTCTCCAATCATCAACATAGTCATTCTATGTTAAATGTTGCAATATGCAATGATTTGAAAAATGACCAATCCTTAGTGGCCAATATGATCACACTCATTGCTATTGATCCTCATCTACTAGTTTTCGAGGAAATATACTTTTCAATAATAAATGGGTCAATCAATAATGTGATCAATAAGTAGTCTCCATCTCTCAATCTAGGAAAATTCTACATCATCAAAAAATGTAATAGCTGAAATATGTTGTCACCAAGCTAATATCCAATCAACTACAACATATTGCTCACAATAGTCACAAAAGAACACATCAAGTGCAATCAATGCAATAACAAGGAACATATACACATCAAATGTCCACCAATAATATTTGCAATTATGTTATAAGACATCATCAAATGCATCACAACATCAAGTGTAATCATCAAATGTATTCAAAACACTAGTGTAAGATTATAAATGATAAGTCATCAATGAGTTGTCTACAATATTTGGAATGTAAGTGCACCAACCATGCCCTCAAAAAATTATAGTTAAAGAATTGGCACTTTGAAATACATTAGCAATGACACATGAGCAACAAATTTATACAAAGCATTTGAAGTGCACACATCTATCATCTTTGTAAAGTCTCCACTCAAATTTGGCATATGCACAAAATTCCCCCTAGTAGATGGGAGAGGAGAATGCCAAGAAGTTTTTCCTAGTAGAAAATAGTAGAGAGCATATACTCCATTTACTAGGAAATAAGAAAAACTAGCAACTTAGATCATCATGTGAAAATGTGTATAAATAAATGCACAAATAAGTGATGTCATTATAGGTTTTCATCATGGTTCTCCACTAAGCCACCCTTATGGGTTTTCAACTTAGTGGAAATATTATGTAAGCCACACTTTTAGGTTTTCAACTTAGTGGGAAGACTATGAAAGCAACCCTTTTTGGTTTTCAACATACAACTCAACTACATAAAATATGGGCCTAAATTAAACTACTACATCAATAAGAGGCAATATCTCAAGCTCTAGATCCTCAAACAATTGGAATACATTAATAAGGACTAGCACCATCATAAGGTGTGTATCCAACATACTCAAAATAATCATGCTACTTAGCAAAACAATTTTAAAATAATGTAGCTAATATTGAGTTCATGGGACTTTGCAATGACATATTGATTAATGATCACAAGAAGGGTTTTAAAATCAACCTATTTGCAACAACATATATTATGGAAAATATTCCTTAGTCATGAAAAACATTTAAGAAATTATAGTCCAATGATGAAAGGTTCATTAACAGATAGGTAATGGAAGATCAACTAGAAGAAGCACCTCTCACTGATAATCATCCATTGATTGTGGAATTCCTTGATGAGTCCATTTTCACTCTTGATGATTCACAATCTTGGAAAATGTACTTTGATGGTTCCTATATAAATAATGGATCAAGTGTTGTCTTGTTTGTCTCTTCACATCATGGATATCTCATACCTAAATAATTTAAATTGGGTTTTCTATGTACCAAAAACATTATAGAATATAATTCCTTTATCATGGGTCTTAGAAAATCAATCTAGTGGAACATCAAATATCTCTAGTATATGGATATTTTTAACTCGTCATCAAATACGTTAACAAACTGATTCCCCATAAATAGAGGGTCAAGAACTTCAAGAAATACTTCACATCCATCCAATTTGAATAGGTAACTTTCCCTAACAATAAGATAATAAATGATAGTCATCATTGGATCCCTCTAGACATGCCACAAGGTAGTCATTACTGTTAGTTTTATAAGATCATATATTATGCACAAAAATTAATTCAAAATTGACACAAGAACACAACCAATACCTTGGGAAAACCCTCCAACCTGAGGGAGAAAAACCCAGCCAAAATATATCTTCCTATATATTGATAAAAATAAGAGCAGCAATCTGCTTACAACTTAGGCACAAACACAATGCCAATTGATACAAAGAATAAGAGCACCTCTATAAGATGCAATACAAGAGAATATAGAAATCTTCTTGTAGTCAATCTACTGCTTTAGAAATGATGAACTTGCTGCTACAGAAAGAACTTCTTCTTGAATGTGATTATGAACTTTATGCTTGAACATAAAGAAGGGCATCATATAAATATCTAATCACACCCCTTCACAAGGATAGGTCGGACTCAAGGAATGGCGTCCTTTCTAGAAGGGCGTGATTTTCAATGAAAGGTCAGCCTCCATAAATAAATAATAGTTATTTACTTTGTTTTTAATATTTCATCTTTTTAATCTTAATGAAGGCACCTCTTCATTTAATAAGCAATATATAAATTTAAATAGCTAAAAGCTACATTTAAATTTATCTTCAATCAGATCGAGCCTAGAAGTATTCTTCACATGGTTGTACATCATCAACACTCCCTCTCAGCTAGGGAGGAATACTTCCACCCGAGTAATGCATATCACCTCATAGTGATGTTAATCAACATGGCTACATCCATGTAAGAAAATATATTATCATCTCATCGTGAAAGCATATCACCTCATCGTGATATCTACCATCATGGCTACCTCCATAGATGGTATGTACAAGTGCTCATCACTCGATGTGATGTTGTCACCTCACCGTGACTTTCACCATGGCTCTCCCAGAGGGTGAAACACAAGTACAAGAAATATCATCATGGACTCCCTCACATGATGTTGTAATGGAGTCACACACATGACATCCACCATGGCTCTCCTAGAGGGTGGAAATAAGGGCTTTCACCTCAAATCTCAAAGAGAAATGCATTATCAAGGGCTTACACCTCAAATCTCTCTCAATAGAGAAATGCATTAATAGAGGATCACTGATACTGAGACTCCTTCTCAGCTAGGGCTTGATTCTCCACCATACCAAGCATATCTTGAAATTACACAAACTTTAAGCTGGAGAAAGGCTTGGTGAGAATGTCTGTCATCTTCTCATTACTATTGATATACCTCAACTATATAGCTTTCCTCAATACCATATTTATGATATAATGGTATTTGATCTCAACATGCTTAGTTCTATAATGGAACTTAGGATTGACAAAAAGCTTCACACAACTTTGGTTATCACAATGAATGATAGTAGGCTCCATTGATTGTCCCAAAAATCCTGCAAGGAGCTTACGAAACCACACTGCTTCACGAGTTGCCACACAAGCTACAATGTACTATGCCTCTGATGTACTCAATGCCACTGAAGATTGCTTCTTGCTACACCAAGATATTATAGTAGATCCCAAACTGAAGAAACAACCAGAGGTACTCTTCCAATCAGTAACACACCCTGCCCAATCAGAATCAGTAAAACCATGCAGCTCCATATCCACACCTGAAGAATATCTCAATCGATATCCAACAATGCCACACAAGTATCTCATGATAGGTTTAGCTGCAACAAGATGTATCTGTCTTGGTTCACACATGAACTGACTGAGTGCACTCACTGCATAGCAAATATCCAGTCTAGTGTTAACTAGATACATCAATGAACCAATCAACTGCCTGTACATCGTGGGATCCACTAGTTTTAACTAGCTGCAGCCTCCTTCAACTTATGTAAGTTGGTCTCCATAGGTGTAGACATAGGTTTGCAATCAATCATACCAAACCTCTTCAGAATGTCAATGGTATACTTCCCTTGACTTAGAATCATCTCATCTGGATTTTTCCAAACTTCTAAGCCAAGAAAGTAATGCATGAGACCAAGATTCTTCATTTCAAACTCAAAAGCTAGCTCCTTCTTACATTTGAGAATGAGGTGTTCTTCTCTAGTGATAATCAGATCATCAACATACAAAACCAAAATCAATGCTTCACCATTAATTACCTTGAAGTAGAGGTTAAAATCTGCATCATTCTTTGAGAAACCCAAACTCAATAGGTAACGATCAATCCTTTTGTACCAAGCATGAGGATCCTACTTAAGACCATACAAGGCCTTCTTCAGCTTGCAAACATGAGAGTCCTTCCCATGTACCTCAAATCCATTGGGTTGCTCAATGTAAACCTCTTCCTCTATCACACCATTTAGAAAGGATGTCTTTACATCCATTTGGTGAATCTTCCAACCTCTAGATGCAACAATAGCAATAATGGTCCTGACAGAAGTATAACGAGCCACTAGAGAAAATGTTTCATCATAGTCAACTCCCTTTTTTTGTGATAACCCTCTAGCCATGAATTTGGCCTTGTATTTCTCAATGCTCCATCAACCGCATGCTTGATCTTGAAGAGCCATTTAGAAGACACCACATATTTACCTTCGGGTCTAGGAACAATGTCCCAAACATCATTCTTAAGTATGGATTGATACTCTTCAGTCATTGCATCTTTCCAAACTTGTTAACTAGAAGCTTCCTCAACACTGGAAGGCTCTAACTCAATAATCTGACTCATCAGAGCTACATAACTAGAGAAATTATTAAGTCTTACTTTCCCTGAAGGTTCCTCTTGGGGCTGCAAAAATTTCTGCCTCCTGCATTATTTTCCTTGCCCAAAGAGGTCTTTTCCTTCCAATCAAAATATTTGTAGGCCCATCAGTAGGTTCCAAGGGTTTGAATAGATCATCATCTTCTTTAGGTTCGGGAGCCTCCCTCTGATTCTCGGGAACATGGTCAACTTCCATATCTCAAGGAGGCTCTTCTTCATCGATCTCCATATGAGTGCCCTTGGATCTTTTGAATGCAACATCCTCCTCAAATGTGACATCTCTATTGATCTCAATAGTCTTTTGACCCGGAATGTAGATTTTCTAGGCTTTTGATGTCTCACTATAGCCTACCAAAATTCCCTTCTTGCCAGAAGGTTCCAACTTTGTCCTCTTTTCCTTTGGTATATGAACATACACTAGACACCTAAATATCCTCAAATGACTTACTTCAGGTTTCACCCTAGAGAATGCTTCTTCAGGAGTTATGTTCTCCAATATTTTATGAGGACTTCTATTCTGGACATAGACAATAGTCTTGGATGCTTCAGCCCAAAGAGAGATTTGCAGGTCTTGGTCATGAATCATGGCTTTGACTGCTTCCACAATAGATTTGTTCTTTCTCTCTGCAACACCATTTTGTTGAGGATTATAAGGAACACTGAACTCCCTCTTAATCATTGCCTCAATGCAAAATTTATGGAAGATAACAAAAGTGTACTCTCCTTCGTTATCAAATCTCAAGATCTTGATCCTCTTTTCGGATAAATTCTCCACTTGAGCTTTGAACTCTTTGAACCTTTCTAGTATCTCCTTAGATTCTTTAGATTTCAAGAAATAGATCCAAGTCTTTCTAGAGTAGTCGTCAATAAAAACAATGTAATACAAGAAACCACTCGAAGATGCAAAAGACATTGGACCACATAAATCATAATGAATAGGATCTAAAACACATTTGGATCTACTTTCACTACTATGGAATGGAAATTTTATATTCTTACCCAAAGTGCAGCCTTTGCAGGTTCGTTCAAGCTTCTGGTTGAATTTAGGAAGGCCAGTCACTATCTTCTCAAAAATAGGTAGCACTCAAAAAGTGAAGGTGAGCCAATCTTCAATGCCAAAGATCACACAAACTTGAGAAATCATGCACTAGAGCCTGCAGGGGATGAGTGCACTGTTGGAGTATGAACAAACATTGAGAGGGGAGGGGGGTGAATCAGTGTCTAAATATTTTTGAACATTAAAACAAGACTTTTAATTCTGATATCCTTTCTATTGACAACAAGGCTAAGTGATTGCATTAAGAGCATTTTTTATAGCATTAGCATTGTTCATTTTGACAACTTATCCCAATAATCCTTGTGAGAATTATCTTGCAATTGCAAAAGAGATGACTGACATTGTTTATACACTTTAGGATTACCAGATTTCAATGCAGACTTATGAGATACAAAACCAACTGTGCAATGGAATAACATATGATAAGCATGAAACAATAAAGGGCTTTAGTTCAACAAAAAAATTCTTGAGCTCTGAAACAAATGAATACATTTAAGCTTTCTTTTGAATCTGAATCTTTAACAATGATAGACCACTTATGCAGAAAAAAATTGATATGAACATTTGCAACGATGAAGGGACTAACATTCAACCAAGCTCAGATTGACAAGAACAACTACTCACAAAAATATCATAGTCATGAAGCATTATCACATCAAAGCAATTGAGACCATAAGGCAAAGAATTTTCCGAGTGGAAAACCACTCCTAAACTACCTTAGTACCTTAATTTCAAAAACCACTATTTATAATGCCTTATAGGCTAATTTTTGAGCACCAACTCAAGGAGCACCAACCCCTCATTTAGAGACACCAATCTCAAGGAGCACCAACCCCTTATTTAGAGACACCAATCTCAAGGAGCACCAACCCCTTATTTTGAAACACCAATTTCAAGGAGAACCAACCCCTTTTCAGTTTACACAATTACAATAACACAGAGGATCTCTTTGTTTCTCTTTATCTCACAAGAGCCTCTCAACTGAATATCCCTACAACCCTCAAGGTTCTCAATTGAACCTTCAGAATTCTAGATATACTCAAATATTAAGACAACTTGTGTTGTTCTTATGTTTCAAATTTACAATCTCAAAGTAAAGCATGTATGCTATATTCAATCTCTCTCTTTTTCAATCATTACAACCAAAAACATATATGTATTTTATCCATCAACTGAGGTATTTGCAATATGACAAACTTCTATCGAATTTGTGTCAGGTATTATCAGAGATTCAGAGAAGTGACCACATGAAAAGATTTCTTCTAACAAAATGAGCAAGAATGGGTATATTAATAAAGTGACTTTGAAACCCTCAGAAGGTCGTATAAGGTGGAAGCCATCATTTTTAATTTGAAACTTCAGCCAAGGGATTTTTTTATTTTTTTTGGAAAGCCAAAATGGCATTATTGTATTTGTTCTCAGAACCTTAGAGAAACAATGACAGATCTGCACCAATAAAATACAAGAATACCATAACGTATCCCTTTTGAACCAAATTTCAAAATACCAAGTAGAGAAAAAGAAGTATAACCATAAACAATGCATTATTTTCTGACAAGAAAATCATTTTCACCAAATTTGATTTGAGTAGCAAATCTAAATGCAAATTTTGACAAGAATGAGTATCGAATGATGAAAATATTCTAGACCAAGCATGAATTTGAATACCCTTTGAAAATGTTCAATAGTAAGAGGTAGGAATACATGATATTCTGAAGAAAACTAAAAAAATAGAGCATGAAATTTTGTCATGAAGTATTTACCAACCCTTCTATTGAGACACCAAAGAATCCTCTTCCACCTTCGAGTCCTTAGCCAATGAAGCACTTTGAGCTTAGCTATCATACTCTTCATAGTTTAACCATTGATATTGCTTCCTGACAAAAACGTTACATCTAACTACTCCAAAATAAAATAGTAGTTACAAGAATTTCATGGCGGCGACTAAGGCTAGGGTTTCAAACCCTTCTAAAAAATAATGACCAAAAACAATGCTTTCCCTAATCTCCTTTCACTTTGGCTTTCAACACCTTTTCCATTTGATGACTTTGATAAGTCTTAATAATATTTGAAGTCTGAAATTAAACCAAATCAATTATCAAATAATCATTTCATTTCAAAGTCCGTGGCTTCAAGTTTTTTAATCAAATCAACTTAATACCATGTTATGAGTCCACTAGTCAACGCATTCAACCAAAGATCCCAACAAAATCAACATATTGATAATTGTTGACTAAGAACATAATTAACAAAACGATGGTGCCATGTCACTTCTAAAGTGAATTTTGAAAGAATTCACATACCTTATGTCGGCCATAGGACCCAAAATACTTAGCTTATCAATATTGCCAAATGAAACCTTACCTTTTTCATAAGAGCTTTTTAACCTTTAGAGCTTGATTTCTTTGCTATGTGAGGTTCAAAACATTGTCATTTCCATGTTAACCATACAAGGCCCGAAACAAGTATGACTCCATTTTAAGTCATTTACTAATGCAAGTAAGCCAATAATAATGCCTCAAGTCAACATTATAAAAGATGCCATGATATTACCTTTTTCAAAATAGATGCCAATGGATATCAACAATAAGCCATGAACCATATCATATACTAATGCAGAGATATCAAATGAAATATCAAACTCAAGTGCCAAAGAGAGCAATGAAATAATTCCAACCCAAATATGCCATGTAACATGTAATGTATCATAGAGAGATATGTGCCAAGATCAACCAATGATACTAATGGACCAACTTGACAAGTATCAATGGAATTGAAAAACAACTGATAATGAATGACTGAAATGATATACCCGAGTAACCATGCCATATACTTGTATAAGCAAGATAACATTTATCTGCACATAAAGTTCAACCTGATCAGTACCATAATATGCCATAAATTTGAATGTAATTCAAATCCATAAATTTCTCCATAATAAAAGTTTTGAATGCCAAAACATGAATAGACCAAGAGTAATTTGAGCCTGAATCATGTATCACAATGTCAATACCAAAATGCCATAGTTGAACCAATGAAATGCCAAGACCAACAAGTCAAGATCAAAGTGCCATACTATCATGTTTGACATCAAGGACAAAATATCAACATGCATAGCTTGTATATACACCCATGTCTAACTCCAATCACCCGAGCAGTCTTGATGTTGGAGTTCTTTTCCCATATAAGAACTTTTCCTTCTGAAAAAGCAACTTGATAACCCTTGTCTTCCAAGGCTAAGATGGAAACATGGATTCTCTTAATTCCTAGAATGAATAGCACATCATCCAACTGTAAGGAATCATCAAAATCCAAGTGAAGAGATGAGGTCCCAACTCCTTTAACATAATAACTAGCATAATCTCCAATAATGACTTGTTCGCTAGAATATTTCTCCACCAAATTAGATAGATGCTCCCTAAATCCAGTGATGTGGTGAGAGGCACCACTATTGATCAACCAAGTGTTGGTGTCGGTAGTTACATTGCTTGACAAGATTGAATATAATAGGTATTCATTTGAATCCTTCTATAGAGAGACTTCATCAATATTTGCAATGGTGGCCTTCTACCTAGGCCTAGAAGGGAATTCCTTTGCAGAGTGACCATACTTGTCACATTGAAAGAATTGGACCTTGGAGAGGTCCCTCTTCTTCTTAAATGTGGAGCCACCATCAACTCCTTTGTCTCTATTTCTCTTGAAATAGCCTTTCTTCCCATCTTTCCCTTTCTTCTTTGAGGATTGAGTGGCAAGAACATGAATGTATTCATTAATGGATCTTTTCCCAATACCTCTTGTAGCCAACCTAAACTCTTCTTGAATACAGTCTGCCCTCAACTGATCAAACTTGGGAAGTTTTGATCTTGCATTGATTCCCTGAATATAAGACTCTCAGGATGAAGGAAGACCATTAAGAGCCAGCATGGTCAAATCCTTTCTATTGACAACATGCCCAATAGATGAGAGTTGATCTCTCAATTCGGTTATTCTCATGAAGTAAGCAATGACATATTCTCCCTTTTCCATCTTCAAATGATGGAGTTGTTGCTTCAGTGCAAGAGCTTGGTTGGTGTTGTTGATCTTGTACATCTCCTCCAGGGTTTTGAACATCTCTATCGTAGTCCTTAAGTTGGAGACAATAGGAACACTATGATCCTTCATGAAATCAACTAACATCTTCTTTGCCCTAATATCTTTCTTCTTCCATAGGGCCTTCTCTTCCTCATCCGTAGGTTCACGGGCAGAGGTTTCCACAAACTCTGCCAATTCACTTTCCTCCAAGGCGAGCATGATCCTGAATCTCCATGAAGTGAAGTTTGATGCTCCCTCAAGCCTATCCTCAATCTTAAGACCATTCACCATCTTGACAAAGAGATAGAGGTGAATAAATAAGAGAAATAAAATAAGGGTATCGGTGTATTAAACACAAATTTGATTGTGATTTTCTTCAAACCCGCTCTAATACCATGTTAGTTTTATAATATTTGATCTTATAAAACTAAAAATTACTATGAATTCTATGTTGAACACCTACCAATTCCCAGGTACAACATCCCTGACTCTAAGATTGTATGTGAGCGTGTTGGTATCAACTCCCCTTGTTACCATGAATTTACACCTAACTCCATGACCAAATCTTACCACTATGAATATCATGAATTCAAAAGAGACTCTTCTCACACTTTGAGATTTTTATCACAATATATTTGGTACTATACTAGTGGTATGGTCCTAACCAAGAAGCTCTAAAGAATAGATTGTTACTACCTCACCATGGAGGATAATATTTCAAAAGGTGTTTATCCTATCAACAACATGAAGATTTGATTCATATACCATCACAAGCATTGAAACCCATTACTAACCCATAGAAATACAAGAATAAATTGTTCTTATGTTTTTAAGAATATCTCTATTTGCAACCAATATTTATACCCTATTTATCATTAGAGCTCAATTGACCTCATTCAATTACCTTTTTCCATGTTGTTCATAAATAATTCATCCAATATTTGTGGTTAAATGTTAAATTGTTTTCTTAGAGTATAGTAATCAATTATGGTAAAAATGATAATTTAGTGCTCTCTTTCAGCCTAGATTCCATATGATAATTTTACTCTATCATACTTATCTTATATTGGCATAACTTTGTTATAATGTTGCTGATTAGAAATACTCTATCATAATTATTTTATCGTAGAATTTCTCTATTATAAGGTTGTCGGGTATAAATACTTTATAATAATATCATATATTATCATTGTTCTATCATAATGTTGTTGAATATACACATACTATGTTTTAATTATCTTTTAAAAACCGGCTCTATCGATAAATGGAAATGCTACTATAATGAATTAGTGGACTAAGTGTATAATGGAATAGAGAATCATTGTATAAACTATAAATCTATATGGTAAGTATGTGTAGGTGTATATGTTTATACCTACATGTATACACATAGACATGATTATATAGCATACAAAATTCATAAGCATAGATCATTACCTACAAACAAAAGAAAGATTTGGCTAGATAGTTGAGCAATTTTAATATTAGTGAAAGCTACCCAACAAAATAAAGAGTAAGAATAATAAAATTGAAAGTGTTCAAGTTGTAAAATTTTAGTTCTTTATAGTTAATGTTTAACAAATTGTTGATTTTGTGTGTATTTAAGGGTATGCATTAAGTTTTAAGGTTTGAACTATAAATGAGGTTTTTGGGTTAAAGGAGTAAAATGGATACATGTGTATGTGTTTAAAAATATGTACACATGTGTGTGTGTAAGTACCTATATAGATAGGAAAGAGTGTTCTATAATATCATTTATTGATAACTAAAATGAGACAAATACATGTGAGCTAGGAAGATACATGAGAATGTATTTACCTAGCATATGAAAAATATGCAATCTATTTTTATTGGAATATTCCCCAAGATAGTGGAATTATTTTTTATCTTTTATATTTTTTTGTTGTAATAATGTATCCTTGTGAAAATACTTAAGTCTTCTGATGAAAATTTTGAGAGAGAGGTGAGTGAACAATGACACACATATCTGGGTCAAATCATAGAGCCCTGTCTCACTTTTGGCAAGAGGAAATTTTTGGAGCACTTGGTCGGGCTAAACTCACTTGCACACCTTCGATTGAAGGTACCTTCGAATGAAGGTATGCAACTAAACACCTTCACTAGAAGGTGGACCCTCGCTAGAAGGTAGTTTCCATAAAATAATGTTCTTTTGCTATAAAACGGTTTTTTTTCATGGGGACCTTCTAGTGAAGGTAGGAACTTCGAGCGAAGGTACCTTTGTTTGAAGGTACCTTTGCTCGAAGGTGCCAAAAATAATTTTTTTTGCATCTACTCCAAAATATCCACAAAAATTTCAATTTCAAACCCTAGGTTGGACTTGCAAATGAGTTTAACTTAACAAGATATTTTGCAAGATTGTACTCCTCGAAATGAGCTTTCCAACAAGTATAATTTTGATATGTTTTCATTTTATCATGTATTTATTTTTTATTTTTTACATAACATAGGTTTTTCTCTGAACATCAAGCTCTTCATTTTGCAAAGGTTGAAAAATAGTAGAACATTGTAAAAAAAATTAAAAATATACTTTCCCTCCATATTGATGTTCTTGTTTCACCAAAAAAAAAAATGGATTTTGACATATACACACCAAGTTATGTTGGACGCCACACATGTATGTCTAAATTATAGTTACAATGACTTCAAAAATTATGAAAAAATATCCATTCCCTACGTATTGATGTTGAGAATCTATATTTCAAAAATTAGAATTTAATCTTTTATAGAAAAAAGTTATGTTGGACGATACAAACGTTACTTTCTAACAAATTTGTTTTCTGTTCAAAGCTAGTTATTAAAGGAGATGTTGAAATATTCATGATTTATTTCCAAAAAATTTAGAAAATATATATTTAGAATCTACACAAAAATTTCCATAAATCAGTAGTTCACATCATCTTCAAATTCTTAACGGTTTAGCTACTATAGGTCTCAAAAGATGAAGATTAAGTTAAAAATATTGATGTAAATGTCCATCTTGGGCAAAAAGTGAGACACAGCTGTGGGATCACCCATCCATATACAAATGTTGTTTTATATTTTTGAACTTTAGCTAAGGTAATGCAAATGTTGTGTGTATTGTCAATTCATTGTGTTTGATAGGTTGCATTTTAGTCGGAGTTGGCTTACTTAGCTTAAGGGTTTCTAAGATTGTATGGAAACTTGTGTGCAACAAATTCAATACACTACACTAGTTCTTGGATGACATGATATGGTTGCAAACTCCTTTATCTAATGCCCTTGTGAAGTGTAGGGCCACTTCTAGTTGGAAGGTGTGTAGGGGGTTGCTAATCTATGGTTGAAGATTAAAAAATCTAATAATGATCTCCCTCTTGAATCTAAAGATTGATGAAGACCTTCCCTATATATTCCTATATATATTGAAAAAAATGTAATATTTATGTGATTAAAAGTGTAGATTTGATTGACAGATAAATCTATGTACATGCCAATGTATTATATTGTATTTAAATATTAAAAGAGTATATTACTTATTGATTTATAATGATGCTACTTAATGATTTGTATTTAATTACTATTTTTAATGTCTTACTCATACTTAAAAAGAAAAAATGTAAAGTTGATAGATTTGTTTTCAATGAATAGTAGTCCATTATACTAATCATTTGCACAAATTTGAGCATGATATAAAAAGGGAAAAAAGGATATCAATAATGGATATGGTTTTGGATCTGAATATGTGGTTTGAATAAACAAGTGATTGGATATTATGTTAACATGTGGTGAGCAACATTAATCTGATATAACAATGAATTATTAGTGTAAATAGGGTCATTTCACATCTAGGTAGTTAATCGCCCTTTCTAGGTTGACCTATTCACATTATTTAATTCTCCATTTAGAAAGTTTTATATTTTGTCTCACTTCATGTGCTTGAGACACATGTAATTGCCTTTTCAAACACCTATTTCATGTTGAAATGGTGAAAAAGGTAAACCATAGGGTTTGGATACTTTTTCACATAGGGCATTTAATTTATAATTGAGGCAACAAAGATTTGATGGATTTGGACAAGATATATGATTGATTTAGAACCTGGAAGGTGAATCAACCTGCCCTTGACCAAGTCTGAAATGGACTTGAGGAGGAAATACAATGATTTAGTTAACCTAAAGATGCAAATTAATGTTCTGATGCAAATACAACAAATTTGAGAAGCCACAGACAGAAATAAACTACATAAATGGACTGGGTAGGACACTATGCACTTGTAATATAAATTTGAAGCTAAAAATTCTATACATAGGTTTCCTAGGTGCCACTATCCTTGTAGGGATAATTCAAATCTAATTTTATTGTCCTTTGTTGTCGGATTAGGGCTTTTGTTCTCTTCTTGTTGCACTATTGAACCACTGTCGGATAATTTTGTAATTAAGTATCCATGAGTTGTCAAGGTATAGGGTTTGATTATAATAATGGATAATTATCCTTCAAACTTCTTCCAATCCTCTTTAGACCTGAAACCTACACATTTAAAGAGAGAGGAAGTGTTGTTCCATTTAGGGGCTTACCTTAGTTAAACCTCATGTTAGTGTTTCCACTTCCACAATGGCGATGTCAACGAGAAATGGATAAATGTTAAAAGGGAATGATGAATCAAAAAAGTGCTACAACTCACCACCCTTCAACGAATTCCTTGAAAGATTGAAGTCATACAAGTCTCCTTAAGGCTTGAGTCTTTCTTGCTTGAGTTGCTTGGAGACTTACAAGGGTTAGTCTTCACAAAAAATATAATAACATCAACATGAACAAAATCACATGCTTAACATGATTCTTGGTTCTTAAATTGATGCAATAAATATTTTAAATTCTTCTCTTGACTTTCTTGATAATTCTCTTGATAATATTTTTTGCTCAATAATGCTAGATATTTCTTGTTAGTTTTCAAATGATGCAATAACTAGGTATTTATATGCAATTATTCTAATTTCTCAAAAATAAAATCCTGACAAATGACTTTCGATATTTGAAATTCAAATAATAAAATGTTGACACTGACATATTTGTATTTGGAGCCAAAATAGGGAGACATATGTGCCCTAGGTGTTAGTGTCCCAGACTTATTTTTTAGGAATTAAGGATTCAAGGGCAAGGCATTAAATGAAGGCATTTGTTTGTGCTTGAAAATTTTCAAAAAATGATTAAAATGGGCCACAAAATGCATAATTTAGGAAATTAGGTGTTCAATTAGGTCTAGTTACTTAAAGTGGGGGAAAACATAGTGTGAAATTTTCAAGGGTGACAATTTATGATGCTACATTTAGCCCCCACTTTAGTGGGAGTATGAACTTACGGTCAAACTCACACTGAAGTAGAAAATATGTCAAGAGGGGTCTAATTGTCTAAATGTTGAGGAGATAGGATGACAATGAATCTAGGAGGAGTGCACAAGCCCCTAGGATCCAAGATCCCATGACAAACCAACATAATCACAAAGGAACACACATTTATGTAATGCAACAAGACAACATACACAAACATACACAATGTCAACATGAAATGCACAAGGAAGGTATGAATATCATGGACTAGAAAGATACGTTATGCTAGGATCCAAACCAAAAGGCATTCATGACTCATGGGCTACCAAAGTTTGATATTTGCTAGGTGAATCACAAATCAAAGGCACCATAGGCTAGTAAAGTTTGATATTCACTAGGTGAGTCCCCAAGGCAAAGTAAAAAAATGAGAAACACACAAGGACTAATGAAGTCCGATATTCACTAGGTGTGTACCCATTGTCAACCAAACCAAGAATTGCACTTCTTGATAATTCTGATAAGGTGCTACAAAAATGATATGTCAATGCATGACTAATTCCAACGCATGTGAACAAAGTGAAGCAAAAATTCTAATGTATGTCCCCGCCTTACAGAAATTGCTATACATCATGTTGTGAGAAATTGCTTTAAGGTATAAAAATGATAAATGTCATGCGATAGAAGTTCATGATAGCTTATTTGGAAATCCCTATTCCAGTGATATGTTTAGAAATAAAGCTACATCATGATAATGGGTTACCCTCAAATACAATGCGGAAAACAAGATAAAAAATGAATACAAAAGGGATCCATAGATCTAGGGTCAATATATGTCATTACTACAATGGTATAATAGGGCTTAGAATATACATCATTCCCCAAATACTCATGGAAGAATGACACAAAAAGAGAAAACGAATGAACTTTTGGGTCAACATCGAAGAGACCTAAATGTCTCAATGCCTTGAATCATCTCCACAAGGAAAAAACAAGACCAAATACAATGTTAACAACATAAATAAGAATGGAGATACAAATAGAAGAATTTTACGATAGATTCATTTCCTTTGAATCCTTGCACCAATGGAGCAACAAGGGTCCTCCAAAGAAAACTCACAAACACAAATACACACTAAGAAACACAACATAGGGATCACATTAAATGAAAGAAAACACAAACAACATATCTTGAACAAACACAAAGGATTATCGCACATGCAAGCTAATCTAAAGAAAATCATTTGCATCCCAATCTTGCTCATCATATAGGGAAGGTAGACAACTAGCCAAAGGGACTACAACAAGTGTCGTACTAGGATCATCGCCAGGTTCAACACATGGTGAGTCACTCGCATCAAGAGGATCATCACGGTTGCCCCAATCTAAATCGATATACTTTGAAAACAATAAAGATAGATCATTATGCACTTGTTCATCAATTTTAGCATTTTCTTCTTCATCATCTAAATTTATCACCATGGGATGTTCAATGAAAATTTAAGTTGTATGTTTTTATTTCTATTTTTGTTTTCATTGAGTTGTGTAAGGTTCACTTTCATGTTTTGGTGAAAGTTGCAATTCCTCTTGATTTTTTTGCATAGGTGTTTGATTCTTGCATAATGTTTTATTCTTTTCTTCCAACTAACAAGCAAGAGCACGATGTCTTTGCCTACACTCTTTAGCATTTTTGTTTCTTCTTGTTTGGTTTTCAATTTTTGAAGGTGTAAGGGAGGGTTTCTCAACCATTAGTCTATTTTCTTCCCTTAGAGGAGGAACTGAAGCGACCACGGGGGGTTGGAAAACCACTGTCTCTTTAGGTCTATACACTTTGTTTTTTCTTCAAAGACACAAAGGGGATCGTGTGATTGTCTCGTGGTCTTTTGTATGATATAGGTGGAGGAATTGCAATATATTTACTTTGTTTACTTGGGACGATGTTTTCTTTGGGCATGGGTTCATCCAAAAATTTTGATATGACCTAAAAAATAAATTTTCATGAGGTTTTATAGGTTCCATGGGTTGAGGCCAAAATTAATCCAATGAAAAATTTCCATGAGAAGACAAAGGATTAAGCCCACTATGATGCACTATGTATATTTGATCTTCAAATGTGAACTTTATGTACTTGTGGATAACTAATAGGACAACATTCATGGAGTGTAGCCATGGGTAGCCTAGCTTCACACGAAATTGGTTTGACATCAGGATGATAGAGAATGATACATCTAATTGTTTCAGTCCAACCTTAAAAGGCAAAGTGATCGAACCTATTGTAGAGCGAGCAAAACCATCATGATTTTTCAACCATGCTTTTGATTATTCATAAGAATCTTGATAAAGCTCATGCACATACAAGAATTCCTCAGTGATCACATTCTCTAAACACACGATATCAATGAGTATCCCTTGGGTAGGTTTGTCAATTATATCATCGACAATGTAAAGAGGGCCATCGAGCACATGTATAGATACATCAATATGGGTGAAAGCAATTTTGAGTAACAAAGAGGTTTTCCCCTTATGAGGTTGAATATATCAAGGCAACCATGTTGTCTATATTATCCTCATCATCACTCTTATCATCATTCTCCTCATGAGAAGCTTTCACAAAGTTGAATGCATTATTTGGCATGGAATTTGTAAAAAATTGCAAATTTTGATTTGGTGGGGCAACATACTTGTTTTATTTGTCATTAACATCACCCAACTAGATGTGATTAGAATTGATGAGGTATTTCACTTGATCTTTAAGATGCTTGCATCATTTTGTGTCATGTCCATGTGTGCAATGATATTAAAAATTCTTTTGGGTTGAGGTTAGGAGATAAAGGATTTGATGTATCTAGAGGTCTTATCAGAGGTAATTGGATCAAGTTTTTACTCAAATTCGTAACATGATTGAATGGAGGGAATCACGTAATTGTGTAAATTGTCTATCCCTTGGCCTAAATTGATAGGAGGTTGAACTTATGGCTATGAATTTTGGCTCAATGTGGTTTGTTTTTTGAGGTGTACTTAGCTTGATAAATTTCTTGATTTGCTTCTTAAATGGTTGATATTTGTTTTGGGGTATAGATTTAGATTGCTCAGAAGAAGTCGAAGAAGATACCTCTTTATATTGACTAACCAAATTCTAATAATCATGAAGATTCATACACAAATGTGTGAAGGATGGATATTTCATTAACAAAATCTCATCCCTAATGGTAGGTTGCATATTTTCAATGAACACTCTTTGGACATCAACATCAAGAAGAGCATAGTTGATTTATGAGTAAATTAGTTGATATCGCCCTATGAAGTCTATTACTTTTTCATGTTTTCCTTGTTTAAACCTCACTAAATAAGTTAATGTAATTTTAGGACCAATGTTCTCTTGTAAATGTTGGATGAATGCATCAACAAGTTCATTGAATGAATGTATCGAGTTATTTGATAATGATCAAAACCATTCCAAGGCCATGTCTTTCAATGACCTAGGAAAGAGTTTAGCTAGAAGCTTATCCTCAAAGATGAAATCACTACATAATTTTGTATAAGACAATATATGACTATTAGGATCTCCTTTGCCATTATACTTATCAAATCTAGGAATCTCTATGCTTTGTGGCATGGGTGTTTTCAAAATTTAAAGTGACACTAAGATCCTTTTGACATATAGTGATGATTTTCAATTTTGATCTTGGTTCAATGTTGAAATTTGTTGTTGAAGTGAGGTTACATTTTTCAACAATTGATTTATTACTGAATCATTATTTGACATGTTTTTGTGAATGTGGTGAATATGGTGGAATTATGTAAGTTCTTGGTGGACTACTATGTTGCAATTTTATAAGAGGGGATGAATATTGAGGTGTCACATGTGATATCATGAAGCTATAAGGATGTTCACTGGAGAACCCTAAGGTTGGAGATATGCCATTTATTTGTGGTATTGTTGAAGCTACATTTGACGATATGTATGTAGGAATAGAGGCAATACTTGTGGGGAGAAAGACTTGGTTTCCTCCTTGGCTTTAAATGTATCATAAAGCTTGAGCACAAATATCCATTGTAAGAATATTTGTATCCACAATATGGGCTAGGCTACGCAACACCTCTAATCCTTGAGCATCATTGATAAATTTCTTTAAGTTGTCCACTATAGGCACTGTTTGTCTTGCTAAGGATTCAATGCTTAATTAGTCTTGCAATCCCTCTAAGTCTTTGTCTAATTATTTCAGTTTGTCTTCAAGAACATGTGCAATAATAATATCAATATCCATAAAGGTACTTTTTTGTGAAATTGTCATTCGTATGGTAAGATTAGGGATCGATTCCAAAATGGGCACGACTTTGGCAATACCTTGCATAAAAGAGTTGGAGGACTCGAGATCCATGACAGATGTAACAATAGTGTTAGATGCCATGATTCTACAACTACGTCTCACCAAAGTATTGATAATAGGAAAGCAGGTCGTGAAGCTCATATGAGTTTCAAAACACTAAGTATGCCCACTACAAACACTAAATTTCCAAATAGTGACAATATAATGCTCAAAAGAAAAAATCAGAAAGAAAAAGCAAATAGAGAACACAAAGACCAAAGTCTGACAAAAATCTGAGCCAAAAAAGGTAGGACTAGGGTTCCCAGGGTAATTATGTCCTGGATAGGGTTTTGAAAAAAATTAAAAGTTTGACTATTGGTAATACTATTTAAGGTATTTGTGTCTGTGTGCAAACAGGTCTGGCAATGAATGTTTTTCCAAAATTTTCTCAATTTACTATAATGTAACTCAAAATGCAAGTTTGCAACAATGCTTGAACAATAAATGGCAATTGTGAGTGTAATTTCTAGATCTAAAATGCAACAACTAACTGATTGTAATATGCAAAATTCTGAATTTTATGATATTGATATGCTTTTCGAAATAAAACAATATAAATTTTTACTTTTTTTTAGCTATATGCAAGATACCTAAAGGCATGCAATGACTCTTTTAAATTAATTTTCAGATTTTAAATGACTTAATACAGATTTTTTAATGCAATTGGGATTAGATCATAGCTATAATGACTAAAATAAACTCTACTACAACCTATGATGCAGTATGATATGCCAATTTTTTGAATTTTTATGCTTTTTATGATGAAAAAATGAATGCCTAATTGAATAATATAAATTAATGCAATGCAAAACCTAGATCTAGGATGATTTTCCTCAAAATTTCAAATGGTTTATGATGTTAATGCATCATGTTCACAAAAATGAAATGTAGGAAAAGGTAAACCACAGGGTTTTACTTCTAGGGTTTAGATACTTTTTCACATGGGGAATTTCATTTATAATTGAGGTAGTGGGGGTTTGATGGATTTGGACAAGATATATGATTGAATTATAACCTAGAAGGTGAGTTAGCTTGCCCTTGACCAAATCTAAAATGGACCTAAGGATGAAATGCAATTATTCAATTAACCTAATGATGTAAATGACTATTCTGATGTAAATACAACAAATATGAGAAGTCACATATAGAAACAAACTACATAAATGGACTGAGCAAGACATTGTGCACCTATGATATAAATTTGAGGCTTAAAATGTTGGACATAGGTTCCTTAAGCATCACTATCCTTAAAGGGATAATTTAGATATGATTTCACAGCCCTTTAGTGTCAGATCAAGGCTTCTATTCTCTGCTTGTCGCAATATTGGATAACTCTATAAGTGAGTTTATGTGAGTTGTCAAGGTATAGGGTTTAATTACAAATATGGATAGTTGTCCTTCAAAATTATTCCAATCCTCTTCAAACCTAAAACCTGCACATTAAAAGAGAGAGGAAGGGTTGTCTCATTTAGGGGCTTGCCTTAGTCAAACCCCGTGTCAGTTTTTCCACTTCCACAATGGCAATGTCAATGATAAATGGATAAATGATAAAAGGGAATGATGAATCAAAAAGTGTTGCAACTCACCACCCTTCAATGGCTTCCTTGAAGGATTGAATTCATACAAATCTCCTCAAGGCTTGAATCTTTCTTGCTCAATTAAGTTGCTTGGAAACCTACAAGGGTTAGTTTTTACAAACAATATAATAACATAAACATGAATAAACTCACATAAACTTTGACATGATGCTCAAGGATCTTGAATTGTTGTAATAAATTTTTTAAATTTTACTCTTGACTTGCTTGATAATGCTCTTGATAATGATTTTTGCTCAATAATGCTAGATATTTCTTGTTAGTTTTCAAATGATGCAATAACTAGGTATTTATATGCAATTATTCTAATTTCTCAAAAATTAAATCTCAACAACCAACTTTAGATATTTGAAATTCGAATAATAAAATGATGACATTGACATATTTAAATGTGGAGCCAAAATAGGGGGACATAGGCGCCAGTGTCCCAAACCTATTTCTTAGGAATTAAGGAGTCAAGGGAAAAACATTAAATGAATACATTTATTTTGTGCTTGCAAATTGTTGGAAAATGATTAAAATGCGCCATGGAATGCATAATTTAGGAAATTGGGTGTTCAATTAGGTCTAATTACTTAAAGGGGAGTAAAATATAGTACATGAAATTGTCAAGGGTGACAGTTTACGATGCTACACATGCACACTTGACACATTCTCAAACACTTGTTATATGAGAAAACATGTGTTACACATTTAAATAAAATTTTAGCTTTTATTAAATGTTAAGAGTCTTAGGTTATTTAATAGTGACTTGTGTCATTTAATAATGACAATCATTTAATGTTGGTACTTCATCACACCTTGTCTATATAAACAAGGTCATTGTACACTCTTGTAAGCTACCTCATCATCATATTTGATATATATATTAATATCAAGAAAGCTCCTTGCATACTCTCTTATGGAAGGTTTAAATTGTTTTTTATAGGTGGTCTTGGAATAGAGCTAATTTTCAGCTCCTACACATTGAGGCATGGTATATTGTTTATGTGTGTAATTTTTTAGTTGTCCCATCATAGGACCCACCAAGTTCATCAAATGCCTTGTGATATGTTTGGGAATCCTTTTACTTATTGGTTGTGCCATCACAAGATCCACCAAGGCCGACCAACACCTTGTGATGTGTCAAGACATCATTTTTATTTTCCTATGATTATAAATCAATCATTTATGCATTGGATACATTGTCACTTTGGTCTTTATACTTTGATGCACAATATCCATGTTGGAAAAACTAATATCAAAATGCAACATCAAGATAACCTTCAACTAGTGCATAAATAAGCACAAAATCATGTCTATCATATAAATATAAAATTGTAAAATATACAATGAGATCCTTGCATACATAGGAAAGCTAAAGGAGATAGTAAGGTAGGACCAAATGAGTGACTACCTGGTTGTGAATTTTGATTAAGATTGAAAATATGATGATTTAGATGGATAAGTAGTTGAATAATGGTTGGAATACAAACCTTAGCGCAAGGTAAAGACAAGCAATCAAAGTTTTTTTTGTTTTATTTTTTTGGGGGGATTTTTGGATTTTATAATTTTTTTTAGTTTTTTTGAGTTTATAAATTTTTTTGAATTTTCGTAAGTTTTTTGTTTTTTTTTGTTTTTTTGAAAGTTTTTGAAATGAAATGATTATGCAAGGGATGCTATTTTTTTTAGATTTTTTATTTTACATGATCATGAAAATGGAAAATGATGGATAGTGTATGGTTATGGGCTAAGGATGGTTAAGGATAGTGAGGATAGGTGATGGTGATTATGGATTTAAACTTTGACCTTGAAAGACAATGGTTAACCAAAGTAACCAAAAAGGGATATCTAGATCTCGAAAAGATGAAAATGAGAAAGACAATAGATGAGGGTTGACCTTAAACTAGACTTATGAGTTTTAAATCCAACCATTGGTGGAAAGATGAAAAGACAAGAGATCAAGACAATCCCAAAGGGTGACTAAGGTAGAATCACAATCTAACTAGGGAAAAATAAATGGTGGATGAATGATGAATGAACAATGTGATATGAATGGTAATAGACCTAATTATTCTCAAGAAAAGCATGAAATCTCAAAGGATGAAGATGTGAGACTAGTCACACCCAAACTAGACTTGTGAGTTTAGGGAAACTATAGATAAGACAATGAGAGTGGGATGAGATTCAAGACACCTCAAAGAGGCAACTATGGTCTATCGATGATGGCTAGATTAGTGTGGGATTTATGAATGGCTAAGTGGATGATTGAATTAATTTTTGACCTATGGATGAAATACTAATTAAAATTTAATAGATATGGATGCAAGGATTAACCTAAGCAAGGACTTACCAAAAATTAACCTAAATGATGACAAAATTAACCAAATCTTAACCTACGGAAATGAAAGACTAACCTAAGGATGCAAAGAAAACCAAGGGTTAACCAAATAAGCATAAACCAACCAAGGATTTGACCCAAGGTGGGAGACCAAAATTTAACCTAAGGATGGAAAGACAACCAAGGATTAACCAAAGGAAGAGGAATCAACCAAAGATTAACCCAAGGAAGGAGAGAACAATATAACCTAAGGATGCAAAGACAACCAAGGATTAACCAAAGGAAGAGGAATCAACCAAATATTAAGCCAAGGAGGGAGACCAAAATCTAATCTAAGGATGCAATTAAGATTTTAGATGCAAAGGTGGATGTGGAAAGCTAAAAAAATTATATGTCTCAAGTCACTTAAGTTCAAAATTGGATTTAAGGATAGACCCTAACTTGCTTCAATGTAGACTATGGTTGTCTCCCTAAGAATGAAGTGTTTAGAGGTGTTATTAGTGTGATATTTTAAATTTTAAGATAGCATACACTCAAAAAATACTTAGAAGACAAAGTGGATGTTGACTCTTAACAGAAAAAGGGGGATGGATTAAGACCCAAAAGGCCAATGGCTTCATAGGTTTAGAATAATTGAAGACACTCTTAAGACAAGCACAACCTAGTTATTCAATTCGATGTGTTCACTCAATGTAGGCCCACTACACCAAAGTGGTAATACACCAATATTAGTGTGAGATGCTTATCTTTCAAGAGCGGATAGCTAGAGGTCTAGTGACATAGACTCTATGGCACGAGAACACCTTCCCTCTCTCCTCGAGAGGCTTAGAATAGCAACCCAAAGATTCCTATCTCAACTCAGGGGCCTACATGGTGAGTAACTTCACGTAATAATCTGAGGGTCTCATGGCTCAACTTCAAACGACGCTAGCCACTCCTTGGGGTACAAATTTCATTCTCCCCCCTTTGATATAGCCCATCAAGAAATGTGTTTGAGGTCGAACCCTGGGGTGATGAAATCCTTGAATAGGCCTCCTACTAAAAATAAAAAAGGGGACTAATGTGTATTTATCATCACCCAGGATTGTACAAGTGCACAAGGGGAGATGACACGCACACTAGCTCAAGTTGACACAAAATATGCAATCACACCAAACATGGAAAATAAAGTTCTTTTTAACCCAACTAATCTAAATGTGAACTAATCTAAAAAATAAATGCATAATGTTTTGAGCTTGATTCTTTGACAGTCGAACCTACAACAAATCAATTAGTAGTCTAAGTAGTTTCTTTGTCAACATCCTGCAAAATTAATTTTGTTAGTGTTGCAAGGTATGCACCCTTGGTATCCTTTTGTTGTGTAGCACAACGCTCAAGTTCATGACATGGCTTAATCACATCCTGTTGATTCATTAACTCTGGCAATTGTATCAGGCATTAATAGGTCAATCTTTTGGTGCAACGATGACTATCTTTGAAACAATTCGTATTAGACCCTAGGTCACAGGTTTGAACCCCTCGCTTGCACTTGGGGGGATTTTTGCAAGGTGTGTTCCCTTGGTCTCCTTGTGTTGTGTAGCACAATGCTCAAGTTTGTGGTATGGATTAACTACCTCTGTGGATTCATTAACTTTGGCAGTTGTATCGGGCATTAACAAGTCGATCTTTTGGTACAACGACAATCATCTTTGCAACAGTTAAAAGTTTTAATTTTTTGGTCTTTGGCTCTCAAAAAGTTGTTGCACCAAATGATTAGTGAAAACACTTAAAAACTAGATTCAAATCATAAAACTAATCACACCATTAATTTTATTTGTTAAAATATATAATTTTTTTAAAAAGTCAAGTTCATGTGTTCATATTTGAAGTTTTAAATTAAATCATCCAATTTAACTGATTATACCTGATTTCTAATTTTTGATCTAAATAAATTATCTTTAATCCACAACATGCACATCAAAAGCATCTTTCCAACACTTGTAAGAACTTTATAATCCAATGAGCAGTTTGAAAGTTACACTTGTTTTACTACATTATTTTTAGAAATTGTGAAAAAGAGAAGCACTTTCAACAAATGATTCAACTTCTATGAATTGATTTTATAACCAAAAACTGAAACCATCTTCATCATTAACACATTTTAAAAATATGCAGCAATAAAAATGTAGTCAAAAAGTGTAGATCCATATAATGTACGGATTAAATAAGAAAGTGCTTGCAAATCACTTTTTTTAAGTTTAAAATGTAATTTTTTTTCAAAATATGGAGTATAATTTATGAAAATTTATGGAACAACCCTTCCAAATGCAATGGTGATGTTTGTTTGTCCTCAAAAATCCTCTCAATTTTTTGATTTTTATAGCCTCTTGAAAGTATCCATAACCTGCAAGACATAAACACCAAAAACTTGCACATAAGAAGGTTAAGAAAAATAAGCAAATGTTCTTCATGTTGGGTTCACCAAATGTATGGATTTGAAAATTCAATTGTGAAGCTTAAATCCTTGATAACAACCACCATACCATTATAAGTAAGCTTATAAATCAAATCCAAAATAATGAAGCACAAATCAACATAAAGGAAATTGAATGCAAACAAACAAAGCAAAGTATACCTTTATACCTTCATTGGTTGATCTCCATTTCTCTTCTCTCCTTCGCTTTTGAAAATTTAAGATATGTTGCTCTTATTTTTGAAATGCACAAAGTAAATAGAATCAAGACAATAGTAACAACGAAAAGTTGAAGTTGGTGATTAGCCAAATGAAGAGTTGAAAGGTTGAATTTATAGACAAGAAAATGGAAAAATGAACGGACAAGATAGAAAGAAAAATGAAGGGTTGAGATCTCACAACACCAATCAGCTAGAAACACCAACCTAACCTCCACCTCAATCGAAGATGGCACCCTTCTATAGGAGAGGGTGAAGAGATATCCTTTACCACAAGACATAGAGCTTCCCACCCGATCCTCAACACCCCTCTCCACCTCAATAAGAGAGAGCTCCACCTCAACAGGAGCAACCTCCACCTCCATAGAAGAAATCAACTATAGAACCTGATAGAAAGAAACTACACCCAATGAAAGGAAAGTCAAGACATCCTTTGGCCTAGCATCAAACTAGAGCACGAAAGAAGGAGAAGAGCAGTCCTCAGCCAACAACCTTGAGTAAAGAAACTTTCGAGTCTTGAGCAAATCCATTTGAAGGAGCCCAACTGTCAGGAATAACACACCCCCAACCTACAAAATGAACTTAAGATCCCAAAAGGGGGAAAATAACTCTAAATAGAACATAAATCTAAGAGTTAATAACCAAAAAAAGAGTAGCCAAGAAGGATTAACTAAGCCACAAAATAGCCCTAACAACCACAAATACAACACCCACCAAAGGGGATTCAGAGAAACATTAGCATAATGAACAACCTGAACTTCAAAAAGAACTAAAAAAGGGCCAGCGTCAAGTCAATGACACCACCAACACAAACCACATTGCCCTTTAAACAAACCAAGCCCCTCATAAAAATAAAGCTAAGAAACCAGGAGGGGAACACAACTCCTCCCACAAAGAGCCCAAGAGAAAGGGACAACACAAAGGCAAGAGGAGAACCCCAAGCAACCAACAGAACACTAGGACAAAAAACTAAGGGTAGAAGAACAGAAAAAACTCCCAACCATGAAAGATCATCAACACATAGCAGGGGACAAAAGACAAGCTAAGAAGACACAGGGGAACACTTGTCCCAACAAAAGCAACAACCAAAGAGACCATGGCTCAAACGAAAAATGAGCCCCAACAATAGAATGAAGATCCCCCACCCAAGCAACATTGCTAGACCCAAACATAGGCCAACTACTGACCCACAAAGGCTCCAAGCCAAAAGATAGAGCAAGAACATCCAACCACCACTTGGAAGCCATGGAGGAGCCAACAATGGAAGCAAAAATTCAGGGAAAACTTCACACACGAGGTAAGAAATAACAAAGAAACACTAGCACCCTTCGCAGAGAAGGGCCATAGGCACAACCACCGCTCGAAGTGTCGACACAAGGGCCACACACAACAACGAACCCATGACGCCCCCATGAAGCCTCCCACAACAATCCAATCTTCATCCACATTCCCATCATCCTCTCTCACTTCACCTCTTGAGTTCAAAATCACACTCCCACTCATCTCTCCAACTTGTCATGAATGTTGACATGAATGACGAAAGCATAAAAGATGAAAATGTAGAAATGAACATTGTTTATTAGAATCTTATAATTGATTATTGTAATTATTGTGGCCTCAAAGAAATTACAACATAAACCATATTAAATTCTAGGATATTAAGGACATGGATTATATATATGTAGGGTGAGATGTAAAATTAAGTATATGGATTGTAAAAAAAATTGATGTGAAGTTTTGTTGGGAATTATCATATTGCATTTGATAATGAAATAGCTTAAAGACTCCATTAGCACATATATAAGCTTGATGTTGTTGCAAAACACATGATAGTAGTTAGCATGGACCTTGAGGTATTTTTTATTAGATTCAATATTTTTCTTTAATATACTTATTTTATTTCCATCATTCTTTTGTAATATTCAATCATCTTGGTTTCTTTTGAACTTAATTTTATTTTTTTGGTTCAAATTAACATTGCTTAGACTATCTAATATGTTAGGTAATATCTAGAGTTTGAAGTAATATTGTGTATTTGGAAGTTGTGACATTTTAGCCATGTCCATCCATTTATATCCAAGTAATTCTCCTATACCTAGACGCCTTGTTGATGTGAGCTTGCCATTTTTATCAAATGGTTATTAAATCTAAATTGTTGTGTACCTATATTATTACACATGCTTTTAATCATATAGTCCTAGCCCTACTCTTTGTTATTATTTAAGTAACATAATATATTTTGTCTAGGCTCAACATATCATTATATTAATGCTACTAACATATAGTCATAATCATTATTATGTAAGTATTGTTTTGTCTACCTAAGATTAGTGAAGAGTTAAGTCAAGATTTAGACAATGGTTAATTATATTAATGTGAGGGAAAGTCATAAAGGATGTTTATCTTCTTTCTTACAAATAATATTTTCTTAATTCAATATAAAGAAATGTCATTAAGTGAGTGTTTTTGTATTATAATCAAATTTGTAGGTGCAATCTATCTTGGGTGAGTAGGTGCTTTGCATCTTGCACATACTTTGTTCTCCTATATTTTGTGTACCATTGTACACATGGGTTGTACTATGATTGCAGCCATCCATTTCACACAAACTTCATCTTCAAGAGTTATCTTGCTCTCACCAATGATCATGATCTATCTTTATCGTGTGTTCTTTAATTGTAAAGGCACACAAAAATTGAGATTTGTTGGAAAGATTTAAAAAAATTTCAATCAAATGCTATTGTTAAATGTAAAACCAAATTTCACAATTTCAAACAATTGTAATCATTTCTTTTTGATTAATTATTTTCTTCTTTTACTTTACAAAACAAAAAATAAATTTCAATATATGAAATAAAACTCCACCATAAAAATATATAACTTTCTAATGAGGATGGTTATACATAATACCCATTGAGAGTGAGGATGGTTATACATTCGTTAATCAAATGATTTCGAACTAAATACTTACGTCTACATTTAGTTACACATATAAATAATATTTTAAAATAAAATTGTTTAATTGTCAAGAATGGGATTTGAACCCATGCCCTTTCGGACCAGTACCTAAAATTGGCACCTTAGACCAACTCGGCCATCTTGACACATGATGTTTTCAAGATGGGGTGAGGATTTAGACAATGGTTAATTATATTATTGTGAAGGAAAGTCATAAAGGGTGTTTATCTTCTTTCTTACAAATAATATTTTCTTAATTCAATATAAAGAAATGTCATTAAGTGAGCATTTTTGTATTATAATCAAATTTGTAGGTGCAATCTATCTTGGGTGAGTAGGTGCTTTGCATCTTGCACATACTTTGTTCTCCTATATTTTGTGACCATTGTACACATGGATTGTACAATGATTGCAGCCATCCATTTCACACAAACTTCATCTTCAAGAGTTATCTTGCTCTCACCAATGATCATGATCTATCTTTATCATGTGTTCTTTAATTGTATAGGCACACAAAAATTTAGATTTGTTGGAAAGACTTAAAAAACTTTCAATCAAATGCTATTGTTAAATGTAAAACCAAATTTCACAATTTCAAACAACTGTAATCATTTCTTTTTGATTAATTATTTTCTTCTTTTACTTTACAAAACAAAAAATAAATTTCAATCTATGAAATAGAACTCCACCATAAAAATATATAACTTTATAACGAGGATGGTTATCCATACTACCCATTGAGAGTGAGGATGGTTATACATTCGTTAATCAAATGATTTCGAACTAAATGCTTACATCTACATTTAGTTACACATATAAATAATGTTTACCTAAATAGCTGCAAATGTTTAATTGTTTTTTTTAAATGTTAAATTTTTAAAATAAAATTGATTAATTGTCAAGAATGGGATTTGAACCCATGCCCTTTCGGACCAGTACCTGAAACTGGCGCCTTAGACCAACTCGGCCATCTTGACACATGATGTTTTCTGGCTTAATTTGTTTTTTATATCTAAAATAAAACAAAACTACGCAGTGAGTCACCCAACGGAAGATTCGTCGTTTCTACACAAGATTACACTTGATTCAGTTGTATATTCTCTAGGATTTGCATTTATTCAATATCAATTCAACTCTGTTTTCCATTCTGGTGCTGTGGTGTAGTCGGTTATCACGTCAGTCTTACACACTGAAGGTCCCCAGTTCGAGCCTGGGCAGCACCATGTAAGAGTCTTTTAGGTTAACACATCTTTCGTCATTTTCTTAAATGATTTAGTTTGCCATTCGCCGTCTTTTTCTTTGCTGCTGAGCTTACAAACTTCTCTCCTGCGTTACAATCAAACAGAGAATGTTACAACAAAAGAAACTCAAAATCTCATCATTCGAACAATAAAAACGAATACAAATGTAGCATGGTTTAGAAGAGCTACTTCTATGGGGCGATCTATTTCAACAGTGGCAATGGAAGGGAGGTTCTTATCAGACTTCCTTAGAAAGCTCAGGAAACTCAAAAGTTTGGTTTTTAGCCATTTCACACTAACCGGGGAATCAACTTTGTTAGAGTAACAACAGAAAATAAAAAATTACAGAGCCTGAAATATTTACAGAGAAGGAAAGCAAAAGAAAGTGGCACACTTATATGCAAGCACTCAACACCGAAAGGCAGACAAGAAATAAAAAACTCACTAACGAATATAAAAGTCCTTGCAGCCTCCGACAGAACTTATATTCATAGGAATCATCTGCTTTCTTTTGGACATAATTTTTTTATGGAGGATTTTATATCATTCACAAGATTGTTTTACTATTTGATATAGGAGTCTGAGTCTTAAGCTGCAATCTCCTTCGTTGAGAGAATGAAGGATTTATTTCATCAAGGGGCACGAAGATTTGATACCTGATAGATTCATTCAGAACCATTTCAACTTCACCAACAGACCAAAGACCTATTAGAAAAGTGAGTCTTTCTTATATGAAAAGATGGTAGAATGTAACTGTTGTGATTTAGACTGAGGAGATCCCTCCTTCTTTCCCTTCTCCATAACCGTTTATGTTGAAGTCTTTGTCATCCGTATATTTTTCGTCAAAGTTTCCAAAACCTCACAATTATATGCCACATCTACCCAACCATCAGACTAGACTGCACATTTGACCTTATTTATTAATTAATTGAGAATTAGAATATTGTGTGATTCTAAGTCCACCTCATAGATTTAATTTTTCTTGTAACAATGCGATATGTTTGGTTAAAATGATAGTGGACATTGATTTTTTCACATTCTATGTAGTATAATATTAGGAATATTTTTAAATACGTTATGTATATTTTTTATCATATTCATGTTAGTTGCACATGATAACTGAAAGGGGTGAGGGGGGGGAGTGGGGCCAAAGGCGGGGTGAATCAATTGTATACTTTTGAAACATCATAAACCCTCATTAAAATTTAGATCTACATTAGTTCTTAAACCCTTATTCACCATTAAACCCTTAACATGCATTAACATAATAAAAACATATAGAACAATAATGCAAACACGTCAAACACATAAGAACACCAAATTTACGTGGAAAACTCAAGTAAGGAAAAACCACGGTGAGGATTAGCTCGCTAATATATGAATTGCAACAATAAATACAATAAGGATCACTGCCAAAAGATAAAGAAAGACTCATTGTCGATGGCTCATTGTCAAAAGACTCGCTGTCCAAAAAAAAAAAAAGAAGAAGAAGAAGGGGTGGCTCACTGCCAATTTGAATTGCTAACAATGCATCTCTCTTATGTCGAAGGTACAGTTCCACTGAAGCACAATCAACTCATCAAACAGACTGAAAAGTAAATAACTTCTGCTCACTACATTAGGAAGTCATAAGCATTAAGACTCACACTCAAATCAACAACCTTGATCACTTTCACATCTTTCACATCACACACTTCACACTCACTCCACACAAAAATTCACCTTGCATTTATACCTTTCGCGACCTAAAACAATGACAATTAGGTCGGACTTAATGAAACATATACACTTCTACTGTGTAACACCAAATAGGTCAACACCAAACACTTCCACAATATAAAGAAGTGAAGTACAACCACGCCACTACTTAACTGGGACCCAAATTTAAACACAAACACACTTCGCAACACTTCCTCAATCAACCATTATCTTCTCCAATTAGCGCTAGCACATCAGGTCAACTAAACTTGCACTAACACTAACAAGTGACTCCAAGCACAACTCTCAAGGTCCAAAAAAATCTCGTAGACCGCACATCAACACTCCAAATCATCCATACATAAATAAAATTTCATTGTTTACATTGTCATTGTGCATATATAACAAGCACAACAAAAAGGCCGCCAAACTAGAAATGGGTAAGTCAACTGAAAGAGCAGGTTTAGGGTTCATATTTGAGCTTTTCCCAACATTTCTAAGCCAGATTTGGGTGTTGCTGAAATTTTCATCCTCATTATTGTTGAAGAGATCTACTGATCTCTAATTGTTACAAATAGCCAAGATTATGGCTACAAATGCATTCAATTACTAAAACTATAATTAAATCTTATAGCAAGATTCAACACACTCTACAAAATTTCCCCTTCGAAAATATTCAATTGCAAGGAAAACCCCAATTTGATATGTGCCAATCTCAATCCTCTCTGATAAGAGTTTCCACTTGGAAATAATTTTAAATCATCAATCAACATATCAGCCAAGTCCAACAAGGCAAAACTCCTCTTTCCTAGAATCAAACTGCAATCATTTGCATACCATTCACTTAATGTCTCATTAATTTTCACTTCTACAAAATGTTATCCTTCAGCCTCATTTGGAGCTTGAACATTACCAGGATTTACATGCTCTAAAATAATTTCCATAAAACATCTAGTCTCTTTCCCAAAATCACACCCTCTATTCAAAACATTCACAATATTTATTTTATCCTACATCACTCAATTAAAGTCTCATCAACATCCATTTTTAAAAATCTTCATTTTCAAGTCCCTTCACAACTTGAGTATTGGGACATTTTGTACTCTTTGTCACATATGATGCAAGTCCTCTACTCTACAGACATGCCCCCGTGTAACATAGATTGAAATAAAGAAGCTAGACACAATTCTAAAACAATAAGAAATACTTATATAACAATAACCCATGAATTCATCCATGTTGTTGTTTAGTATCGAGTACAAAATTGCACGTTACCATTTTCAACTAGATATATTATTTTATCGGTGCATTCCTTGCACCCACTCTGGCGCAAGTGCTAGTTTAATTTTGACATATTAGGTTCATTTTTTGCCCTATCCCACAAGCAAGACACACTATTGTGATATTAGCTTATAGTTTTATGTTTTGTAATGACCTATGTGTAATGTAATGTTGATTAGACTAGTTACTCCTTGTCTATTTTTGTAATCCATGCATTATTTTGAAACATGTGAGTCAAGGACAAGAATGTATTTGTGATCATCACTCTAGGAATATATGGTATGGGAAAGAATTAAGGAGTTGATTCATCATGATTCCTCAGTGTTATATAATTAGCCATTAATTAAGATAGGAGTTCCATTTTTAACCTTTTATTAATGATTGAAGCTGAAATCACATTAGGATTAAATATTTTCCTTGAATTCATGTCTAAGAAATAATTGGATCCTTTAAATTAATCTCCCATTAAGGGCATGGACCAAGCCTCTAGCCCTTCCTTGCATTGATTCTCATATTTGTGTGCAATATTCTTGATCCTAACCTTACACTTGATAGTCCATATTTGATTGAGTTTCATGGTTAAGATTATGTTCACAAGGCTTGACCTAGTAGGAATAGTTGTGTGATCCAATGACCCACACATTAATAAACATTTTCAAAACAAATGAGCCATGTTGTGAAAACTTTCATCCTCCACGATGTCATGAAAAAAATGATACTATACATCAATGTGTTATAATATTAAGAATATTTTTAGATATGTTATGCATATTTTTTTAATATTTCAGATCATATTCATGTTAGATGCTTAAGACAATTGAGAGGGGGAAGAGGGGATGAATCAATTGTATACTTTTGAGACATCAAAAACTGTCATTAACATTTAGATTTGGATTAGTTCTAAAACCCTTATTCACCATTAAACCCTTAACATGCATTAACAAAATGTAAACATATACAATAGTAATGCAAACACATCAAACACATAAGAACACCAAATTTATGCGGAAAACCCAAGAAGAGAAAAACCACAATGAGGATTAGCTCACTAATATATGAATTGTAACACCGAATACAATAAGGCTCTCTACCATGGGCTCATTGCCTAGAAATATAAAGAAAGGCTCACTATTGGTGGGTCACTACCAAAGGACTCACTATTCATAAGAAAGGAAAAAGAAGGGGCAAATCACTTCCAATTTGAACTGCTAACAAGCATCTTTCTTATGTCAAAGGTACAATTCCACTAAAGCACAATTAACTCATCAAATAGAATGAAATGTAGACACCTATTGCTCACTACATTAGGAAGTCATGAGCATTAAGGCTCATACTCAAATCAACAACCTTGATCACTTTCACATCTTTCACATCACACACTTCACACTCACTCCAAAATAATTCACCTTGCATTTATACCCTCCATGACCTAAAACAATCTCAATTAGGTTAGCCTTAATGAAACATATACACTTCTTTGTGTAACACCAAATAGGTCAACACCAAACACTTCCACAATATTAAGAAATGAATCCCAACCATGCCACTACTTAACTATGACCCAAATCTACACAAACACACTTCTCAACACTTCCTCAATCAGCCATTATCCTCTGTAATTAGCGCTAGCATGCCATATCAACTAAACCTGCACTAACACTAACAAGCAACTCCAAGCACACCTCTCAAGGTTTGGAAAAATCTTGTAGACCACACATCAACACTCCAAATCATCCATATATAAACAAATTTTCATTGTTTTCATTGTCACTGGGCATGTATATCAAGCACAACAAAAGGCCACCAAACTAGAAATGGGTAAGTCAGCTGAAAGAATAGGTTTTGGGTTCATATTTAATATTTTACCATTTCTAAGTCACATTTGGGTGATGGGTAAGTGAACCAAGATGGTTCCCAAAAAGGGGACTTAAGTGGACAGCTTTTTCTGAAATCAGGAAATACTGACCTTGGACGTGGAATTGAGGATACTTAGACTCAAAATTTTGAGATGGAACAAAAAGAAGGATTCAAGTGCTCCGAGTCTACCTTCTAAACTACTAATTTATTTTGAAAATGGTTGAGATTAAGGGGTTAAAATGAGGGACGTACACAAATTGGTGTTGTTTTTGTTAGAAAAACATAACATAGCAACTCTTGTACGACCCTCGTACGGTGAACTTTTTTTTAGTATTTTTAAAATTGTAACGGTCAAAAGTTAGCAAATAGTATGTAGTTGATGCACAATTTTTTTGATAATTTTTTAATGAATATTTGATTTTTTACTAGTTTGCAAAGTGGACATATCCTGAAAATAGAATTTTGGCTGTGCTACCCCTACAAATTTTGGAAACTAATTGATTTGTTTTTTTTTTAATTTTTTAATTTTGTAGAATGGAGTCTAGTTTCTAAAAATGTAATTTATTTGAAAAATTGATGAATGGTTAATTTATAACGAAAAACACCAAACATTGCTTTTTGGCAAAAAAAAGACATACAGATAAAATAAATTATGGATGAAAGACTTAACATTTTCAGAAAGTGAAAAAAATTACATCGTTGGATAGCTAAGAAATAACCCAGCATTACCCATGTGCTCGATTTTTTTGATATTGAACCACGTGCAATCTTGACGGTGAGCACGAACTCGATTATGAGAAATATGGTGGATTTTTTAAAAACACATCTCTAGTCATTGGGAATGACCTCCAAGCCTTTGGGTTGGTATTCCAAGGAAAATACCAAGCTTAAAGTTTGGTAATTCCCAAAGCAATATATAACACACTCGCGTTATATCTCACTTTTGACATGGTTTTTGCTTCTACGGGGAACATGTCTACTAGCACATAATGCGAGCGCGTTATAACGCACTCACGTTATGTCCTGCTTTATGTTAAATGCTAATATATTAATGTATGTTGATATATTTTGATGTACATGTATGTATGTATGCTTGTATGGATGTAAGATTATATGTACATATGTATTATGCTTGTATGTATGCATTTATGTATGTATTTAGATGAAGGGAGAATTTAGAGAGAGTCTAGAGAGATGGAGAGGGAGTCGAAGTGAGAGTTTAAGAGAGAGGGAGTGGGAGAGAAGGGGTTGGATTGAGGGGGACTTAGCTAGGTAGGGTGGGAGGGATAGAGGGAGGGAGAGAGAGAGAGGGGGGGTTGGAGAGAGAGAATTGAGGGAGAGGGAGAGAGAGAGATGGGGGTGGGAGAGAGAATTGAGGGAGAGGGAGAGAGAGACAAAGAGAAAGAGAGAGCTATGTAGGTAGGGTGCCAAAGGGAGAGACTTGAGAGTGTGAGGGGGGTGAGAGGGAGAGACTTGAGAGATAGGTAGTGAGAGGGAGTGTGAGCGAGAGGGAGTGGGAGAGAGAGGGAGTGTGAGTGAGAGACCTAAGAGAGGGAGAGGGTGTGGGAGGGAGTGACCTGATAGAGGTAGAGAAAGAGGGGGTGGAGTGAGAGGGACTTATCTAGGTAGGGTTGGAGGGATAGATAGAGAGAGGGGATAGAGAAAAAGAGAGAGCTACCTAGGTAGGTTGCCAGAGGGAGAGA
>CM021100.1:250493873-250752271 GCA_007115665.2 Sequoiadendron giganteum | reverse complement strand
CTCTCTTTCTCCCACTCTCCCTCTCTCTCACTCCCTCTCTATCTCCATCTCTCCCTCCCACCTCTCCCAACCCTCTGTACTCTATCTTTCTCCCCACTTCCTCACCATTTCTCCCTCCCTCTCTATCTCCCACTCTCTTGGTCTCCCACTCTCCGCTTCTCCCCTTCTCCCACTCTCCCTCTCTCTCCCTCCCTCTCTATCTCCCTCTCTCCCTCTCTCCCCCACTCTCCCTCTCTCTCCCTATCTATATAATAAGAAAACCAAATTTCACATAACGCGCTCACATTATAATGCGAGCGCATTTTTTACTCCACTAAAACGGTAAAAAAATCTATATACCTGTGATTTGAAGGCCCACAGTTTGCATATTCCCCTGGTTTTACGCGTGTTCTGACAAAAAATAGCTTTTTGATGATGTTGTGAAGTGTGCAAGCATATTTTTCACATTCCATCACCTTTTCCATGATCTTTTTACCACCTTTGCATGAAATAACAAAGTTTCCACGTTGAAAGACATATAATATCAATTGAAGTTTGAATTCCATTGAAAACTGATATACAATTGAAGTGTGGAAGGGAACAAGATTTTGAACAAGTCAAATTGTTGTGGAGTTTGAAGAAATAAGAAGCTAAGGCTACATAATTGGGTTGAACTCCTCCATTTGAAAGTCTGGTTTTTAAGGTATGTGAAGTCTTTACACATTTTCTTTCATTCTATTATGGATTGCTTTCATTTTTGTTTGTCATTATAACCTTAGGTTGTCAATGCACATTTTAAATTACCAAATTATATACACTTGCCAATTACCATTTTACACTTTCCAATTATAGAAATTTAGAACCATTCACCAAAATTCATCCTTTAAGACAACTCCAAGCCTCTCCCATTCCTCTGAAGGGTCCAAACACCTTCCAATACCTCTGCACAAAACATTTGATTCGTATACTCAAATTAGCATTAAGAGTTCCCAATTCCTTAAGGACCTTCAAAACACCTTGAAAATATTGAAAATAATTGATTACAATCAACTAGGTTCCTCAAAACATCAACCAATGATTATGTAATTCACAAGTTGTCTTAAATCTTCCATAATGGCACCATTGTTTACAAACACAAACTATAATTCTTAAGGCACAACCAAATGAATATTTGCTTAATAAATCTTTGTTTGAGTTAGTACAACAAAAATGAAACCTTTCAGAAATCTGCGCTTCTACACAAACTTACTTCCTTTGTTCACTGTCCACATTACTAGTAGCCAAGCATCTACAAACTATCACATGTATCTCCCAAACCATGCACACACTTCAAACTGTGATACTCATTTTTTATGCAGAGTTAGAGGACCCAAAACCATTGAAGATGTCAAATTGCCTTCAAGAGCCATCTAAGAATATTAAAAAGGAGTAACGGACCAATCCCAACACTCCTCCAAGATGGAGAACAAACAAAAACATTATTTCCCAAATTTCACCCTTGGAATCTAGTTACTGTGCAAAACCAGTTTTGGGCCCTTAACTCCAAAAAATTCGAAAACACCAGGAAAATAAAAGAATGATTGTAGCACCAATTTCAGAGTTGCAAGACATATCTTAACCCATCACATGACTCCTTTGGGACAACATTAAGAAAACTAACCTTTTTCACTATTTTAGGCCTCCAAGTAGGCCAATTTTACAAAGGAACTACCCTTAGATCTTCACACCAAACTTCCAAACCCATAAAAAGTCTTTAATTAGGTCTCAAAACAAGATAATTTCTAGGTCTTAGGACCTTACTTGCTCAACTAGGCTTCCAATACAAAAACCCCAATTTTTCAATGTAAAGAGGGAGGGTTTATAGAAACTCCTATACCCAAGCCTTCCCAGACCATTCCAAAGCATCAAACATCTTCAAAATACCCTGCACAAGGTGAAAAGTTCATTACATAGGCCACTCCTTCAACACTTTTTTAGGAACTAATATTTGTCTCATTACCATGGTACATATAAAATTATCCATCATTTCGAAGAAAAAGACAAAGAGGAAACTAATAAACGAAGAGAATAAAACCTTGAAATAAAAGGAGAGAGTTTGGGTGGTGACATATCGTGAAAAGAATAAATTGGAAACAATTGATGAAAAGAATAAATTGGAAACAATTGATGAAAACAACCCGATTGTAGAGGAACCTCAACCGTAAAAAAGAGAACGGGAATTGGCAGCACAACAAGCACAAATGCAAAAGCATCATCGTAAGATAGATTCAGATATCGTAGTTGGAGACACACCCTCTACGACAAGTGAATATGAAGGGACACCATTAAGCACAAGCGAATAGGGAGGGACACCATCTAACACAAGTGAATATGGACAGACACCATCTACTGCAAGTGAATATGGAGGGACAACATTTACCGCAAGTGAATATTGTTGGACACCATCCAACACATCTCAAGTTGAGAGTACATCATCACTCAAAATTGACAAAGAAGGTATGCCATCATTCCCATGTGAACCTTAAGGTATGTCTTCTTCTCCACCCTCGATCGAAGGTATGCAATCTAGCCCACCTCAATTAAATATTGATGAAATTCCTAATGTTGAGATGTATGTACCTAGGAGAACACCACCAAGAATTTTGCATAAAAAGCCAAAGTATTTGATTAATATTGATGATGAGATTTTGCAGCACATGGAAGGTAAGATTTCAACACACACTTGTAGAAGATATGCTGATAAGATTTGGGAACGATTCTTTCAAAGGCTAAATGAGACTGCAAGCTGTCAACTATTTGTTGAAATGATACAGGGTGTAAAGTATAGGAACATCATGAAGACTCTTGGGTTGAGAACATCGAATGCATCGAGTGAAGACACTATTGTGAAGAATCTAATGGATGCTTATGAGAGTGTGGGTAAGACCTCACCCTCAAAGGATAGTAATTTCACCCGACGTGTCATTACATCGACTTTGGTAAGTTGTCAAACAAAGAGAGCTCGCCTAATTAAAAAGACTAGTGAAAAAAGGGGAATTAGTAGAAAAACTTTATCAAGAGCCATTCAAAGGCGACAAAGAATTGAGGGCAATGATAAAAATGAATTATGGGCATTCTCGAGGAGACTGTCATGAAAAGATAAAGAACTTGTCGAAGCCTTAAGAACACTAATTGAAGAGTATTGGAAGAATAACACAAGGCCATCTCCGAATCAAAGGGATGTGGTAAGAAGGAGAATCGGTAGTCAGAATCGTGAGCCACATCCAAAGCATTTTTTGGATATGACTCAAACCCAATTTTTTCGAAAATTTGAAAATGATTATCCTCAAATTAGTATTTCTCAAAGATTTTTTGAACTGCTTAAACCTTTTTATGTCAAGATAAATCACACATGCAATACTTGTTGTTGTAGACTACATATTGAATTTTCTAACCATTATGATGTTTATCATTCTATATTTTTAGATTTGCATACTAACGAAGTTTTGCAGGATTGTGGCATAGAAGCCCCACAAAAATCTTCAAGAGAGTTCTCATCAAAAAAATTATGTGAAATAGATGATGGCCAGATATTCTATAGGACAACATGCTTGGATGGTTCATGTGAGTGTTGCGGTGGCTTCCAACATATGCCAATATGTTAACATATGGAAATTGCAGATGAGGTGGGACAAAAACTAGTAGAGTTCGAGAAGTATAAAACAGTGACATATGCTACAAAAGATGTGTCTGAAGCAAAAAGGCATGATTTGGTTATTGAGAAGATTCCAGTGCACAAATTTATGACCACATTTCGTGACAGTATACTGTCTGAGTATGCAATGCATACCCATAGAGCCCGATGGTTGGACACGCAGTTCACGCTATGCAAGGACACCTTTCTAGTTGGAAGCATAGTAATTGTGGTTGACTTTGCAGAGAACTACACTCTACAACCAAAACATGAGGTGCAATCATAGTATTACAACTCCACACAAGTTTTGATATTTGTGCACATAGCATTCATTCATGCATCTGATAGTACAGATGAGCAAAGTAAGGTATTGAGGGAGTACCACTTTTACATTAGTGATGATCACACACATTCTCCAAAGTTCATGCAAGGTTGCTTCCAGATGTTCTATAGTGGTTTGGCTCAGAGGGGCATAGAATATGATCAACATATAATATGGTCTGATAACTATGCAACATAGTTCAACAACTCGCACATGTTCTACTGGTTGTGTAGGATGCATGTCATTACAGGTGTTCAACATATGTGGAGCTTTTGTGAGGCTAGACATGGAAAGGGGGAGCATGATGGTACAGGAGCATGCGTGAAAAGAGCATTAACACGAAAAGAGTTAAAGTATAAAGATAGTGCAAAGTTGATAGATGCAAAATCAATCGTCGAGTGGTGTAATGCTTTGATGGGTCCAGGTAATAAAGGTACGTCTTCAGTTCATAGATTTTTTTAGTTGATGAAGGATACTAACATTGTACCATATGAATACTGTTGTACACTAATAGGATCGAGTGAGGTACACTCTTTCCTTAGCACAAATACAGGTTCATGGAGTATCGATACACGAAAGATGGCATGCTTTTGTTCTTCATGTACAATGCAAGACTGGAATGATTGTGAGTCAGGGGAGTGGGTTGACAAATGGTTCACAAGTTATCTTAGCCCACTTCACACGTATCACCCTTCAACAACATTAGAATTGACAAAGATAGAATCATCATTCGACTTTGACCACATATCAGATCTACTCCAACAAGGTGATATATCTACTTTCTTAGTTGTTGAAATTCCATATCGTTAGATCTTACTTTGTACTGTATTCGTAATGTTGACAAATTTCAAGAGATTTTTTGCACACATCAATGCAGGCCATGTTTATGCAGTTATTGCAAATGAAGACAATGAAGAGGGAACAAACTATTACTTGTGTCATTGTTTTGAGACAAAAAATAAATTGGAGGCCCCAGTTACAGATGGAGAAAACATCGAATACCCTACAGGCTCAGTTGTGGTTACTGGAACATGGCTTAGAAGGTACCCACATTCGAGTGTTAAACATTGAATATTTCAGGACTTTGACATGCATCGTAAGATTCTTCATTACTCAAACCTTGTCATGGCATCCAATGTTTGTTTGACCAAATATGGGGGTAGAAATTTCAACAAGACGTTATGGAAGGTCCGTGAGTCTGACCATGAGGCAATACTTGACACAATAAAGAGTAGAGCAGACCCGGATGGTTCATTGGATTAATTGGTAAGTATATGCACATTGGTTCTTATTAATTTATACTTGTATGCACATTAATTTTTTTGATGCCAATGCTATCATCTTCTTTTACAGTGATTGGTGTCCCCTTGCAAAAAATGCAGATATATGAGCCATCCAAGAGAATGTCAACCAGAAAAGCAATGCAACATCCTTATTTTGATGCCTACATGCAACATCTATAAGTGTCTTCCATCTATTTTTATTTTATTTTAATTTTGGATGCTCTTTCTTTTTCTCTTTTACTTTGCGTATTTGTAAGTAAACTACTAAGGGTTGATTGATCTTTCATTGCAGAAAATGTTGATTTAAGAGCCATCAAAGAGAATCTCAACCAAAAAAGCAATGCAACATCCTTATTTTGATTATTTTGACAAATCTCAATTTTGATTTGAAGCCATTATAAGAGAGGATGTGAAGCTTAGCAAGGGAATCTGAAGTTACTCATTTGAAGTTGACCTCATAATGAGCACCTATGATGTAAACATTTAAAGAGAATTTTGAATGTATGAGTGACATTGTAAAAGATCTAAAAGAACGAAATGCGAAAGGAATTGTAATAAGATTTAATTACATAATGAGATATACTCAAATATTGTAAGGTTGGAGTTCATATTTGGTGTAGTAGCACCTTGTTCTGTAAATGCCTTGAGTAGGAAAATTTGCAAACTTTGAATTTTGAAATGTAAACAATGTGAAAAAGGTCATATAAAGGTCATGTAAATAATTTGTACACATTTTTTTGCAACTCGTGTGACCAAACGGACTATTCCAACATGTCTGAATAGGTATGTTTATGCTAGGCATGGTCCTCTTTCACACTGAAACACATAGAATCACTCTGAGCTATGTTCCACCGGATCGATCCCTAAAGGGTCCAAAGTGCAAAATAGCTGCAAACTTCAGCATGCTATTACTTGGATACCGTGACACTTATAAATTTTTTGTCTGATCCTACAAAAAGGCATTGGACCCCTCTAGAAAAACCTCTCTCGATTTTGGCTATCTTGGAGTGGTTTTCTCGTGGCGGTGGATTTTCACTTGATAGAAAAAGTGTCAAATTCAAGCTGTGCAAAGTTGCAAAGTGGTGCAACTTTCGCTCTGCAACTCGTGTGTCCAAGCGGACTGTTCCAACACATTCGAATAGGTATGTTTATGCTAGGCATGGTCCTCTTTCACACCGAAACACGTGGAATCGCTCTGAGCTATGTTCCACCGGATCGATCCCTTAAGGGTCCAAAGTGCAAAATAACTGCAAACTTCAACATGCTAGTACACGGATACCGTGACACTTAGAAATTTCTCGTCTAATTGTACAGAAAGGAATTGGGCCCCTCTACAAAAACCTCTCTCAGTTTTGGCTATCTTGGATTTTTTTTCTCGTGGTGGTGGATTTTCACTTGATGGAAAAAGTGTCAAATTCAAGCAGTGCAAAGTTGCAAAGTGGTGCAACTTTCACTTTGCAACTCGTGTGACCAAACTAACTGCTCCAAAAAGTTTGGATAGGTATTTTTATGCTAGGCATGGTCTTTTTTTGCACTGAAACACGTAGAATCGCTCTGAGCTATGTTCAACCGGATCGATCCCTTAAGGGTCCAAAGTGCAAAATGGCTGCAAAACTTTAGCATACTAGTACTTGGATTTCGTGATACTTAGAAACTTCTCGTCTGATCCTATAGAAAGGAATTGGACCCCTCTAGAAAAACCTCTCTCGGTTTTGGCTATCTTGGAGTGGTTTTCTCGTGGTGGCAGATTTTCACTTGATGGAAAAAGTGTCAAATTCAAGCATTGCAAAGTTGCAAAGTGGTGCAACTTTTGCTCTGCAACTCGTGTGTCCAAACTAACTACTCCAACACGTCCTAATAGGTATTTTTATGCTAGGCATGGTCTTTTTTCACACTGAAACACATGGAATCACTTTGAGCTACGTTCAACTAGAACGATCCCTTAAGGGTCCAAAGTGCAAAATGGCTGCAAACTTCAACATGTTATTACTCGAAAACCATGACACTTAGAAACTTCTCATCTAATCCTACAAAAAGGAATTGGGCCCCTTTAGAAAAACCTGTCTCGGTTTTGGCGATCTTGGAGTGGTTTTCTCGTGGCGGTGGATTTTCACTTGATGGAAAAAGTGTCAAATTCAAGCAGTGCAAAGTTACAAAGTGGTGCAACTTTCGCTCTGCAACTCATGTGACCAAACTAATTGCTCCAACGTGTTCGAATAGGTATGTTTACGCTAGGCATGGTCTTTTTTTGCACTGAAACACATGGAATCGCTCTGAGCTACGTTCATCCGGAATGATCCCCTAAGGGTCCAAAGTGCAAAATGGTTGTAAACTTCAACATGCTATTTCTCAGATGCCATGATGCTTAGAAAATTCTCGTTTGATCCTATAGGATTGCGTTGAGCCTATCTACAAAAACCTCTCTCCGTTTTGGCTATCTTAGAGTGGTTTTCCAGTGGTGGCGGATTTTCACTTGATGGAAAAAGCATCAAATGCAAGCAATGCAAAGTGGTGCAAATTTCGTTCTGCAACTTGTGTGACCAAGCAAACTGTTCCAACACATCCAAATAGGTATGTTTAAGCTAGGCATGGTCCTATTTTGCATCGAAACACGTGGAATTGCTCTAAGCTATGTTCCACCAGATCAATCCCTTAGGTTGGAGGAGTCTTAAATTGCAAATTTGTAAGTTGCTTAAATCAACAAATTTGAAATGATATTGAATGGACCACTTAGCACTCATTGAATCTAAGTGATGCTCACAGAGGTGAGGCACTAGGCCTTCCCAAGAGGTCACCCATTCCAGTATACTCCAGTTCAAGCACTTAACCACGAAGTTTTTTCCCCAAGGTTAAGCCCACTTAGCTTGCAACCCCATTTGCAAAACCTTCAGCAAGTGTTGTGCCTTATGAAACATTCATTATAGAGCCCCTTTAGCTCATCAATTGATAAGTAGGGGGTATTTTCTACAATGTGTTAAATTATGATATTGCTATCAAGATTCCATTGAGCAGTCATTTGTATTATTAGATATAGCTCTAGCTTCTACAGTATTGCACATGATTGCAAATAGTTTCAAAGATCTAGATAAAATCAATAGTTCACATTACTCAAGAAGGATGAACATCTTAAAGACATTTGTGGAAATCAGGACAAGTAACCTACTTGTGGACTCAGGGTTGCAATATTTGATCTACAACATGTTCCACCATTTCTTCAGTAGGATCAAGAACACACATAATGAAGGTGTGTTTGTAGCCATGAAAGATTATGGTTCAAACTATCCAGGAGAGTGATGTTTTATCTCGACCAACCATATCTATACCATGGTTTTTTTGGAAACAAGGATGGGTTCTCTCTTCATCGGCACATACATTATTCCTCGATGTGTTCACACCAATGTTACAAGACTAGGACTCGCCTCGGACTTGACAAGCCATTTTTTGACTTGGACTCGGGCTCGGAGCCCAAACTCGACAAATAGCAAAACCTAAGAAATTCAAAGATTTGTAAGGATTTAAAACTTGTTTCATGCACTGTTTAATAAATAAAACTTAAAGACACAATAGCATCATCAAATAGAAATTACTATGATCCCATACACAAACATACATCAATCACATAAGTATAAGCACAAATTTTAGCTGAAGGAAATAGCACATTTAGATATATAAATATTGTGATATTGCTATCAGGATTCAATCATGTAGTTTTACAAGTCAAACTCATTGATCCATGATTCATCAGTAGTGGCTTACAAGAACCCATCTCTCATGATAATGAATGGTTCATAAGGAGGAAGATAAATCTTCATACATTTCTTCTATCACAAATGAGATAAGTGCTTGGTTTCATGAAGGTCATGAGACAACCATTAATGGGGAGTGGATACATGAAGAACTGATGGAGAATGATAATGGCTTCAGACCTGCTATAAAGGAAAAACAAAATTGTTTCAATGATGCAAGAGGTTTTTGGTTTCACTACCAAAATGAGCCTACGAAGAATGCATGTGAAACTCCTTTTGACCTTGAGGGTGTACTTACTCCATCTCAAGGATCATGCATTGAGGATGATATAGATCAATGCTAGGGCTAACCAATTAATAATTATACACGTGAATAATTCAAACATGTACATGTCAATAAGGGAAGTACAAGTACTGAAAAACATGTAAGCATCAAAAAGTATACACACGAATACATAGTATGCACAAATTAAAACAAAGTATATGCACGAATACAAGGTATATGCATGAAAACATGTAAGCCACAAAGTATACAATCGAATGCACGTAAGTCACAAAGTATACACGTAAGTTGTAAAGTATACACTTGAATACACGTAACTCATATCTATTGAACCATCAATTTAGAATTCAAATATGGATAGGCATCGATAAAAGATATTTGTATTAACCAAATATCCATGTAGGCATACATCAATATATGTCGATATAAGTATGAAATATATGTACAAAATAGCCATATAGGCTTACAAGAATTCCATCTAGGCATACAATGTCAAATATGTCCAATAAAAAATACGTACAAAACTGCCATGCAGGCATACAACAAAGGACTCTGGAATCAAAAGTCATTGCTCTCCATGCCCTGGAAATAAAATCTTTCCCTTTCCTTTTCGCTCGGATGGTGATAGGTCTGTCACTCACTTTTTCTGCGCTCGTGGAGTGCTCCTACTACTCCTCCTAGGGTTTAGTTCATGGTGAAGTTTTAACTGTTACAATAAGAAGTAAAGACATAAATATATAGAAATTACATTATAAAAAATGATATATTTGACAAAATAATCACTTACAACCATCTCATGATCTCTCTCCACGAGGGAAATATCCTCATGCCCATGCTCAGATGTGCTCATGCCCTGTATAAACCATACAAATAGACAAAAACTACGTGAATCAATAATGGTTTGATTTTTCACTAACTAACATCTATAACAAAAAATGTAAATTAAAATTTACTAATTTGCCTAATACCTCTTCTGTCAGAGCCATCGAGGATTGTATAACAGATGTCACATCAATATCCATTTCCCTCATCACATTCAGAGGTGTATTGTCTCACAGCAACTGAAAATAAAACAATAAATTATTCAACGTAATCAACGATGTGCATGTATAAACTACACAAATCTATTAAGTACTTGATTCATTAGTTAAAATCTTTATTCTATTACCTGCGTGAAGGTTTGAGTAAATCCACCGCCACTAGGAAGTGTTCCATCAAAACCTCCAATATTAGTCTACTCAACATCCAAAATTGCATATTAAATTACCATTCGTAAAACAATGCCATTAATATGCAATAAACTTATAATTGTTTACTAGTTACATACCCTAGTGATAGGTGTACTGCAAAAATAGGTTGGTGGGGGGCCGGTGTATCCAGACTCAATAGTGTGACCCTACAATTTTATTAAAATCATAAAATATTTTTAGTTAATCTTGCATTTCAAAATCAAAATTTAATAAATAAAATTCAATGAACAAATGCACTAACTTTTACCTGACTATCAATGACATATGCCTCATGCAAAATGTCAGCTTCCCTCTCCATCTCCATAACTGCAGATGGATCCTGCGTACCAGTCTCTTGAGGGTTGGTGGGGTCATGTGAACAAGTAGCCCCGCAAGATTGACACACATGTGTTCAAAGGCCACCACTAGAAGACTCCCTTGGATGGAGCTGTAGAATAGGGCTAGTATGATGGATGACACTTTGGGTCAAAGTGTCAATTGCCTGCAATGTCTCTACGTCAGCACTTTCCTTCATGATGGAAGGCATAACAATGTGCTCATGAGGTGGCCTAGCGAGAGCTCGTCTACCTTGCCGCGTAGGATCCGGTTGTGCACCAGGTCTATCCTAAGCTGACCCCCCACCTCTCCCTTGGAAATCCCTCATATCAAAATAATTTGGGATTTTGTTCAATATGAATTCACTGTATAGTTTCCTAAGGAAATATTGTGGGACCTCACAATTGTTGCACGATGGGTAATCGAAGACCATGTACCGCCTATTATAAAACCGGTCCTTCATCTGTTGGTGGTGGCACCAATGGATATGAAACCTCTTCACATTGAGGTTAAGATTTTGATTTATGCATGGGTCGGTGAATAATGAGCACAAATCACCTTTTGTAATTTTTAAATCTTTCACATCCTTGTATGATAGTTTATTTGCATAATAGTCCCTAGCCGCCTGCCTCCTATCTTCCCATCCAATTATTTGTTTGCTAATTGAATCTACTTTTGTTAACATATCTCTCAATGAATTTTCTAAGGTGATTCTTTATGTGGTTGAACCATTTGGATCACTCAACCTATTGATCAAATCCTCAATTTGTTTTTTGTTGTTCTCAATTTCACTCATTAAATTTTGTTGAGTGCTAGAAGGGGGTTGAGTGATTGGTGGAGGAGGTTGATGTTGTGATTGATTCTGATCTTGAGGATTTGGTTCGTCTTCCTATTGAGGATTTTGAGGGTTTGCAGGTTGATTTACATCTCCTAAAAATTCAAACAAATAGATATCAAATTCAACCTAAAACTAACAAATTCAAAACAAAAACCATAGAATCCTTACCTCTTACAGCTCCTTATTGTCGTGGGGCCATCGTTGTGAAGAAATAGGGATTCTTGGTGAAGAAATTCTCCTCCTAGAACACGAGCACGATATTCTGGGGTTTTTGGCCGTGGGTGCAACAAAAAAACTAGTCAAAATTCAAATGAGAGATTTGCATTTGTTTTTTTGCTTTTAACAGTTGATAATGTGAGCGTGTTATAATGTGCTCGCATTATCTGTTTGTAGTTGTAGCCGCCGAGACCTTGCCTAGGTTTAATGGAAGACATAACGCGAGCGCGTTATAATGCGCTCGCGTTATGGTCTTCAATTTTATTTTTTTTAGGGTGTCCACAGAATTGCTATCTATTTCCATGCACCTGCCCTGATGCTGAAATTTTCATTCTCATTATAGTTGAAGAGATCTACTGATCTCTAATTGTTACAAATAGCCTAGATTATGGATACTAATGCATTCAATTACTAAAATTATAATTTAAATCTGATAGTGAGATTCAACACACTCTACAAATTTTCCTCTCAAGAAACATTCAATTGTGAGGAAACCCATTTGATATGTGCCAATCTCAATCCTCTCTTATAAGAGTTTCCACTTGGAAATAATTTTATATCATCAATCAAAATCTTAGCCAAGTCCAACCAGGCATAACTCCTCTTTCCTGGAATCAAATTGTAGTCATTTGCATACCATTCACTTAATGTCTCATTCATTTTCACTTCTACAAAATGTTATCCTTCGGCCTCAATTAGATCTTTAACATTACTAGGATTCACATGCTCTAAAACATTTACCATAAAACATCTAGTCTCTTGCCTAGAATCACACTCTCTATTCAAAACATTTGGAATATTTATTTTATCCTACATCACTCAGTTAAAGTCTCATTAACATGTCCACTTTTGTTAAATCTTCATTTTCAATTCCCTTCACAACATGAACATTGGGAGATTTTGTACTCTTTGTCACATAGATTGAAATAAAGAAGCTAGAAACAATTATAAAACAATAATAAATACTTATATAACAAAATCCCACGAATTGATCCATGCTATTGTTTAGTATCAAGTACAAAATTGCACCTTACCATTTTCAACTAGATATATTATTCTATCAGTGCATTCCTTGCACCCACTCCCGATGCAAGTGATAGTATAATTTTGACATCTTAGGTTCAATTTTTTCCCCATCCCACAAGTGGGATACACTATTGTGATATTAGCTTATAGTTTTATGTTTTGTAATGACCTATGTGTAATGTAATGTTGGTTAGACTAGTTACTCCTTGTTTATTTTTGTAATCCATGCATGATTTTGAAACATGTGAGTCAATGACAAGAATGCATTTGTGATAATAACTCTAGTTTGTAGATGGTAGGGAGAATAATTAAGGATTTTATTCGTCATAATTCCTCAGTGTGTTATATAATCAGCCAGTAATCAAGATAGGAGCTCCATTTTTTAGCCTTTTATTAATGATTGAAGCTGAAATCACATTAGGATTAAATATTTTCCTTGAATTCATGTATAAGAAATAATTGGATCCTTTAAATTAATCTCCCATTAAGGGCATGGAACAAGCCTCTATCCCTTCCTTGCATTTATTCTCACATTTGCACAATATTCTCGATCCTAACCTTACAGTTGATATTCCATATTTGATTGAGTTTCATGGTTAAGTTCATGTTCACAAGGCTTGACCTAGTAGAGAGATTTGTTTCCACTAATCTTGATATGATCCAATGGCCCACACATTAACAAACATTATAAAAAAAAATGAATCATGTTGTGAAAACTGCCATCCTCCACCATGTCATGAAAAAAATGATACTATACAACAATGTGCTTCATTCATACATTAAAAGTTAGGTCCTTTGCCAAGTTGAAGGTATTTTAATTTTTAGAGTTAGTTCAAAATTATCCATGAGTAAATTAAGGATTTGAGCATAGTCTTTGAAGTCAATTTCCTCCTTATAGTTTTAAGTAGCTTCCACGTACTCTATTTTTATAATGAAAAGAGTGACCGCAATTGGTGCAAGGGCACCATGGGCATGTTAGTTCAAGTGATGCATTTTAGGTGTTTAAATTAGCATTTTGTGTGTTTTATCATCAAATCAATTTAATAAGGTTGCCATAAAAACTTTCTTACATGTTAGTGTCATGTAGGGTCAGTTGTTAGGCATTTGAAAAAGTTTGGTGAAAGTTGCAAAAGTTACTTTTGCAACTTGGCAATTTTACTTGTGTGGAGAAGTTGAATGGTCACTTGAGTTTTCTTGCATTGTAATTGATGTTTTCCAGTTGCATGTCATGTTTTGAGCCTCACAGAACTCAAGGCATAAGTATTGTATCTTGGGAAGACAAGAAAAGTGAAGAAGAAGCTTTGTTTTCTGATTTTTAGTGCATTTTTCTGAGTTTGTTCTTTTTGTACGGATGTGTACTATTGTGTCATGAGTTGATACTAGTGGGAAAGGTTTCTAAAAATTCTTATCTTTCATTTGTATTCTATGTGGTGCATTTTCATTCAAAATTAAGCTTGTTTGAAGCAATTCTTTACATACCGCTAACCCTCCATTTCAAGGGTTTTCAGAGTAAAATGTGAGTTTTGGACCATTCCACCATTGTAGATTAGCCAAACTCAGTGCAATGGTGGATTTCGATTTTTTTCCATGTTTTTTTTTTTGTTTTGGAGCAGGGTATGGAGCTTAAAGGAGTTTTTGACAAAGCCCTAGCCTAACATCCTTGTGTGTTAGGCTAGATAGAGTGGTGAAAGAGTGGGAAAAATGATAGATAGAGTGGTGAAAGAGTGGGGAAAATGATAGAAAGAGTGTTTTGTTGCTAAAACCTAGTTAATGTGACCCTATAGAATTGGTTTGTGATGTTGATGAATATTTTAGGTGAGTGGGAGAAGTATTTTTAGTACTTGCTTTGTAAAATTGGCCTAATTGGCCTAGTTTCAAGCATAGCAGACCTGATTGGTGTGTTTTGTTCCAAAAAAACTTATGTCCCTAAGAAGAAATGTTGAATATCAGCTTAATGGGTATCTGAGAAGGTCTGATTTTCAAGGTGAGACAACCTTCTCTAAAATATTTGCCTCAAAACACCACTTTGGAGACCTAGTTGGAAAGATCAGCATAATAGTGAAAATCACCATTGCAGAAATCTTGGGTCTTGAGTAATGTTTAAATTGTGTTGTGTTGTGTCTGGTAAAGCTAAATCCACCCCCGCTTTACATCAACAATACATTTCTTAATTATCCAATTGATATACCATGAAACATCCTAGATACATAGCAACTAGTAAACCTATTACTATACTCTTTTCTTTCTCAATATAATTCAACAAGTATCACTAACGTTGTATTATGACCCTAAAGGTATTATTAGAGTTACATGGTATAAGGTAACTAGACTTATTAAATCAAGACAAATGATCTTTATGTGTTCAACTCCAAAACAAGATAGAAAAGATGTTTTGAAGAAAAAATCCTTAGAACCTTATGGAATAATGAGATGTGTAGGTAGGGGAGCTTAATTATTATGAACACAATTGATTAAATAACTCTATATTTATAATTGGAGTCACTTATAGGGGCCTATAATAGTGGGGATAGAAAGAAATTTAATTACTACTGTGCATTAGATAGATTGAGTTAAAATTTTTGAATGAGGAGTTATACATGTGAATATTAAAAATATATACTAAATATTGGCAAAGCCAATTCTTATCACAAATGGTTGATATCTTAACAGAGTATTTTGAGGTGTGAGATAGATATGTTAAGTGTTTATAATCTTTTTTACAACATGTGGAATGCATCCCAATTGGAACTAATCTAAGATCTAAATCTTGTGTGCTCTCAAAGTTTTTTTGTGTAGATTTAAAATACATTTCTTTTTAAATTTTAAATGATAGTTTGTCATTCTTAACCATTTTATAATGACCTCCTTTTCATATTTAATACTATTTTTAATTAGTGAAATTCATTCCATAAAATATGATTTTTATTAGAAATAAAATTAAATTATAATTTCTTAAATACAAATCACTAACACTAATATCTAATGCATGCAATTTTTTACAATTTCATAATTTTATAGTATATATTTAATTAAATTATTCATTATTAATTCACATTAATTATAATTAAATTTATTTTATTCTATAGTTCACATTATTTAAATTTTGTATATAAAAAATATTTTTTTACTAAAAGAAGGACATCAACACGAAGTGTAAAAAAAATTCTATTTTTTCTACCATTTTCTAATTTTCTATATGCATAAAAAAAACACCCTTATATTTGGTAAAAAACCTATATTCGCTAAAAAAAATAGAAAACTTACTCTAGGGCCTACTATTCTATAAAATTTGATGTGATGGTGACTCTATTTGATGGTCAAATTTGTGCTATATATATAAACTCTATGAGCTACAATAATTTGATGTCAAGGGAACCTTTGGATAACCTTAATTCAAAGGTCCCTTTTATAAAGTATTTTGAGCATGAATATTTAAAATTTTAATGGAAAGGCCTTATTTTTAAGGTCATGATGACATCACGTTTGAATGAAGGTTCTTCATTTGTAGGACCTTCATTCAAAGATACTTTATAATTTTGGCATCTTAGGCTCTTTTTTTGCCCCATCCCACAAGTGGGACACACTATTGTGCTATCAACATATGGTTTTGTGTTTTATAATGGTCTATGTGTAATGTGACACTAATTATATTAGTTACTCCTTGTCTATTTGTGTAGTCCATGCGTTATTCTAAAACATGTTAGTTAGTGACAAGGATGTCCTCATGATTAGTACTCTACATTGTGTATGGTAGGGGGAAGAAATAAAAAGTTGATCATTTATGAGGCCTCAATGTGCTATATAGTCACCCAATAGTTGAGATAGGAGTTCTATTTTTTAGCCTTTTATTAATGATCAAAGCCTAAATCATGTTAAATTAAATATTTTCCTCAAATTATCTATCTAATTGGATCCTTTGAATTAATATCACCCATTAAGGGAATGGACCAGGCCTCTAACCTTTCCTGACATTAATTTCCACCTTTGCACCTTGTTCTTGATCTTGACCTTATACTTGATATTCCATATTTGATTAAGTTTATTTTTGAAACAAATGAACCAATGGCCCACACATTAACAAAGATTGTTAGAATATGCACATAATTAACATGTTTAATTTCAAGGCCACTAAAACTAACATATGTTAATTGCACAAGAATGAATGACGGAGAGCGGAGGCAGGAAGAGGTGCATGCCTGGTTGTTTGAATTCAACGTCTATTGCAACTGTTGATGGGGGCGATTCAGATGATGAAGACGATGATGATGGTGGTCATGTGGCTTTGGGGCTCCATTTTCCTATGGATCCTATTGAGTGTGGTTGTTTGAGGTTTGTCCCTTCTAGTTTAGGCTCGTTGTTGTCTGCTTCCTTGGCTTCGATTTCCCCTTTGGACCAACATTGGCTTGTGTTGGTGTTGCATATGTCTTGTTTTGAGCCTGTGTTGTTGGGCTCTTAGAAATAGTGAGTGTGCCCTTTCTTGTGTTTTGGGTTGTCCTTTGTTTTGGAGTCATTTAGCTTAAGGATTTCTTCCTTTAATGTCTTTATGGCTACTTTCATGTGGAGGGGCGATTATTTTTCCTAGTTTCTATTTCTTGGTCTCTTTAACATTGTTGTTAGGTTCCCTTTGTGGTTGGTTGGGTCTTCTTTTTTAAAGGGGGTTGTCTTTTGTTGGCTTCAGATTGTCTACAGGTGGAGATTCCTGGTGTTCTTGTTTGGAACCTCTTTGTACTCCTTTCGGTTTGAGAAGTTTTATTTTTTAAAGGGGTTTTTTGTGGAGCTTTCTTGGCTCTTAGTTTCCTAGTTGAAATATCCATGTTCTCTGGTGTTGGGTGTTGCCCTGTTATTACTGTTGGGTCCTTGGCATGTGTTGGCCTATTATGGGGCATCTTCTATTGCTTCTCTTTTTTCTAAGGAAGCTTTGTTTAAGGTTATTTTTTGGGTTCCCCCTTCTAATTATGAAGATGTTGAGGTCTTTGGGTGAAACTTCTTATTTCTGGTGGATGATGAAGCCATTTCATTTAGTTATTCTAAAGGCTCGAGAGTGTGAGCTCTTTATGTTATGGGTTGAAATGAACTCTATGTATTTTTTCTTGTTTCCTTCTCTTATGATGCCTAAGAAGGCTGTGAATTCTTGTCCTATCGAAGTGTTTTATTGGATTCCACAGTGGATTTCTTCTCTAGAGGTGAATATTAATTTCATTGAGATAGAGCCCTCTCCTATTGAGGTGGAGTTGCTTGTTGTTGGTTTGGTGGAAAGTTCATTTCTCATCTGCTTTCTCCTTTTGAGGTGAAGTTGGCTCCTTTTGAGGTGGAGCTAGTATGTGCAGGAGATTGGAGGCTTTGGTGGCTCAGGCTTTTGCATCTTCCTCTCCTATAGAGGGAGGCCCTCTCCTATTGAGGTAGAATGTGGGATGGTTGTTCTGGAAGGATGGAGTTGCAAGAAGGCTGGTACTTTTCAATTTTCTATGTCTTTGGGTTTAAGGTCCCTGCCAAAACCTGATTGTAAAGGGTTCATGGTCCCTTTAAAACCTATTATGGGGTTAAGGTCCCTGACAAACCTAGTTAAGGGTTTAAGGTCCCTTTAAAACTTTTGAGTTTAAGGTCCCAATCTAATCTCGGTTTGTAACTGATTAAAGGGTTCAAATTCCCCGCAAAACCTTTGTGCAACCTATATTTTCTAGTTTTATTATTGGTGTTGTTGCTGATGGGCTATTGATGGTATTTGGATTATCTTTGGTGCAACATGTTTTTCTTGGATAGGGTTTTCGATCCCTTTAAAACTGGGTTGTAATGGGTTTCGAGTCCCATCAAAACCTATTTTCCCTTAATCAAAAGCATTGTTAGAACAAATAACCATGTTGTGAACACTTCCATCCTCCACAATGTCATGAACACAATTATAAATTAAAAAATTACTTTTATTACGAAGTTGGTGGTATTTTAACTATTAATTTTAATTTAAACTTCTCCATGAATAAATCAAGTATTTTTATTTGAAGACAAATTGCCTCATAATAATAAGGTGCTTCCATGTACTATAATTCTATAATGTAAAGAGTGACCATAAGTAATTGCTTACTTATCCAGTTGATACACTATGAAACATCTTGAATACATAGCAACTAGTAAACCTCTTACTATTCTCTTTTCTTTCTCAATCTAATTCAACAAGGGTAAAAGCACAAACCTGTGTCACACTTTATAAAGGAATTGGTGATTAGCAAAAAAAATCAAAATTTGACCACATAAAAGTGGTATTTATATTTTGAATTTCAAAATGATGTAAACTAATGAAATGTAGAAATATTGATGAAGTTTATTCCTATAATTTTTTAAAACTTTTTAAAATTGTTTTGATTTTTTTTTATCAATTTAAGAGTAGATTTTGGAATGCTAAAAAATTTAGGAAAAAGTGATGTTCACTTGAAGTCAAGAAACAAATAGAAAAAAACATCATTTTCCCCTAATTTTTTTCTCCAAAAAGGTTACTTCAATATCTAGTGCATGGATTTTTATTTTTTTAATTTTGATGTATAGTTTTCTCATAATAACATTTTAAAGTCAAACTTGTTAGAATTTGACAGTTTTGATTTGACATCAACTATTGTCTATTTTTTTAATCATTTTCAAAAAATAAATTATACCCTTTTGAAGAGGACTCTCTCCTCTAGTGCACCATATATTTAAAAATAAATAAAAAATGTCTTACTATTTTAATCAACCTCTTTTTAACTTTAACAACCTACCTACATTATTTAAAAATATATATATAGTAAAACTAATCAAAATATTTAAAAAATTACAGATTTGGATTCGCCACTCCGAGCTCTACAAAAGGGTATTTTTTTTCTTAAAAAAATCATTTTGACTAAAGAAATACTTAGTTGAAGTTGAAAGTTTCATAAATTCTGAAAAAGGTTGAGTTGGTTGCCAACTAGGATGCCACATAAACAGTTTTTGTAGAAAGGGTTTCAGTAGGAAGGGTTTCAACCAAAAACCTTTCTATCAAAACCCCACACATAAAATAAGCCACATTTTAATGCAAAAAAGTGAAAATTTCAAATTTTATGATTTCGGGTGAAAGGGTTTTGCCCGAAACTCTATGTGCTACGAATAGGTCATGTGGTTTCGAGTGAAACTAGTTCGACCAAAATTGTTCAGGCCAAAACTATTTCACTCGAAAATATTTAGTTGGTTGAAAGTGTAACACAACTTTGTGCTTTTACCCACAAGTCCTTAGATCTCTAATGAGTGTTACATGTATTCACTTATATTATTAAAATTATCTCCAATACTAATATGACCCTAAGGGTATTATTAGAGTTGCATGGTAGAAGGCAATTAGACTCTCCTTAACATAAGAGGGATGATCTTTATATACATATTCAACTCCAAAATAAGATAGCAAAGATGCCTTGAAGAAAAATTCTTTAGAACCTTATGGATTAATGTGATGTGTAGGTAGGAGATATTAGTAATTACAAAAAAAATTGATTGAATAATTCTATGTTAGATTTGGAGTTGTTAGGTTAGGTGGCATTAAACTTGCAAGCCTGTGTCATTTATATGTCTTCATGTTTCTTGTAATGCGTTTTATGGGTCATGAGATAAATTCATTAAATATTGGCATATTGTAATTATATTTTCAATAGAGGATTTAATATTGGTTGAGGTTACACATCATATAGATAAATTATCCCTCTTATGCGTCCACATTAGGAATGTGAAATTTCTTGAATGGGGTACCCAAGTTTTGAAGGAAAGAGGTGTCCATTGGTGTTCCATTTGGAAGTTGAAAATTCACTGGAGCATCTTGAAAGGTAGAGGTTGAAAAGGCTATGGACTAGGCTATGGAAGAGGTTTTTGCGAGTGGTTTTGGTGCCTCTTGTTTTGGTTTATCATTTTCACATTTTAACTCCCACAAGTTCTCTATATTAGATCCTTTGGATGATAATTTCATATTGAATTAATTGCAGGTGTATGAGAGCATCTAGGTTGGTCAGAGATAAAAAATTAAGTGTATTATGGTGTATCTCTCTTGTGAATATTAATAATATACTTGCCCTCTTTTCTTGTGTGTATTTTTCTCTTGAAAGGGTTTCTCCATGTATATATGGTGTCATATTTTATTTGTTGATTTTTCTATTTTGATGATTGTGCAATCACATAAATATAATCTGATTTGGTAATCTTATTTTCAGATTTGAATTCACATACATAAGTTAATATTGCAGCTTTGTTTCACCTTGTTTTCAACATTTGGTATCAAAGCTAATGGTTTTGTTTAGAAGGGGTTTTCTTTCTCTTAGGTGTTGAAGGTTTTTTTGGCTATAGTGGGAGTTTTTGTCTAGTGGTATATTGTAGATTTGTGTAGAGGATTGCATACCATAGCTTCTACCTCTCACCAAAACATTGAGGAGTTCAATAGAATGTGCTATGAGACGTGGAAATTAAATATGGAGGATCCCCTTGAAGAGAGAGATCAATGGTTGTTATTATCATAAGAAATTAACCAACTATAATGTCTAGTGAAGATTAGAATAAGTTGGAAAAGAAGGCACAAGGAACCATTCAGTTGTGCCTTATGTATTTCATCCTTTTGAATGTATCCACATAAGACATTGCATACAAGGTGTGGAAAATGATAAGTGATATTTATCAAACTAAAAGATTGTCTAATAAGTTGTATCTCAAATGAAAATTATATTCTTTAAAAGTGAAATATCGTGACTCTATTACAAACCATTTAAATAATTTTAATTTGATTGCAAGCCAATTTACATTAGTAAATGTTAAATTAGAATATGAAGATAAATATATCTTGTTTCTTTGTTATTTTCCCACATATTGGGAAAATATAATTATTTCCAAAGTAGTGGGAATGAGAGCCAGAGATGGACACCATAATTGTAGGAGAAAAAGTATAGCTCTGAGAACATGTTAGAATCACTCAAGGATTCAAACCTCTAGGATCATGTGCTAAACCAACAACAACCTTCCACAAGAGGGAAAATCAAGAACATGAAATTGCAACAATGGATGCAAGATGTGGCCAATATGAAATACTCAAGATTTCAATGATGTATTGGACTTACACAACTAAAATTGAGATTGAGATGATCAAATGTACATATGAAGCCTTACTTATATAGGTAAGGTGAGGTATAGGATTAGACAAGATCACGACAAGTGTCTTAATCCTATCACACGAGACAACTAAGTCATAACAATCTAGAACACGAGTATTAAATAAATGCCAACTAGATAAGATAAGTGACAACTAATGCTTCTAGAAAGATTCTCCCCTAATTAATGCTAACTAGAAAGATACCCTCCTAGGACCTAAGTGGACTTAGCAATGTAAATAGAACCTAGGTAAGACTAGATAGGAAAAATACCTATTTACACCAAAACCCCCTCCTTAAGTACAACTTAGGGAGTTGGTTATTATGTAAATGACACAAAGATGGGTCTTAGCTATGAGGCCATGTCAAAAAACAAATTTGCCTAAAATAGACAAATTTTATATGAGAATAGGGGTTGTTGGGCCTTCTGAATGCAATGCAAGGTTTGTCTAGGTTGAAAATGCTCCTACAAAAATCTGTTCACTAGATATGAGCTTCAAAACCTTGTTTCTAATGTGTCATATGGTGGTAAAATTGAGTGAAACAAAAACCAAATCTGACTTTCTTGAGCCTCACAGATGCAATGTGATAGTAAAATATTTTTCCATTATATTCAGAATAGCTATAATCACCAAATCTCACCAAAAACACACATGTACAAATATAGGATTAATAGATCTTCATAATACCTTTTTTATTCTCTAGATCATTTTAAATACAACAAAAGAGCATACAAGAATTTAAAAGATCATACAAAAAACTTCAATCTCTTAAACAAGAATCCAAGTACTCAAAACTCTCAAAATCTAAGCTCTGATACCATGTTAGAAATCTGAAATAGACTGAATAACCAAGATCTTCTATGAGAGAGATAGGCTGTAAAATTGTAAATGAAATAACACAACTATAGACTCAAGATTCCAACATATGTGCAAATTTCAAGATGAAAATATTGCATTAGGAGCTCAAAGCAAATCTGCAAAATAATGACTGCATGCATGAAGGTGCATGTATGTCAAAGTATGTAACAATGCTAGAATGCAAGATTATGAATTAAAATATAAGCTAGGTAATGAGTTTATATAGAAATAAGGAGATGCTGGAGGTGGAAAATCCAACCAATAAGAATTAACCACCAAAAGTGGATATGGACCACCAAAAGTGGAGATGACCACTGAAAGTGGAAAGTGTTCCTGCCCTTTTAGGAAGGGGACACCACATCACTTATCTCCTAGTTATAACTCACTTTATTATCCTAATAAATATTAATTAAGTGTATGAAAAACCTAGGACTAAGGGGAAAACAAATTAATCCACTAAGAAAATAAAAACCTACACCAACAATAATTTTCATACTAATTTAAGAAGAGATGAAAATTCTATGAATGTTGGCTCTAAAGATGCCTTGCATGTGAAAAGTAGGTCCAAAGAGAAAGGTCCTAAAGGGGATAAAAAGAGGGATAAGTATAAAGGATGTTCTAAAACCCCCAGAAAGAGAAAAGTAAAGTGTTGGAATTATGGAAAAGAGGGCATGCGAAGGATTATAGGAATAAGAAAAAGAATGTTGATTCCTCCACAAATAAATCCTTCGATGATGATTTTGATGATTTATTTATTTTAACTAACTCTATTAGTAATGATGTTTGGCTTATTGATTCAGGTTGCTCCTACCATATGACTCCTCACAAGCAATGGTTTTCTACTTAAAAATCATATTATGGGGGAGATTTTTTCCTCGGTGATAACAAAACAAAGAAGATTGTTGGTAAGGAAAAGGTAAATTTGTGTTTCAATGATGGGAGGAATAAAACTATTGATAATATTTTGCATATTTTAGGACTTGCGAGAAATTTAATTCCAGTGTCCAAGTTGAATGATTATGAAATGCATGTGACATTTGATAAGTTTGGTTGTAGGTCGGTAAGAGGAATTTTGGTGATAGCTAAAGGATCTTAGATAGGGAATTTGTTTAGGCTAAACATATCTACTATGTGTAACTTTGATAGCTAATGAAGTTACACATAATTTCCTTGCTCTCCAACTTGGACCTCTTCTACCTTGACACACGAGCACATGCCTCACAACCAAACACATGAATATGTCTCAATGATAGATTCTTTCCTAACTGCACCTTCATAGATGTGTACATTGAAACATGAGAAAATGCCTCATAACCAAACACATGAAGATGCATCAATGATAGATTATTTTCTAACTACACCTCCATAGATGTATTCTCAACAAGCATTGATGTAGGAGATTTGTTAACCAGATAGCAGGCAATGATAATAACTTTAGAAATTTTGTTCAAATGTGGATCGATTTAGTATACTCAGGTAGACCTATCCATCAATGTCTTACACATCCTCTATGTAACTCCATTATTTTGAGGGGTGTGTGGATTTTTCTTATGCCTTACAATCCCATGTTCTTAACCTATCAAAATATATAGAATGAAACTCACAACTATTATCAATCCTCAAACACTTAATATTTTTACCAGTCTAGTTTTCAACAAAATCCTTAAGCTATTTAAGCCAACTAAAAACTTCAAATTTACTTTGAGAAAATAAAAAATGTCATCCTATTTTAGTCATTAATAAATTATACATAATACATAGATCTAGAAAATGAAGGACCGTTAAATGGACCAAATACATTATAATGCATTGAATCCAACACCCCATAAGATTTATGAGAACTAGAATAAAATTGAACATAGTTATGCTTTCCATAAATATAATGTTCATAAAAATCAAACTCAAAATTACAATCATCTAGCCCCTCAACAAGGCATTTATTTTCTGAGGCTCTAAGATTCTTTCCACCAATATAGTGAAGCCTTTGGTTCCATAAGATTGTCCTCTTAGCTAGAGGTTCCATCTCCAAAGCATGAGCACCCTTACATACCTAAAAATCATGACTATTATAATTTGATACGGCACTCTTCTTTGTTGTCGGTTCCAATGGTGAGGATGAAGAATCTAAAATTATTTTCTTTGTATCAACAAAAGAGTTGTTCCACTGAATAGTGCATGCATCTAGTTAAATATAGAGTATCTATCCAAGCACCCTTATAAAGAACCATAGCTCCTCTCATCATCTTGCATCCTTAATTCGACAAGACAACCTTCACACCTACACCATTCAATTTATTTATAGAAATTATTTTTTCTGTCAAACCAAGGATATGCATGACACCATCAATCCCCTTCACTCTACCATCTAGGAATTGAATTTTCACTCTCCCACAACCAACAATGATTAGGTGAGATTCATCACACAAGTACACTTCCTACCATCATATTCTTCATGCTTCGAGAACCAGTCTTGATGTGAGATCATGTGAAAATATGCACCAAAGTTAATCAACCACACATCTTGAAATGCATGTTTTGCCAAGGCACTAGAAAAATATTCACCATCATCTTGAGAGGATCTATTAGAATTTAAATAAGAGGTAATTTTCTTTTTCTTTTTTTTCTCCTCCTTACACTCCTTTTGAAATGACCAATTTTCTTGCAATTCCAACACTTCACCTTGGAATTTATAGGAGACTTAGATCTCCCATAGGATTTGGATCCAAATTTTCTTACTTCATTTCCTTCTTCTTGCTTCACTTTTTCTTTGAGATCTATCAGTAACATCAAAAGCCTCCTTGGCCATTTCAGAATATTTTCTATACATATCTTTAGAAAGTAACGATGTAACTAGTTCATCCATCTTAAAGGTGATAGTGGTACTCACAATGGCCATGACAAGGTGTTCCCATGAACCTAGCAATGAAAACAAAAAATTCATGCAACAATCCTCCTTCATTTTCACTCCAATGAAGTTCAAGTAGGAAACACACATGTTGAATGCATTTAGATTATTTTTCATAGATCCTCTTTCTTCCATCCTCAAAGAATACTTTTTCTTTCATGAGAACAACTTACTTATCTATGATTGAGCTTGATAAATTTGAGCAAGTTTATTCCAATATTTTTCAGAAATATTCTCTTCATAGACAATCAAAAGCACAAAGTCACCAAAACAAAGTCTCATCAAGCCCTTATTCTTTTGATCCATTTGTTTTCAATCTTCTTGTTTCATGCTCATTGACATATTTTCAGATACAACACAACATGAATCTTGATCTACAATCATGTCTTCCATATTGAACTTCCACAACTCAAAGTTGCCTCTATTAAACTTTTCAATCTCTATTCTTCCAGATGTGCTAGCTATCTCCTTCTTGCAACAAGGTTATAAAATTCTCTACAAAAAACTCACACATAAGGAATATTAGTACAAAAAACTTTCTATTTGTTAGAGTTGGCTATGTAGATACCCAAGATCTAGAGGCCAAATGGAAATCACAAAGAGATCAATATGAAATGCTCAAGGTTGTAATGGAATTAAAATCCCAAAAAGTTCAATCAATTACAAATGAGAACCCCTTGGTTATATAGCCAAGGTGAGACAAGATTTCATAATATTATGACATGTGTCTTAATCTTATGATATGAGACAACTTATTATAACCTAGGAAAAGATAAAATCTAGACATGACAACTAAGTCTTCTAGAAAGAATCCTAGGACCTAAGTAAAATTAACATGTGAATATGTCTAACTAGATATAAGACTTTATTTAAACCAACATCCCCCTTTAAGTGCAACTTAGGGAGTAGATTATTATGAAAATGATGCAAAGATGGGTCCCAACTACTAGGCTATGTTAGGTACCCATGTACAAATTTAAATTAAATTTCTCACAAATGGAGAAAAGCAAAAAACCCATTAACTGGACAAAAATCCTCCCCAAAAGAGAGATGAAATACACCATACTCTCAATGAATAATGAAAATGATAAAACCTCGAACGAGGAAAAATACCCATATAAAAGAGAAGAAGAGAGACCATGCAACCCCCCTCAATGGTGAGTCTCCTGCAATGGTAGAAGCTCGACATTAAATGTTGAAGATGATCCAATCTCACTGAATAATGTTCATCCCTTTAGGAAGAAACAAAACCAAGATGATATGCAAGATGTCTTCCAATTCTTGAAAGGAAGATGTGGGAAGAAGGATGATGTGTGATGTCTCTGAACTATGCTCAAGTGTCTCCATGGCGATGATGAAAGCTAACACACTCCAAATAGGCGTTCTAGGCCACAATGCTGAAGATGTCAATCTAGAATCTCCTAGAGACAAATGTAGAACACAATCCAAAGACAAAGATGCCTCTTCTAAAGATAAAGAAGCATCCTCCAATTCTATCCAAAGTTATCCACACTCACGTCAAACTATAAAGAATGATCATGTCGAGAATGAACAAGAGGGTAAGAGTATTCCCTCACAACAACTAAAGAAGAATCATCTTCATCAAAGAGAAGATGAATGCAATCAATAATGTCTCCTAAATTTGAAATATGTAACTCAATAAACAACCCACCAATGTTTGTCAAGTATGCATCTAAAGTAGATGTAGCTAGAAGATGATGAATATCTTGTTGTAATGAATCATAAGAAGCCATATCTATAGCAACACAATAAGTATCATCAAATGCAACGGTAGAAGGAGGAGATGAAATACAAGGCTCAATAATGGGATGCGATGTGAGAAATCTCAAGTGCAAGAAGCCAACAGTCTCCTCAAAATCATGGTTCACACTAGAAGTGTTATCAACAACCAAAGGAACAATGTCATCATTAGAAGAAAATTATACAAAGGTGTACAACCGAGATGAATGATCAACCATCCCAGTAGAAATAATCTCTCTACTTTCCAAATCTCTAATGATAACTGAATCAAGAGTGAATTCCATAGTCCTCCCATCTCCACCATGTGTAATCTGATAGATGGAAAGAATATTGTTTGACAAATGAGGTACACAAAAAACATCATTGAAAATGCCCTCCCCAATATCAACAGATTCCTTCCCAATTACACTCATATATGTATTGTTCCCCATCAAAATTGGAGACATAGTACAAGGCTCAAAAGAAGAAAATACAGATTGCGAAGATGTCATATGATGAGATGCTCCTAAATCTAGAAGTCATCTCCTTGATCCGAGACCTATAAAAGCACAAACAAATTTCCCTTTATTTCTTGATGTAGTAGCCAAATTAGCATGACCTTTGTCCTTTTTAGACTGTTTTGAAGAAGAAGAAGTTGACTCAGACATTCTAGAAGGGAAATCAATCTAATTAATTTTGAGAAGATGTTTCAACTCATCAATATCATTCTTAGAACAAGAATGTTCATCGTGTCCAAGATTCTTGCAATATGAACAAGTTGTCTTCTCCTTCTTAGATGGTTTCTCTTTGGAAGATAATTTATTCTTTCCTTGATTTGAATGTGGATTATTCTTTGCTTTTTTATATTTATTATTTGATTTTGATTCTTTCACCTGACTAGCCAACAATGCTTGAGATTTAGAAGTCTTAATGAGACCTATTGAGATAAGCTTTTGTTGCTCATGAATTAATATCTAAAAAAATGATTCAAATGAAGATGTAGTATATGCAGACCGCATAGTCAATCTACGAGTATTAAATCTAGAAACAAAAGAAGCATAATCAGGACCAAGTTGGTTCAATATATTATAGACCACCTAAATGTCCTTATCAATTCCACATACTTTACATTTCTCTCTTAGATCATTAGTGTTAGTGATGTAGTCCTAGATGTTTTCAAAGTTATTAGGATAAAGGATCATCAGTTCATTATCAATTTGATAGCCTCTTACTTCATCTGTAGTACCATACAATGTTTTTCATTTGTTCCAAACCTCATGATAATTCTTACATGATTCAATTTGAAACAATAGATTTTGAGAAACAAGTTTATGAAGACATCCAAGAGCTTTGGTATGTTGAATCATCCATTTTATCTTCTTATTTGCATCTGTAGGTTCATGTACCTTATTTTCAACATATAAAGAGTGACCTTTAGTCATTAGAATACTCAATGCATTTTGATGCCATGTTGAATAATTATATGATGTGAGAAAAAGAACCTTAAAATGATACATGAAAAAGAAGAGCGCAAGCAAACAAATCAAAAGAATGCACCAAGAGATCCACCCCTAAATCACTCAATCAAGAAACCCCTAGATATATATGATTTGACATTTTATATTTAGTGTGTTTACAAATGCCACTTTCCAAAACAATGAAGTAGACATGATCTTAGTGCATACAAATGCCAAGTTAAAAGTAAAAAATTTACATAAATGGGATCAGTCTGATTACAACATTGCAAAGTACACAAAAAATTATGCACTTTTCAAAAAAATCACCAAAATATGTTACCGTAGTGTTGGTGTAAATAAATTCTTGTACCTAGTTAATTCATTATTAGGGGACTTATTTACATATTAAGTTTACTTAGGTCCTAGGAATATTTCTAGAAGGTGCTAGTTTTCATTAGTCGTTATTTACATGTTAAGTTTACTTAGGTCCTAGGAATATTTCTAGAAGGTGTTATTTGTCATTAGTTGTTATCCTATCTTTTGACTTGTAACACATGTGAACCTAGGTAGTTGTGATAAGTTGTCTCATGTCATATGATTAAGACACTTGTCATAATCTTATGACATTTTGTATCTCACCTTGGCTATATAACCAAGGGTTATCTACACACACACAACACAACATCGAATCATAATTGATAAGAATATAGTTTATTCTTTTCATATTCAGATCTTCTCACTTTGTGCTTTCCATTTGGCCTCTAGATCTTGACAGGCTATCTCCACAGCTAATTCTAACATGGTATCAAAACAAGTTGGGTGCCTTTGGTTAGCCATTTGTGAGAGAATGATAAATCTTGAATAGTTGAGTATGATCTTCTCTTGCATCGTATGATGATCTAGAGAATTATAAAAACTTGATAAAAATACTAGATTTTGCAGGGTTCCTCTTTGTGACTCTTTATTGCAGGTTTAAATTGGAGCTTGTTGGTGAAAATCTGAGCTCACCATTGAGTTTAGAGGGTTTGAGATATTCATTTTTTCCTTTTGTTTCATCCAAATTAGACATATGAGGCCAAATCTAAGAGTGTTTGAAGTTGAAGAGTGGTTGCCAGATCCATAAAGTAGCTACATTTTTGGAGCATTTTGGGTCAAATCCAACCCTTCCATCGTGTCCAAAAGGCCCAAAAACCCTAAGATCAATTGTCAATTCGTCAAATTCGAAGTAGTTGTCCATTGAGGCAAAAAAAATGCCTAGAAAGTCATACGGCCCCCAAGGTCGTGTCATAAATACCATTGTATACCTTCGATATGTCAGCAAATTATTTCACAGGTTTGAATTTTTTTTGAAAAGAATATATTTTTTTAAAAATCTGTAGAATTTTATTTTAAATAAAATCAAAAGAAAAAATGGGGTTTTTTTTTGCGGTTAAATTTTTTTATTCACAGAGTACATGCATTTAGCAGGTACCCATGGGTATCGTGGTCCTAAGCCACTACCACATGTCATGAGTCCATTCACTATCGCAGTCCCACCGAAAACTGACAGCGATTTAAGTACAAACTGATGAAGAAAATATAAAGCGGTGAACTTTATAAATTTGATAGAAAAAAATTTAACCGACATTCAAAATTTCTCGACGGGTATTAGTGAATATTCTGTGAAGATTCACGCAAAGGAATACTCCGGGCATGTAGTAAGATTCTATCGCCAGACAAAACAAAGCATATTCTGGGCGAATATTTTGCGCAAGGGGCATATTATTTTTAGAAGGCCCGATGGACATAAATTTTAAACACATGGAATGTTGACCTGTCAGCGATGATGTCGCCATCATTTTTTTTTCCCCCCTTACCAATGAAGTTTTTGATTTTGTAGTCCAACTTTGAAGCCCCATAACTTGCTCATTTTGACTCCTATTTTTGAGAAAAATTTTTTGTTTGGGCTAGTTTTTCACGCTCTTTGTAGTGGTGCAATATGATTTTTTGTTTTGGTGTTCGATTTTTCTAAAAAAAATCATATTCTCACAAGTTGCTTCATCCTCATTTTGGGAAATTTAGAAGCTCATGTCTTGCTCCTATGGTAACATTTTTGGGTGATTTTTTTTTTGAAAGTGCATATTTTTTCATTTACTTTATACTGGTGTAATTAGATTGATCTCATCTATTGCAAAAAAAAATACTTTGAGCTTGTGGCCTAATTTTGGCATTTGCATGTACCATGATCAAGACCACTTTGTTGTTTTTGACAAGTGGAATCTATAAATACACTAAATATAAACTGCCACAAATCAGATATTGCTTGGGGGGTTTCATGATTGAGTAATTTGGGGTTAATATTGCAGTGGTTGATTGCATTCTTTTGCTTGGTTTGTGTTCTTGCAATGGGGAAATCTCAAATTGAACTCCTAACTCCACATAAATATGCTACATGGAGAAAATCGATATGGAACTATCTCATGATGAAAGGTCTAATAGGTCATCTAAAGGAAACCATTCAACAACCTATTGATGCTAAAGAATTGGAAAAATGGAACCTTGATCATGAGAAAACACTTGGATGCATATGTTCATTAGTCTCATTTGATTTACAATTTCATATTGAATCATGTAAAACACCTAAAGAGACTTGGGAGGCTTTTGAAAAACCGTATGGTAAAAAAGATAAGATTAGGGGATATGAGATTGATAATGATTTGATGACTCTTGATCCTAAATGTTTTGACCACAACCAAGACTACATCTCCGAAGTTAAGAAATTAAGAACACATTTGAAAGAATGCAACATTGATAAAGAGGATTTACAGTTGATTATGAATGTGTTATCCAAGCTTGGTTCTAAGTATTCAATGTTTGTTTTTGGATTTCATACCCATCAAATTTCTATGGGAGCATCATAAGTTGACCCAAGTTTGATGACTTTGAAAATCTCCTAATTCAAGAGGAATCTAATTTAATGAACATGGTTCTAATCAAGTCTTCCAAGTCACAGGAATTGTTGGCTAGTGAGTCTAAGGTACAAAAAGAATTAGTGAATATTGATAAGAAGCAAAATAAGAAAAAGAACAAGCCACATAAAGAATCAAAATTTTCTCCCTCTAACAAGGAATCATCTAAGAAGGAGAGGCCTAATTGTGCATATTACAGGAAGGTGTTGAATCTCTCTTGTGATGCTCTTTTATCCTTGGTGACAATATGTGTTACTTTGGCATCTTGGTGGATACTTACTCAGTTATTCTGCTTTTTGATTGGCATATGGTGGCACTGATATCTAATCTCCATGTGCAGATATCGGTTAAGGTATTATGGTTACAAATTCTTTGTTCCATTGATTAGGTGACATGTTTCTGGTTTAACAATTAGTATTTTAGTGATACACTTAATTATATGACCTTGGCATGAATCAGTGTTCTACAGGTTGTTATATTGTGGCTTAATCAGTCTCTTGCATCTTGAAATTGTTAATTGTTTATATGATGCATCTTGTTTTCAAGTATCAAGAATACCCTAACGAGTTTCCTTAATCAACTAATAAGGTTTTATGGTATATGGAATTGCATAGTGAGCCTAGCATGTTATTATCCTTTATTACACTTCACAAGGCTTTGAATACTTTGAGTATATATGGATTTTTAATGGTGGCAATTGTTTTTGATCAGTGACATTATATGGTGGCAATCGACCTTGGGTAAACGTATTCAAATTGAGATCTTTATATGTGACATAGCTTTGTTATTAGATTTTAATAAAGGCATTGGTGGTTTGTGTCACTTAGCAAATATATGCTTTATTAAGGAAATCGGGTTCCTATGGTTTCAAATGGCAAATGAAGTCTCATGAATCAGACTTCAAGGACTTATGGTTAAGCTTTAAAAATTACTCATATCGGCCTTTCTTCAGTGATTAAATTATAAGCCATTTAAATGGCTATTGGTTATCATCGACATCTTTAGCATTTTTTTTATTGAATTCATCGACATTGTTTGCACTAGGCCGACAACAGGTAAGGTTTTAATCATTGTATATGTCACATTGGAAGTGAATAGGCTTGTGATTACTTGGGGACATTAAGAATTAAGAATTTGACACTTTACATGAAATAATCCTAGGCATTATTGAGTCAGCATTTCACATGCTTAGTCTTTGATTCGGGTAATGATTTTGTCAGCCTGATTTTGGATTGCTTTGGCCGCAGACTTCTAATATCATTATGAGTGTTTTAAACTTATTGAGTTAGTCCTTTCAGACTTCAAACTACATCACATTTTTGTAAAGGATTTCATTTGGAAAGTAGGGAAATCTGTGTGCTTCATTGTTTGAGGGTCTCAAACCCTATTCTGCCTGCCACCATGGAATCTTGCTCTCAGTCGTTTCTTTGCACACACTGGCTTTCTGACCTTGGACAACGTATGTGGAAGGTTAGAAGACCATTACAATGGTCATTCTTTATGTCTGCTTCCTACCATTGGGAGAAGGCCCGAGATTGGAAGGTGTCTTGGTCGTTTCTTTATCTGCAGATTTGGTAAAATCCTTCATGACAAAAACTCCATTACTATTCTCAGGTATTCATCTTTCAGACTGCTTTCCAGATCCGTTACTTCTCAGGAAATGGTTAATATGAGATAATTTTTCTTCGCAAAATAAAAGGTGAAATTAGTCTATTCCTTTCATGATTATATCTGAAATGATTGCTCCAAAACTTGACTACATTTCTATTGAAGGTTAACATGTCAGTTTTTAAAAGGATTGTGATTTCTATTTGTGGGTAATCATAATATCTTCGAATCTCTTCAGATCCTTCCTGGAATCTTTGGTAACTACTCTTAAAATCGTGATTTTGATTATAGTGCTTAGTTCTTTCAATTACTTAAAATTTGCAGCTGGTTTATTGGGTATTTCTCATGGTATATATATTATTTTTTATGTTGAGTCATTGAGGAAAATGTGTGTAGGCTTCTTATGAAGATTAATGCTCAGTATCCTCTCTATTTTTTGTATACTGTTTTTCTCTTCCTGTTTGGAGAAAAGATTCTACTCTAAAAAACTTTGTCTTACCTGAAAAGCGGCCCGACAGGAAAGTGGATATAAAACAAAAAGATCACCTCTGTTTTGATTTGTAAAAAACAAGTTTCAGCTATAATTAAAAGTTGTAATTTTCTTTCAATGTAATGATGTAATCTAAAAAAAAGATGAAAAAAAAGAGATTAGGGCTTTATCTTTACTAAGAAACCCAAAGAAAAAAAAAAACAGAAGTGCAAATTATAATAATTTTGTATGAGAGATAGGGGATTAATCTTTTTGCTAAAAAATTGCAAAACACGGTGTGTTAACAATTTTGAACAGAATCATGAAAAAATGAATGAAACAAAGTGTGAGAAAAAAAAAGGAAGTACACATCACTGAGAATTTATTTTGATGAGAAGTTGTATTGAGATTGTAATTATATTTTCCTCAAGCTATCTTAAGGCTTGATAATGGGTGGAACTCTGAAGTGTCATTATTGACATTTGAGAATTCTACACATTGTCTGTCAAGAGGCACTTGACAAAAATCGGGGAAACAGAGAGATCCTCTATATCATTGTATGTTCTATTGAAAAACAAAAAAGGGGTTGGTGGTCCTTGAGATTGGTGTCTCTAAAAAGAGGGGTTGGTGCTCCTTGAGTTGGTGCTCAGAAATCAACCTATAAGGCATTGTCAAAAATGATTATTGAAATGAAAGCTTGAAAAAGGCAGCAGGTTAAGGAGTGATTTTTCTACCCTAGGAGGGTTTTCCACTCAGCATATCTTGTGTCTATTTGAGTATCTGTGGATCATTTTATTCAATGCTTTAATGCTTTAAATTTCTATGTTTCATTATTCTCATTTCAGTTTATGTGATTGCATGCAATACGTGAATGAGTTTATCATTGATAAATGAGAGCATACATCTGGTTTATTTCAGTTTCTATTAAATTTGGTAAAGAAGTTAATAACACTGATTTACCCCCCCCTCTTAATGTCTTTTCACTCCAACAATTGGTATTAGAGCCTAGGGTCCTCTGATAGGTATTTCCAACCTAGGATTGATTCTAGCCTTGGAGTTTATTCAAAATATCTCAAGCTCATGAAGGCACTTCCATGACTAGAGCTCCATTATTTGATGGAACTAATTATGTATTCTAGAAAATCAAAATGGAGACTTATTTAACTTCTATTGACCTCGATGTCTGGAGCATAGTATTGTCTGGGTACACTAGACTAGCTACTCTACCTACTACTTTTGTTGAAAAGAAAAGATATGAAACCAATGCAAGAGAAAAACATTCTCTTCTATGTGCACTGACTAAATATGTCTTCATCAAAGTCATGCACTCCAGCTCTGCTAGAGAAATATGGACTAAACTTGAAACTATCTATCAAGGGAATGAAAAGGTAAAATAGTCTAAAGTCCTCACTCTAAAACACCAGTTTGAAGATTTAAAAATGAGGGACGATGAAAAAGTAGCTGACTAATTTTTGAGATTTGATGAAATAGTCAATGCCATGAAGGGTCTAGGAGAAGAAGTTAAAGAATTTGATGTTGTAACTAAGGTCATCAGAACCTTACCAACAAAATTTGAAGCTAAGGTTGCTACTCTAGAAGAGAAGACACACTTTACCTAGCTTACCCTTGACAACCTAGAAGGCACTCTGACTGCCTATGAAATGAGGATTAGTAAAAACAACACCTCTACAAAAGAAACAAAATGTAATGTTGAAAGGAAAGAAAGGGATGAGCTCACTGAATCAAAAATTTCTAATTCTAAAGAATCCCACTTTGTGAGGAAACTCAAAAAGGGTTCTGGAAAGTATAAGGGAAAACTTCCCTTCAAATGCTTTAACTATGGAAAAATAGGCCACTTTGCTGCAAAGTGCCCCTATGGTGACACTAGTAGTGATAACGAAAAATCTGAAAAACTGGCCAAAAAAAAGGCTTATAGACCCAAACATAAATTCAATTTCAAAAATAAGAAAAGTTTGTTCAACAAAGATGAAATAGACTTTGAATCTGCAGATTCATTAGATGAAGAGGATGAAAATCTATTCATGGTTGAAATCATTCAACAAGATGAAACTAACAACAATGATGTTGAAGATGGCGAAGTGGATTATGAAGGGGAACTGAAATGTGCTTTAAAAGAGCTAAGGAAACTTAAAAAATAAATGTGTGCTCAAGAACAAAATACTGCTCAAGATATTTCACAAGAGCAAATCATAAATCTTGAGATAGTCTCATTAAAAAATCAAATTGAAGAATCCAAGAGAGTTGAAGACTGTCTTTGTATTGGAATAAGCTTTAAAGATCAAGAAATTCAAAAACTTGAACATGAGATTTTAGATCTCAAAAAAACCATTAAGAAATATGAGAGCACTTTTAAACTGAATGACATGCTCAGTAAACAGAAACTGAACAATGACAAAACAGGTATTGGTTTTGTGAAAGCTGAATGTTCAAATAATAGTGCTAAGGACAATGTTGTTGCTAGAAACAAAAGTCCTAAACTCAAACATCCTGACTTTGATAGGGATCATGTTCATCACTTTAGAAGCAACATAATGGCTTATAATTCCTACCCTTTCTTTTATGGGTATTGTTACTTGTGAAACAAATTTGGTCACAAGGTGAACTCTTGCAGATTTATAAATCCTAGAACTCCTAGATTTGGTGTTAGGAAAAATCATAGCCTTGCAAGATAGATTAGACATTTCACATGCAAGTCTTTGGGTCATTCTGCTAAGAAATGTAATGTTGATCAACTGAATAAACAACAAAAATCTATAAAGGTCTGGAAACCTAAAGTTGCCAACAACATAAAACAAACTATGTTAGTTCAAACTTCCTTCCACTCCAAGAAAAATGACTTATGGGTCCTGGACAGTGGTTGTTCAAACCACATGACAAGTGACAAAGAAAAATTCAATAATCTATAAGATTATGTAGTTGGATATGTGAAGTTTAAAGACAACTCTGGAATTCAAATCAAAGGTAGAGGTTCTCTTTTTTTGAATGAAGACACTCCTATTTACAATGTGTACTATGTTGAAGGATTAAAAAATGACCTTCTGAGTGTCAGTCAAATCTATGATAGTGGCTATCAAGTCCTGTTCACTTCACAGGGGTGTGAAATTAAAAACAAGTTTGGAAAAGCTATTGTTGCTGGAAGAAGGACTAAGGGAAATGTCTACAATTTACTTGACACTTTTGGAAATGAAAAAAATCAAGGTATGTGCTTAATGAGTCATATTGAAGAAAGTTGGTTGTGGCACAAGAGACTAGGTCATATCAATTTTGACAATTTGGTTAAGATCGGTAAAAATCAGAATGTAAGAGGTTTGCCTATTCTGAGAAAACTTGATAATGTTGTCTATAAAGAATGTCTCAAAGGAAAGAAAACAAATCCAAGGAACATTCCTCTACTAGACCTCTGTAAATTGTTCATACTGACTTATGTGGTCCTACAAGGACTAGATGCATTAATGGTGAGAAATATTTCATGCTATTTGTTGATGACTACTCTCGTATGGTATGGGTTACCGTTCTCAAGAATAAATAAGAAGATTTTGAATGTTTTAAAGTCTTTAGAAAAATGGTAGAAAGAGAGTCAGATTTAAAATTGAAATGTCTAAGATCTGACAAAGGTGGTGAATTCACCTCACAAGAATTCATTGACTATTGTGAAAAACATGGCATAAAAAGACAGTATGCTGCTGTCAGAACACCCCAACAAAATGAGGTAGTTGAGAGAAAGAACAAGACTGTAAAAGAGATGGTAAGGACTATGCTGAATGAACCAAATATGCCAAACATGTACTTGAAAGAAGTTTTTCATACAACTGTCTACATTTTGAATAGTCCAGATCAAAGTGAAATCCAATTTCACTTCATATGAACTGTGGTATGGTAAATCTGCCTCAATTAAATATTTTAGAATTTTTGGCTGCAAATGTTTTATCAAGAGAGAGAATGATAACTTAGGCGGTTTTCAATCTAAGACAGATGAAGGTATCTTCTTAGGATACTCTACTCACAACAAATCCTTTAAATGCTTTAACAATAGGCTGAATAAAATCGTTGAATCTATCAATGTCAAAATTGATGAAAATATGCTTTTAGATGTTGAACCTATGCAAGATGATGAGGAGGAAGAATTTGAACTTGATATAAATACTGAAGGCTATGAAATTGCAAAGCTTGAAACAAAATCAACAAGTCCTAAACTAGTTGAAGCAAAATCTGAAGATGCTAAAACCAGCTTTGAAAAATGTGTAACTAAAACTCCTTCAAAATATCTTGCTAGAAACCATCCTAAAGATCTGATTATAGGAGATAAATCAACAGGAGTTCAAACAAGGAAAAGAACATTTAACTATGATGAAAAATATCACATATCTAAGCTTACTGCTTTTTTTTTAATCACTCAGTTTGAGCCAAAACATTTTGATGAAGCTCTAACTGATGAATGTTGGCTTAATGCAACGCAGGATGAAATTGATCAAATTGAGAAAATTCAAACTTGGGAGCTAGTCCCAAGACCAGATGACAAAAATGTCATAGGAGGTAAGTGGATTTTTAGAAACAAACATGATGAAAATGGTCATGTTGTTTGCAACAAGGCTAGATATGTCTGCAAAATATATGCTTAGCAAGAAGGTATTGACTTTAGTGAAACCTTTGCACTAGTAGCTAGACTTGAATCAATTAGAATTTTCTTGGCATATTCTGTTTTCAAAAACTTTACTGTATATCAAATGGATGTAAAAATTGCCTTTCTGAATGGGTATTTGGATGAAGAAGTGTACATAGAACAACCTGAATGGTTTATTTGTAAAAACAAACCCAATCATGTCTATGGGTTGAAAAGGCTCTATATGGGCTGAAAAAGGCTCTATATGGCCTAAAACAAGCTCCTAGAGCTTGGTACTCTAGATTGGACAGTCATTTACTCTCAAAAGGTTTCACTAGAGGAGGAGTTGACAACAATATTTATGTTAAAATTGAAGGTTCTGATATTCTAGTTGTTGAAATCTATGGTGATGATACTATCTTTTGCTGCAACAATAGTGCTTTGAGTCAAAAATTCTCACATATTATGAAATCTGAGTTTGAAATGTCTATGTTGGGAGAATTGTCCTTCTTCTTAGGTCTTCAAATCTCTCAACTTGAATCAGGTATCTTTCTCTCTCAAACAAATAATGCAAGGGAAATGTTTAATAAATTTCAAATGGATGAATGTCATCTTGTTAGCACTCCAATGGCTACCGGCTATAAACTCAACAAGGTTGATGATTCTCTTGTTGTCAACCCAACTGATTATATGTCAATGATAGGAAACCTACTATATCTAACAACCTCAAGACCTGACATAATGCAAGTTGTTTGCATGGTTGCTCGATTTCAGTTATCTCCTAAGGAATCTCACATTAATGTTGTTATAAGGATTCCTAAATATGTACAAGGCACAATTGATTATGGACTCTGGTATCCCAAAATCAATGATTTTTCATTAGTGACATATATTGATTCTGACTGGGCTGGTTTTCTGGTTGATAGGAAAAGCACCAGTGGTGCTGCTTTCTTTCTTGGTGATCCTTTAGTGGCTTGACACAACAAAAAATAAGAATCTATTTCACTCTCTACTGTTGAAGCATAATATATTGTTGCCATTTCTTGTTGTACTCAGGTAATCTGGATGTCACATAAATTTTTTGACATGGGTATTGAAATCCCTAAACCTATTTCTATTTTGTGTGATCATACTAGTGCAATCAATATCTCAAAAAATCCTATAATGCACTCTCACACTAAACACATCGCTATTAAGTTTCATTTTATTTGTGAAAAGGTGTTGGCTAACGAGGTTTCTATGCAATATATTTCTACACAAGCACAGGTTTCTGACATTTTTACAAAACCGTTGGCTAAAGATGTTTTTGAAAGAATTAGGTCTAGATTGGGAGTTGTCTCTCAATCTCTGTTATCTTAAACAGTCTATCTTGGTGATAGGGGGAGCTAGTTAGCTCTTCCTGTAGCTCATACTTTGCTGGTCAAATGTTACATCTGCAGGTTCTTGGAAATTCAGTGTTAATTCTGGTTTATCTTTGTTGACTTCCCTTTATCCTTGTGACAAAAAGAGGGAGAATTATGAGCATTTTGTTCCAGTACTTTATTTTGACTTGGTGGCTCAGTTTTTGCCATCAAGGACAAAGGGGGAGTTTGTTGAATATCTCTTGTGATGCTCATTTGTCCTTGATGACAATATGTGTTACTCTAGCATCTTGGTGGATACTTACTCAGTTGTTTTGCTTTTCGATTGGCATGTTTACTATATTTCTGATATTATCTATGGTGGCACTAATATCTAATCTCCATGTGCAGATCTTAGTTGAGGTATTCTTGTTACAGGTTCATTGTTCCATTGATTAGGTGGCATGTTTCTGGTTTAACAACTAGTATTTCAGTGATTCACTTAATTATATGACCTTGGCATGAATCAGTGTTCAGTCTCTTGCATCTTGAAATTGTTAATTGTTTATATGATGCATCTTATTTTTCAGTATCAAGAAAACCTTAACGGGTTTCCTTAATCAACTAATAAGGGTTTATGGTATGTGGAATTGCATAGTGAGCCTAGCATGTTATTAGCCTTTATTACACTTCACAAGGCTTTGGATACTTTGAGTATATATGGATTTTTAATGGTGGCAATTGTTTTTGATCAGTGACATTATATGGTGGCAATCGACCTTGGGTAAAGGTAGTCAAATTGAGATCTTTATATGTGACATAGCTTTGTTATTAGATCTTAATAAAGGCATTGGTGGTTTGTGTCACTTAGCAAATATATGCTTTATTAAGGAAATCAGGTTCCTATGGTTTCAAATGGAAAATGAAGTCTCATGAATCGGACTTCAAGGACTTATGGTTAAGCTTTAAAAATTACTCATATCAGCCTTTCTTCAGTGATTAAATTATAAGCCATTTAAATGGCTATTAGTTATCATCGACATCTTTAGCATTTTTTTTATTGAATTCATCGACATTGTTTGCACTAGGCTGACCGCAGGTAAGGTTTTAATCATTGTATATGTCACATTGGAAGTGACTAGGCTTGTGATTAATTGGGGACATTAAGACTTAAGAATTCGATACTTTACATGAAATAATGCTAGGCATTATTGAGTCGAAATTACACATGCTTAGTCTTTGATTCGGGTAATGAGTTTGTCGGCATGATTTTGGATTGCTTTGGCCACAAACTTCTAATATCATTATGATTATTTTTAACTTATTGAGTTAGTCCTTTCAGACTTCAAACTACATCACATTTTTGTAAAGGATTTCGTTTGGAAAGCAGGGCAATCTTTGTGCTTCATTGTTTGAGGGTCTTAAACCCTATTTTGGCTGCCACCATGGAATCTTTCTCTAAGCCGTTTCTTTGCATTCACCGACTTTCTGACCTTGGACAACATATGTGGAACGTTAGAGGACCATTACAATGGTTGTTCTTTGTGTCTGCTTCCTATTGTTGGGAGAACGCCCGAAATTGGAAGGTGTCTTGGTCGCTTCTTTATCTGCAAATCTGGTAAACTCCTTCATGACAAAAACTCCATTACTATTCTCAGGTATTCATCTTTCAGACTGCCTTCCAAATCCGTTACTTCTCAGGCAATGGTTAATATGAGATAAGTTTTTTTTGCAAAAGAAAAGGTGAAATCAGTTTATTCCTTTCATGATTATATCTGAAATGATTGCTCCAAAACTTGACTGCATTTCTATTGAAGGTTATCATGTCAGTTTTTAAAAGGATTGTGATTTTTGTTTGTGGGTAATCATGATATCGTTGAATCTCTTCAGATCCTTCTTGGAATCTTCGGTAACTTCTCTTAAAAGCATGATTTTGATTATAGTGCTTAGTTCTTTCAGTTACTTGAAATTTGCAGTTGGTTTATTGGGAATTGCTCATGGTATATGTATTATTTTTTATGTTGGGTTGTTGAAGAAAATGTGTGTAGGCTGCTTGTGAAGATTAATGCTCAGTCTCCTCTTTATTTTTGGTATATTGTTTTTCTCTTCTTGTTTGGAGAAAATATTCTGCTCTAAAGAACTCTGTCTTACCTGAAAATCAACGTGACAGGAAAGTGGATATAAAACAAAAAGATCACCTCTATTTTGATTTGTAAAAAACAAGTTTCAGTTGTAACCGAAAGTTGTAATTTTCTTTGAATGTAATGATGTAATCTGTAAAAAGGTGAAAACATAGAGATTAGGGCTTTATCATTACTGAAAAACGTGAAAAGAAAAAGAAATAAAAGTATAGATTATAATAATTTTGTATGAGAGATAGGGAATTAATCTTTTTGCTGAAAAATTGGAAAACACAGTGTGTTAACAGTTTTGAACAGAATCATGGAAAATGTATGAAACAGAGTGTGAGAAAAACAAAGGAAGTGCACATCACTTAGAATTTATTTTGATGAGAATTTTTATTGAGATTGTAATTAGATTTTCCTCAAGCTATCTTAAGGTTTGATAATGGGTGGAACTTTGAAGTGTCATTATTGACATTTGAGAATTCTACACATTGTCTGTCAAGAGGCACTTGACAAAAATTAGGGAAACAGAGAGATCCTCTATATCATTGTATGTTCTATTGAAAAATAGAAAAGAGTTTGGTGGTCCTTGAGATTGGTGTCTCTAAAAAGAGGGGTTGTTACTCCTTGAGTTGGTGCTCAGAAATCAACCTATGAGGCATTGTAAAAAATAATTATTGAAATTAAAGCCTGAAAAAGGCAGTAGGTTAAGGAGTGGTTTTTCTACTTTAGGAGGGTTTTCCACTCGACATATCTTGTGTCTATTTGAGTATCTTTGGTTAATTTGATTCAGTGCTTTACTGCTTTAAATTTCTATGTTTCACTATTCTCATTTCAGTTTATGTGATTGCATTCAATACATGAATGAGTTTATCATTGATAAATCATTCATCTGGTTTATTTCAGTTTCAGTTAAATTTGGTAAAGAAGTTAATAACATTGATTCACCCCCCCCTCTTAGTGTCTTTTCACTCCAACAGAAGGATGGACATGAAGAACAATATTGTTATAAGAAGGATATTGATGAGTTGAAACATCTTCTCAAAAAGAATCACATTGATTTACCTTCTAAAATGTCTAAATGACCTCCTTCAAAATAGTCTAAAAAAGACAAAGGTGAAGCTTCTACATTAAAATATAAAGGACATGCTCTTTGTTCTCTTTCAGGTCATGGATCGAGGAGATGGCTTCTAGATTCAGGAGCTTCTCATCATATGACATCTTCTCAGTCTATATTCTCTTCTTTTCAACCTTGTACTAAATATCCTATCTTGATGGGAAACAATACATACATGAGTGTAATTGGGAAGGGATTTATTAGCTTTGAGGACAACAGTTTCCAAAATGTTTTGTGTGTTCCTCATTTGAACAATCTTCTTTCCATATATTAGATTACACATGGTGGAGATGGGAGGACTATGGAGTTCACACTTGATTCAGTCATCATTCAAGACTTGGAGAGTGGATAGATCATTGCTACTAGGGTGGTTTATCATTCATCTTGGTTGTATACCTTTTCAAAATTTGCTTCTGATGGTGGCATTATTCCTTTTATTGTTGATCACACTTCTAGTATGAACCATGATTCAAAGGAGACATTTGGATTCTTGAACTTGGGAGTTCTCACACTAGATCTAGTTTTTGAGTCAATTATTTCATCTCCTCCATCTAATGTTGCAATTGATGATGCTTGTGTTGCTATAGATATGGCTTTTTGTGATTCAATGCAGTAGGATACTCATTATCTTTCAAACATGGCTACTTTGGATGAATTTTTGATAGGTATTTCAGATTTTTTTGTGGAGTCTCATATTGTAGATTTGGGAGACATCATTGATGACATTCATCTTCTCTTTGATAGAGAAAATCCTTCTTTAGTTGTTGCAAGGGAACAGCTTGACCCTCTTGTTTAGTCTATGCATGATCTCATTCTTCATAGTTTGACAATGTGACTGTAGATCCTTTTAGAAAAAAATTTGGAGGAGGTTTCTTTGTCTTCAGAGGGGATGTTTTTGTCTTTGTATTATGTGCTACATTCATCTGTAGTAGATTCTAGATTGTCCTCTTCAGCAGTATGGCCTAAAACACCTGTTTGGAGTGTGTCAACTTTTGGCATTGAAATGGAAACACTTGAGCATGTTTTAGAGGCATCATACACCATCCATATTCTTGACATCCTACATACATTCATGGTTTTGTTTCTTCCTAAGGGGAGGAACGCTGTTCAACGAGATTGGATCATCTTCAACATTCAATGTCAAGCTTCTACCATCATTGTAGGAGACTCAACATTGAGGGGGGGCTACATTGTCTCTCTTCTTCTTCTCTCATATGGGGGGTCTTTTTCCTCACATGGGGTTTTGGATTTCTCATAAATCATTGAGAGCATTTATTTTTTATTTCTCATCTCTATTTTGGGGAGAATTTTTTTCCCACTGGGTTTTCTCTTTTTCTTCGTTTGTGAGAGATTTTATTTGCTTTGTACATGAGTACCTAACATGGTCTAGTAGCTGAGACCCATTCTTGCATCTTAGTGTCATTTGCATAATAATTTTCTACTCCCTAAGTTGCACTTAAGGGGGGGTGTTGGTGTAAATAAAGTCTTGTACCTAGTTAATCCATTACCAGGCGACTTATTTACATGTTAAGTTTACGTAGGTCCTAGGAATCTTTCTAGAAGGTGTTAGTTGTCATTAGTTGTTATCTTATCTTTTGACTTGTAACACATGTGAATCTAGGTAGTTGTGATCATTTTTTTCATGTCATATGATTAAAACACTTGTCATAATCTTATGACATCTTGTATCTCACCTTGGCTATGTAACCAAGGGGTATCTACACACACACATCACAAAATTGAATCATAATTGATAAGAATGCAGTTTATTCTTGTCATATTCAGATCTTCTCTCTTTGTGCTTTCCATTTGGCCTAGAGATCTGGGTAGGCTATCTCCACAACCAATTCTATCACATAGGAGTGAGAACAAAGCTCTGGAAGTTCCCAAAATAAGAACAAATTATCAACACCTGTGGGAATTTGCAATTTCTAAAAAAAAATAGGCACCAAAATAAAAATAGATTGCGTCACTATGTAGAGCACAAAAAATTAGCCCAAATAAAAATTTGCTCTGAAAAAAGGAGGTTGTATGGTCGAGATATGAGCCTTCAAAGTTTTCCCTTTAAAACCAAAATACAAACCGAGGGGGTAGAAAATTCTTAAAAGAGTGATGACGCAACACTGATGTATTGTTGATGTCAGCAAAACATTGGTTTAAATTTGACATGCACCTGGCCATCACAAAGGAATATGCTTGGTAAATATTCTCTGACACCTCGAGCTTAAACTTAAAGTGTAAATGACCATCGCCGGTTGGGTTCAGACGCTAGAATATTTTGTACTGACATTGAAATATTCTTCTCCAAGCGTTGGGATCTTGACTTGAATCTTTGACTAGTAGGTCGGTATATTCTGCTTATTCGTTGGTTTTAATTAAAGAACTGATGAATTTTTGCGACCGTCCATTTTTAAAAGTGTCGCTAGGATTTTTTAAGTGGGGATATCAGTTGTAGGGTGTGGGCCACCTATGTGGAGCCATGTGGCACTGTGGTGGACCCCGTGTACCCTGCCTCTACGTAGGTTTCAATTTTTTTAATTTTTTAAATAAATAATTCTTGAATACAATATAATCGAAAACTATATTTGTTTTGAAAATTTTCAAAAAAAAAATAAAAAAAAGGTATTTTTGCTTCTTTTTTAAAAAATCGTACCTTGCAATAATGGCAACTTGGGGGACCATATGATTCCTTGGACAATTTATTTTGCCTTGATGGATACATTTTTTCAAATTTGACGATTTGACAATCGATCTTAAGGTTTTTGGCCCTTTTGGACACAATGGTAGGGTCAGATTTGACCCAAAATGCTCCAAAATTGTAGTTACCTTTTAGATCTGGCAACTACTCTTCAACTTCAAACCCTCATAGATCTAGCCTCATATGTTTGATTTGGATGAAACAAAAGGAAAAATCGATTGTCTTGAACACCATAAACTCAATGGTGAACTCATATTTGCACTAACAAACTCCAATTTGGAACTACAATACAAAACCACAAAGAGGAACCCTCCCAATATTTGATATTTTAATCAATCTTTTCTAATTCTCTAGATCATCATACGATGCAAGAGAAAAGCATACTCAAATTATCAAGATCTACCAAGATCTCTCCAAAAATACTATCCAATGAAACCCAACCTATTTTGATACCATGTTAGAATTGGCTATGTAGATACCCAAGATCTAGAGGCCAAATGGAAAGCATAAAGAGATCAATATGCAATGCTCAAGATTGCAATGGAATTGATTATCCCAAAAAGTTCAATGAATTATAAATGAAAACCCCTTGGTTATCTAGCCAAGGTGAGACATAAGATGTCATAAGATTATGACAAGTGTCGTAATCTTATGATAGAAGACAACTAATCATAACTATCTAGAAAAAGATAAAATCTAGACATGACAACTAAGTCTTATAGAAAGTGTAGACATCTAAATTTGACCACTTCCACATGGTTAAAATCGTCTATTCTATTCATCTATTTCATTAATAATGATTAAATAATTTATTTAATCATTATTTCATTTTTTGCCTAAAGTTCCCAAAGTATATAATTGAATAATTAAATACTTTACCTTACACCTTTTCTTCTCTAAATTAAATAAATAAGACAATTTATTTAATTTAGTCACTTAAGCTTTTGATTAAAAAATAATTTTTAATTCCTCATTTTCTCTCTCCTTGTCACATTCTCCATAATCCTCTTTTAATCTAGATTAAATTAATTAATCCATGATTAGGATGTGCACCACTTAATCAAGATTAGTGTAACATGCTCCATAATCTCCCATTTGCTTCCAATCTCTCATTAATTATCCTAATCTTGTGTTTGCACAACCTTAATCAAGGTCATTAGCCACATTTAGCATACATATTTTGGTCAATCTTTCCACTTGTCTTTCTTGGCCTTGACTCCCTTTCCCATGTGAATTTTTAATTCACATTTATTCACTCAAGGCTCCTCTCTTCCCCATGTGAATTTTTAATTCACTTTTATTCCTCCAAAGAATCTTCTCTTCCCCATGCAAGTTCTAGAACCTTTGACTTGTCACATCAAGTCACATGTGGGTGAATCCTACTTTTTTAAGGACCTTGTTTTATCCAAGGTACTTTCCACCTCTCCTTTGGGAACCTTGTCGTATCCACAAGATTTCCCAATCATGTGAATTTTTAATTTACTTTTATTCACCCAAGATTCTCCTTTCCCCCATGTGATCATTGAGAGGTCACATCATCTTTTTTCCAAGGTACCTGTCTTTCATCCACATCATGTACCTTCCTTCCACCTCACTTACACATCATCTCACCCTAAGCCATCTCACATTCCACATGTCAAGATGTGAGGGTTTGTGAGTCCTCAACTCACCATAGCCCTCCATCTTGACCTTGTTGGCTTAATCTCAACCGTTGAATTGTCTATAGAATTCAAATTGTTCTATAAATACCCCCTCCCTTCTCTCATTTGAACAATCAATTTTTTTCTATCAAAACTCTTGCAAATTCTCCATTTGAGCTTATCTTGCCTTTATCATAGTATTTTGAATTCACCATTACCGTGTCTTCACTCATCTTGCATATCACTTTGCATATTTGATTTAAATTGCCATCCAAAGAGCACACAAAACATCCAAAGATCAAGGGCCAACGAAGGAAGAAGCATCACAAAAGAGGTATAATCACTTATCCATTTGTTATCTTACTTCTTTGGAATTTCTTTCCTTAGGCTAATCTTGAGGTGTACTCTTTATGTTATTTTTTTTATTGCATTAATAGTTTGTTTAACATCTCATAACATGACTTAACATTTTAGGGATCATAGAAAGAATCTTAGAACCTAGAAGTAAACTTAACATGTGAATATGTCTAACTAGGTACAATATTTTATTTACACCAACACTATCTAATAATAAAATCAAAATTGATAAGACTTTGATATCAATTAAAAGGAAGACCTTGCTTCCTTTCATACCAAACTATCTCCTTTTATACTAGTTTAAATCAAATCTACTTGATTATTTATTCTCTTCATGAGTTATTGTATGCAATCTGATTTAATACCATAATTATATATGAATCTAGTTTACTTAACTTTCAAAATCTCAAAGACCCTTTATTATCCACCTCAAAGAAAAACAAAATCTAAAATTAAATATTTAAAAAAATGAATGAATGATTTTTTAATAATATCTAATGAAATAATCTATAAGAGAAAAAGCAAGTAGTAAAAAAAATTCAAAACTACAACCACCATGAAGACACAAAGACATCCCTTAAAATCCTTATAAATTTTTAAAACCCTTTATAATATTGAATCTTCTACTAGAAATGTCAAATAAAAATACTCTAATAACTATTACTTCTAATAAGTTCTCTCTACCATTAATATGATATACAATACAATCAATCCACTTCTCTCTACCATTAATTTCAATGCCTGGCACTAGCGAATGGGGGAGAATGAAGGGCACGATAGACCTTGGAAATCCTCCCGCTAAGAAACCTTCAAACCCTAAGGCTGCCGAGTTTGCTTTCAAAGTTGTAGAGTCACTAACCCAATATTGGGAAATAATTAGGTATTTATATGCAATTATTCTAATTTCCAAGAAAATAAATCTTGATAGCCGACATTGGACATTTAAAATTTAAATAATAAAATGCCACCTTCAACATATTCAATTTTGGAGGAAAAATAGGGGGACTAAGTCACTCTAGGCAACTATATCCCAACCCTATTTTGCGGGACTTAAGGTGTCGAGGATAAAATATTAAATGAATGCTTTGGAATTTGTTAGTAAATATTAAAATGGCCCATAAAATGTATAATTTAGGAAATTAGGTGTTCAATTAGGTCCATCCGCCTAGGGGAGAGCAAAACATAATGTGAAATTGTCAAGGGCGACAATTTACAACGCTACATTAGTATACTCCTAGCCCTCTCCATCAACATCCTACTCATCCTCTCTACAACTCAATTCTTTTGAGGTGTCTATGGATTTGTTTTATGCCTTTCAATCCCATGTTCTTTACATAACCTATCAAAACTTGCAAAATAAAACTCACCACCATTATCAATCCTCAAACACTTAATATTTTTACCAGTCTAATTTTCAACAAAAGCCTTAAACTCTTTGAACCGACTAAAGACTTTAGATTTAATTTTGAGGAAAGAAAAAAATGCCATTCTATTGTAGTCAATAATAAATGATACAAAATACATAGATTTAGAAACTGAATCTAGCAATGAACACAACCAAGTCATGCAACGATCCTCCTCCATTTCCACACCAATGGTGTTCAACTAGGCAACAAGCATGTTTAATGCATTTGGATGAATTTTGACATATCCTCTTTCTTCCATCCTTAGAGAAAATAATTTTTTTCACGAGAACAACTTATTAGTGATTTAGCTTGATAAATTTGAGCAATTTTATTTCAATTTTTTTAGTAGTCTTCTTTTCATATACATTCAAAAGTACAGTCACCCAAACAAAGTCTCATCAGATCCTTAGTCTTTCGATCCATTTGATTTAAATCTTCTTGTTTCATGCTCAATGATATCTTTCCAGATACAACAAGCCATGAATCTTGATCTACAAACATCTCTTCCATCTCGAACTTTCACAACTCAAAGTTGCCTCTATTAAACTTTTCAATCTCTATTCTTCCAGCTATGCTAGTTATCTCCTTTCTCTAATGGGATCACAAGATGTTTTGCAACAAACTCAAGCTCAAAGAAGATTAGTACAAAAAACCCCCTATCCAACAATAGAATCAAAACTGGTGAGACTTTGATACCAATTGAAAAGAAGCAATGTGCACATACCTCACTTCCTTTCATATCAAACTATCTCATTTTATACTAGTTTGAATCAAAACTACTTGATTATTTATTCTCTTCATGAATTATTGTATGCAATCCCATTTAATACCATAATTATATATAAATTTGATTTACTTAACTTTCAAAATCTCAAAGACCCTTTATTATCTACCTCAAAGAAAAAATAAATGAATGACTGGTTTTTTAATAATATCTAATGAAAATAATATATAAGATCAAAAACCATGATAACAAAATTTCAAAACTACAACCACAATGAAGATACAAAGATATCCCCTAAAATATTTGGAAAAAGTTAGGCAACATACAATCTGACCATTTAACCAGATTTATTAATTAATTAAAAATAAAAATACAATATTATCTCTCTTTTTAATTAATTAATAAATCTGATCAAATAACCAGATTGTATGCTGCGTAGCCTTTTCCAAAATCCTAATAAATTTTTAAAAGCTTTTATAATATTGAATCTTCTGCCAGAAATGTCAAATAAAAATACTCTCATAACTAGTTACTTCTAATAAGTTCTTTCTATCATTCGTATGATGTACAGTACAATCAATCTACTCTCTCTTATACAGTTGTAGTCGACTTCATGAAAGTAAATTCTCTGATGTACAGTCGGAATCGACTCCATTAAAATAAATTCTCTACTGTACAGATGCTATAGACGTCTCCACCATTAATATCCTGCCCATTAAATTAAATTCTGTGACATCAATTGTCTTTCAAAAGCTACTTTGGTAGTATGTACGAGGTAAAATTCTGGAAAAAATTCACGGATCCCAGGGAGATGTACAATGTACAAGTAGAGGATGGTGGAGAATATAGCTAGTACGTATAAAATCTCTTTGAAATCCTTTAAAATCCATTCATTGATTCATTTACCGAAACATACAACTAGAATGTATGGGGGAAGGTACTGTACAACTTTTTTTAACTTCACAGCTCTTAAAGCAGTAAAGAGAAGGAACACTTTTCTAAAAGATATTATTTATGTTATATGAAAATTTTGAGTGACAAAAAGATACCATCAATCTTATAAACTTTTGAGTGGGTAAAATAATTCTGCAATTTGACAATCTTCTAATGAAAGATTTTAAGGACCACTGTTAGTTTAAATAGTCTAAGAGATCAAGAGTCGATCTAAGAGTCGCATCATAGGACACTTTCAAATTAAACATAATTAAAATCATTTTTTATACAGTCAATCGAAATCATTCACATCACCGTACAGTATGCTTTCCTTGCTTTTCTTTGCATAAAGATACTGTTCTTTGCTTAACGGGCAAGACTACCCCAACTATTTTTTTCGAAAAGATTGATGTTTTCATTATAAAGAGCAGATTACAACTGTGATTTAGACTATACCGTAGTGCCATATTGTATGAATTTATGTAAGATTGAAGCTTAACTTTGCAGATATGTATAGCACAATGGAAGCAGCCAAGAAATTTAACGGGCGGCGCAGCGGGAGTAAGGGTTCCCGGAAGAACGATGTGGCAAAAATGTTCGAGGATTTGGTGCTCAAATGGACTCTCGATGATATCATGAATGAAAATCTCTATGCTGAGAAGGTCAGATACCCATAAACTTCATGTTTTTATGTTTTAAACTGCATATAAGTTGAAGTTTGCAATTTATTCGTAGAAAAACTTGAGGGGATGAATGACTGTTGTTTTTGAATTGAAAAGTGAAGTCTAATTTTTAAGTCGATGTTTTTCCTTTTTTGAAGAGAAGTTCATCTTTTTAAAATTGAAGCTCAAAATATGCATATACATAGACAGTTGGCTTAGAGAACCTGAGATATTTGATTGGTCTGATAGTAGATGAAGAGATTATATGTGAATTTTGAGAGATAGAGGTGTGAATTTATAATGGAGAGTGTATCTGAGATAGACTTAAAGGAGTTTTCGGAACAATAATGTGACATAAATGTTTGAGGAATTGGTGTTTAAATGGACTTTCCATTATATGTTTGAATTTGAAGAGGTAGAGTTGTGTGAATCTGGATAGAATATCTTAAACTTTAAAGAAATAGCTTGGAGGAGTTTCCAGATCAACAATGTGAGATATCTGAGGAATTGGTGCTCAAATAGACTCCCCACGACATCATGAATGGAAATATCTTTGTTCAATAGGATTGAAATTTGCAATTTATTGTCACTTGTTATATTTCATTCAAATAATTTTTTTGTAGAGATGTATGACTTTAATTTTGTAAATTGAAAAGTGAAGTTTAACTTTTTAAAGTCTATCTTTTTAAAATTGAAATTCAAAAGATACATAGAAAGTTAACTCAAAAGAAACAGGAATATATCTGATTGATCTGATAGTAAATGAAGAGATTGTATGTTCGATGTAAAATTGTGAAAATCATATCTTCAAATTCTAAAGAGATAAAGTTGTACCTTAGAATAATATAAGATAAATGAAGAATTAACAATTTCAATAAACAGGAATATATCTGATTGATCTGATAGTAAATGAAGAGATTGTATGTTCGATGTAAAATTGTGAAAATCATATCTTCAAATTCTAAAGAGATAAAGTTGTACCTTAGAATAATATAAGATAAATGAAGAATTAACAATTTCAATAAACTAGTACCTTTCTTGGAAATGGTTTAATCAAATTTATTGCTGGAATACGATTGAGAAAACAGAAAACCAACTTCTGAAATGGAAGATAGGTTTAATCAAATTTATTGCTGGAATACGATTGAGAAAACAGAAAACTAACTTCTGAAATGGAAGATAGGTTTAATCAAATTTATTGCTGGAATACGATTGAGAAAACAGCAAACCAACTTCTGAAATGGACTACTATCTTCCCTGTTTTGAAAAGTGAAGTCAAAACATTTTAAATCCCTGTTTTGGGAAGACAAGTTTTATATTTTTAAATTAAAAGCTCTAACTAAACATGGAAATCTAACGGAGACAAGTAATTGTGCTGGTTAACTTTGTCAGCATGTAGCGATTGATTGTAATATCGTAGAACCTTTGTTTTGTTTTTGAAATATTGAATGGCCTCTTATCTATCTATAACTAAGGTTTGGAGGTGTGACTCATCATGCAACTCGCCACACAAGCACATCTATTGAGAAGTGTCTAAAATTTGACTTTTTAAAGATTCGATCAAAGTTAATCATGGGACCCCCAATAGTTGAACAAAAAATATCATTTGTTGCTTGTAGAATATCGTATTTTTATTTACAATAAAATGAATATGCAACCTAAATGGACCAAATACCTATTGGTAACCATAAATCTTTGATATCTCTAGCTTTTATATTCAACACATATGAACCAATAGTTGAACACAAAAAAACTATTTGTTGTTATAAAAACAACACATGATTATTTAAAATACATATTATATCAAACAAAAAAGGACCAATAGTTGAACACTAAAACTTTTTAAAAATCATTCACATTTAATGGGAAAATACATGATATTTATTGTGCTCATCTTTTATATTTGTGATAGGACAAACTATTAATATAAAATATTCCAATGATTGTACATTGCTACCCCAATAGTTGTAACATAAGAACAATTTTTTTTTCACTATGATAACAATACTTGTTTAAATGAGTGTCTTATTTTATTAAATGAATATTTTATTTTTTAAATGACACATTTATAGTAGATAGTTATGATATTTTATTTGAGACAAAAAAATACTTATTTCACTTCTTCATGAATGTATTTATATTTTTTTATATAACATTTAGAGGTTCTCACGTGTTCAAGTATGGGTCCACTTTTGATCAACATTTGATTATTTTTTAATTTACATTTGGACTATTTACAATATATAGTATAAATATGTGGTAAGATTGGATATTATAATCACAATTGACTCCTCCACAACTATTGTCCCCTCTCCCCTATATAATTTGTATATGTACAACATTACAATGTAGTTTTACTAAATTAATTAGTAATTTGAAATTTGAAGTTATTTTATACTACATTTAAAAAATTCATAATAAATATTAAATAAAAAGTGCATATATCAATATGTGAGAGTATACATATATACATAATATTTTAGGTCATTTATATTGATATGTCAATATGTTATTATTTTTTGTCATTTATATTGGTATGTGAATAGATATACTATATTCTTTGTTATGAGTTTTCTAGATGGACTTGTTTTTCCTATTTACTTTATATTGTTTTGAGGTGTACACATTCATCATTTCAAATTCAAATCTATGACCTCTATTATAAATACACATAATATAATATCATGTCAATTTAAATTGTACTCTTTATACATATATAATGTATTATGTGCATATATAATAATATTATGTACAAATATAAGGTAATTATTTTTCTATTTATCTTATATTATTTTGAATTGTACAACCTTATGCAAACATATGGACACATGCATATGCATAAAGAAAGAAATTTTTCCTAAGTTGTTGGTTTGGGTTTGGTATGTAGATGTGACAAAAAAATTTTAGGGTTTGCGTTCATTTATAAAAAAAAATCATAAACATATACATATTTGCATCCTAAGAACATAAAATAGTTCATAATATCATAAAAACAAAATCACCAAAAAAAAAAGCTTTAATATCAATTTGTCAAACTCATATGTTATAATAAATATTCATTGTTCAATATTAAAATGATAATATCAACAATCGATGCCATATGGGTCTTTGAAAATATCATCATCATCCTTGACATTAGATGATGTAGGAAGATTAGAAGAACCACAAGTAGTGCTATTGATATATGTAGTAAAAGTATGTGGATGTAGGAAGATTAGAAGAACCACAAGTAGTGCTATTGATATTTGTACGAAAAGTATGTGGACTATTTGACTCCTCTACAAATGAAGCATGTTAGGAAGAAGAAGCATCGAATTCAATATGATTTGGCTCTATATATACAAAACTTCATTTTCCCTTCCTTATAGTCATTTTGTTTATGCAATAGAAGAAACAAATTGGAATGCAAATTAAAATAACCTCAATGATTTTTTATAAGAAGTATTCATTACTCTCTAATTAGAAGGTCTCATGAGGGTGAGTGGGAGCATAGCAGCAAAAATCGTTTGGGGAAAAAATCGGCAAACCAAAGAATCAAGATTTTTTGAAAAATCGTGGAAAAAATCGGATTTGAAAAAAAAAAACGTAATTTTTTTTTAGAAAAATAGACAAAACCTACTTTTTTTTTTAACATTTTCATGAAATTTTTGAAAATAACGACTAGCGCGAACATATTAATAACAAAAAAACATGAGTTTTCTGGGTTTTTTTCGCACGTTTTAGGGTTCCAGATTTTTTGCATTTTTTTAACGATTTTTTTGATGTTTAAATCGCGATTTTTAACGATTTTTTTGCAGGGTCAACGGAACCCAAAAAATTGAAATTTTTTTGGAGGAAAAAATCGAGAACCTTGCAGAGTTTTTAAAAATTGCGATTTTTACGATTTTTTGCAGATTTATACTTCTATGAGTGGGAGCATGTGGTTGATGAATGCTGATTGATATATTATTCAAATAAATAACAATTTTATAAGATACAACAATAGATTACATGAGAAAAAATAATATGTTGGAGCTAAATAAATGTATTAAAATATATCATAATGTTATCAAATAATGAAATAAACAACATATAAATATGAATCAAATCTGTTGTACTATAACTTCTTGTCACTTCCCATACAAATACTTGCTGGAAAATAACTTTTAAATGAGACTTCCCTTAGGAAACCAAATCGGGGTTTTGTCCTTTGATTGCCAAAAACCAAAATTTGTGTCCTTGAATCCTAAAGTTGAATACAAGGTTCAAATTATGACATAAAAGGCTAAACAAATTGGAAGATGTCTCAAAGACAACCATACACCTCAACATACAACATCAACAAGGAATAAATTTCCAACACACCACTTTCTCTTTCAAGGATAACAACTAAAATTTTAATGAGATTATTTGCCCAAAAGAGCCTCCACTTTGTTATGAATACCAAATTGTGATTCCTTATTAATATCTTGTCAGAGAATTTGTTGTTAAGAAGTTGCCAAGTGTCCTGAGGTTATCACAACCCTTTTATGAAAACCCACACCATAATATTTTATTTATTATTTTATTGTTGCTATTAAACCCTGGCCTCTTTATTAATTTATTTTAATTTCCTATCAAGAAAATAAAGATAGGGCCCCAATAAACTAACTAATTAAAAAGGGACATTACAAGCCAAACCTTTTTGAAACTACTTTCCCACAAGCAATGTAAAGGGTTCTCAATAATCTCTAGTCCCTCCCATGTAGCATCTTCTACAAATAGGTTCCTCCAACGAACTAAGTATCTTGATATTGTTTTACTCCTTAGCTTCTTCTCTCATGTATTGATGATGGCTTTTGACACCAAATGAGCTTTCCTTTATCATTCAATGGTATACTCTACTAATGGTGTAATACATTGTCCAAGTGCCCTTTTGAGGTAAGGCACATGGAAAACATTGTGAATTTGGCTATTTGTTGGCAATTCCAACTCACAAGTAGCTTTACCAATTCTCCTCAAAATCTTGTAAGGCCCATAGAAGTGATGTTTGAGCTTTTTAGTCTCATTCTACTTAATGAAAGTCTATTTATGAGGCTATGTAGCTATGGATACCATATCCCTATTATCGAAGAATCTCCTATTGTGGTGTTGACCAACATAAAACTTTTTATTCTAGCTTTATTGGAGATGATCTTTGAGTGACCTTAGAATGATTTGGCTATGCTTCACCAAGCCATTAGCTATCGATGGTCAACTATTTATGAATACTAAATAAATGAAGTTTAGTGCATCATAACCATACAATATCATAAATGGAGACATGCCAATGAACATATGATGGGTGGTATTTTTGTAGAATTCTCCAAGGAACAACCACTTGACCCATGTTTCTTGTTGTTCACTGACAATTTTCCAAATATCCTTCAATCCACTTATTTACCATCTTTGTGTGTTCATCTAATTGTGGGTGATGAATAGCACTGGAAGTAAGTTTGGTACCAGTCAAATGCAACAACTCTTGGTAGAAAGAGTTCAAAAATTTGTTATCCCTATAATTGACAATTGTTTTAGCAAACCATTTAACCTAAACACCTCTCAAAAAATAAATTTGTCACCTAATTTGCTTTGGATCATATAGGAAAGGAAAATAAGCGTACATACTTAGCCTATCATTTACAATATAAAACAATCCTTACTATTTATCTTGGAAAGACCTATGATGAAATCAATGGATGCACTTTCCCATTTTATTAGGATTAGGGGCTGTAGAAAACTTCCAAGAAAGGTACTACCTACTTTATTTTGTTAGAAAGTGGCACACTCCCTAATGTGCTTGATAATATCCTACTTAAGACCCTTCCATGAGAATCTTTCTCTAATATTTTTTTGTCTTGTAGAATCTTGGGTGTTTAGCTAGGAGTGTATCATGTAGTGTTCTCTAAACCTTCTCCTTTATTTTAAATTTAGGGACCAAGAAGATTTATTTTATAAAGAATGAGGCCATATGCCACTATGAATCTATCATTTCTCACACCCTCATCCAAAAGGTTAGTAGAAAATGTATTTTTAAAAATATTTTTCCATAATAGAAACCTTCCAATTGGAAGAAACAATATAAGTGGAGTAGGGAGTAAGCATCCTAGAAAGAGAATCAACAAGTACATTTTGTTTTTTGTTCATATATTTAATATCAAAATGATAGGCTTGGAGCTTACCCATTTTTCAGTCATTCAAGTCACATTGGCCAAGAAAGAACTTCAAATTATTGTGATACATTTTCACCACAAATCTTCCTAAACTAGGTATTGTTGGAACTTGGCCAAAACATGCATGATAGCAAGCATCTTTTTGTCACAAATGGAGAATATTTTTGTGACTTTCAATTTATTGCTTTCAAATGCTATGGGATATACAATCTACATTTATACTGCTCCAATACCGTCATATGAAGCATCACATTCTACAACAAATTGTTGTGAGAAATATAAAATATCAATTATAGAGAACAAATTCATTACCTCTTTGAGCTTGTTTAATGCCTCTTGAGTAGTCATTCCATGGGAAAGTCTCCTTTCTAGTCATATTAATTAAAGATGGTGCCAATTGAGAAAACCTCCCAACAAATCTCTTGTAGTAACAAAAAAGGCCAAAGAACACCCTCAATTATGTCAATGTGGTAGGAGGTGGCCAATAGAAGATGGCTTGGATATTTTGTTGATCCACTTCGAAACTGAGAAATAATGTATGACTCAAATAAAAAATCTTGGTTATCCCAAACCCACACTTATATTCTTTTGTAAAGAGAGCCTATTGCTTTAATATTCAAAGGATTGTATTTAAATGCTTCCAGTTTTCTTTCCAAGTTTTGTTCTAAATCAATATGTCATCAAAGAAAACTAAAATAATTCTTGTGTATAGAGTGTGAATACTTGATTTGTACATAACTAGAAGGTGATTGTAGCATTTGTCAAGGTGAAAGACATGACCAAGAATTCAAAGTGACAAAAATTATATTTGAATTTTATCCTATATACATCCTCATCTCACTCATAAATTTGGTAGTATCTCGACTTTAAATCAATCTTTGAAAAGTAAACGACTCTAAGCAACTCATCAATAGCCTCATTGATTCTAGGAATTAGATAGTTGTTCTTGATCATCTTTTTGTTCAATGCTCTATTGTCTATACACATCCTCATTGTACATCTTTTTTCTTCACATGCACTATAAACAATGCAAAAGGACTAGAAATAGCCTTGATGTGAATTGTCTCCAATAATCTCTTTATGGCCTTTTCTATCTCTTCTTTGTAATTCTCAAATGGTGGTAATGGTTGGTCATGAGAGGTTTATAATTTGGTTCCAACTCTATTATGTGCTATAATCGTCTATTTTAGAGTAACCTTGGAGGCAATTCACTAACACCGCACTATGCTTATTCAAAATATTTTAAATATCAATATAAATATAGTGCTCACCCATAGATGAATTTTTAGGGATCACCAAATACCTTGCTACCCAAGCAATTTGTCCCTTGCAAAATGTCATGTCTATTCTTTTAGTTGTGACCACTTGTGACGATTCATTAGAGATACCTCTAAGTGTTGCATTTTTCCCTTCATATTTAAACTAAGTTAGCTCCATGGATTCATAGTTCTATGAAAAATAACTAAGGGAACCTAACCATTATATACCCAAAACCCTGTCAGCCTCTCATTCACCTCATGATCATTGATGGATAGCTTGAATTGAAAGATTATCTTGGTGCATGGAATAGTGAATCTATCGGAAACAATAAAATCGAACCCAACAAAGCATTTAACCTTCAACCCTCTCTTAACCATTAAGCCTTCATTAAATGAATTTGTAGGTAGCTCCATTATCAATAAGCATTGTGATTTGTTTTCTGAATAACACTCCTCTAACCTTAAACGGATGATATCAAGGTACTCTTGAAAGAGTTGCAGGTGTGTCGTTGCTTGTGCTTGAATCTCCATCCTCCAATTTTTCTAGTTCATGCTCATCTACGATTGGTTGTGAGTTAGGTTCTTTAGAATTTGTATCATCATTAGATACCACCTCAATATAATGGACTTATTCCTTACCAAGACATATATGACTAGGTTCCCATGACTCCTTGCAGGAAAAAAAAAGTTTCTTTCTCTTGAGTTCATTTTTGATGTAAGCATTTGCCTTTTTCGTTGTATTTAGTTGTGTGATTTTTTTAGGAGTATGAGTTAAATCCTCCTTTTTCAAAATTTACCTTGTGCTAACCAAAGGTCTTGTAGTATTGGGTGTTTGCATTGTTCTTGTTCCTTCTCAGCCCGGAGGTCTTGTAGAATGATGAAGTGTTGTGCAAGGAGTCTTGGTAGTCGGTTAAAAAAGGTGGTCTACTTCATCGTTTATTTGCAAATTATTCCAAATCACGTCCCGAGGGATCTATCTTTTGACGGATTCCCTCCGAACCTGTATCTTGATCGATATATCCCACAGATTTACCAGGTCTTGCATGAGTTCTTCTCTTTCTTCCTTAGTTTCTATAGGTTCCTCGGCTGGCTGTCCCATTTTGATTGCTACCTTTTTCTATTTGCGTACTTGACCAGATCTCTTATACGCAATAATGCCGAATGTTTGAGGTTAACTCTACTTGATTGATTAATACAGAGAAAAAAGTGAAGTATATACGAGAATATTACAGAACAACAATTTAGAAAGATATGTCATTAGATTCATTCAAAATGCCTTTACAAAATGTTCTAGGAATCTATGCATGCGGTCCCTAATCATTTGTACATTGAGAACTATATAAGATGGCTGATGATGGTTGAGCACTACCAACTGTCGACAACTGTCAATGGTAGGGAACTAATTTTTCCGATTACAAGAAAACAATTATAATTATTTACTTTGCTGATTACAATGAGACTTATTAGGATTATTTTGGAGTACACTTAGGCAGAGTTAAAACACGAAACTTGGCCAAGTGAGTAATCTCACTTTAAAATATCCAATCTGAAATCACCAAAAAAGGATTTCTTGTTTGGGAGAAAATTATGTTCAAACACAGGTGTCATAATTTAGCAGGCAGAGCTACACTTAAAAGAAAAACTACTGAAAATGCACACCCAAAAGGTGTTTGGCTGATAAATTTGACATCTTACATGCACATTTCCGAATATTCAATAAAATTCTGAAATCCTGCTGAAAGGAGATACCATGGGGGAGTTATGCACAACCATTTTAAGGAGTTTCTAGAGTCCAAACAGTTCACAACAAGAGAAATAAAGCAAAAACATGGTCAGATGAAAGGATTACTTCCTTTGAGTTCTCAAATCAGCCAGTGGGAGTCTAAAGGCTACTCAGAAAAATAAAAACCTTCTAACCCCCTCATTTAATGCATGTATAAAATCCTTTGTATTAAATGCAACTTTTATCTTAAGGAGAAGCATGCCTGCACATCCCTAAAACTATAAAATGAATGTAACTAAACTACTTGATCAACATCCGCAAGTGTATAGAAAGCATGACAGGATTTCATAAGTGCCTTGCATCATGAAAAATTCCAGTCATTCAGTCATAAGTCATTGTTCCAAAGGCTAATGAAGAGAAAGGTAGAAAAGCCTAAGGATCACCTGTAACCGTTAATTCTCATAAGCATAATGTAGATAATACTGATCTTCTCAAAGAGTTCAATTGTCATTCAAGGCATAGCACATTGAGGTTACATTCATAAGGGTCTAGCTTACTTCTAGTCCATGAAAGAATTCAACTTTCAACTATGTTACTTGGTCCCTTTGAAACCCCTTACCATACTTGTATGAGTCTAGTTTGAGGTTGGCTTTAGGGCTGGTTCTCATCTAGGTTCGCCTAGGGTCCCGTCTAGGCACCCCAAGTTTCTTGTGGGTCCTTGCGCCCAAATGTAATGTCCCCCTTTTTGGCGTAATCTTGTTTGATGGTGGTTAGCCTTTTCTTGGACCCTTGTGGGCTAGCTGGATTGGTTAGAGGGTCAGTGGTGTTTTCTAGAGGAGTTGATCGTTCTCGTTTTCAGAGCTTAGTGATTGGTTCACAGCAAGCCTTGGCATTTCAGGAGTTGACAGCTTCTGACGGCACATAATTCTATGGAGATTTGAGGAAGTTATGTTTATTTGAGTGATTTAAGTTATTAATTAACTTATTATTATTTTATAAAGTCAAATTGACTTTATCACTTTTATATCACTTAAATATTCATAAAAAGGGTGATTTAAAATTAAATCACTTAATCATTTAAGTGGGCACCAAATATTAAGTTCTTAACTATTGAAAAGGACTTAATATTATTTTAAAAAGATTTAAATGATGAAAAAGGCGTATCTTCTTGGAAATGTGCGCCTTTTTGATATAAAGGCATTTTGGGCAATGAGAAGATTATTCATGATTATTTCGACTTTGCCTTTGGTTTCTTCTTGTGCTTTCACTTGTGATCAGGGTTTTGAACAATCTTCCATTGGAGAACGATATCTCTTCAATGTTGAGCACTTTTGAGATTGTGAGAGACCAGTCGAATTTGTGCAAATGGTGAGAGCTTCATACAGAGGTTCTACATGCTTCAATCAGGGTTTATTTATTTAGTATTCAGTTGTTGGCAATAAGGAGGGGGGTTACTTCATCCAGAGCCGCCATCTTCAGCAGATTTGCAGCTACAGGTTGGATTCTTCAGAGACTTCATTGGGCCGTACCTTTGCATTGGGATTTGTGCCTCTTTGGAGAAGGGCGTGTGAAGCTAGAGACTAGGGCGCTTTCCTTTGGGCTCTTGTTTGAGCTTCATCATGGGCGGCTATCACTATTACTGCATTGTATCTGGTTTTTGAGTGGGAGAAGTCATTTCTGGAGGTTAGAAGTCCATTTATGCCAGTTTTCACCATTCTTGGCTGGCGAGTTGGCTTACTTTTTATATAAAATATCTGGAAACATTCTGGTATGTTTAGCACTTATGATCTATTGGTTATTGTGAAATAATACCTTCTGCATTTACATTCTGTAGAAATTAGCTTTGTTTCTCAATTTATGAGCTTTAATATGATGCGCCCCTTCTCTTCTGTCTACAAACTTTCTCTCTAAAAAACAAATAAAATACATTAAGACTTAAGAAATCTTGGGGTTTGAGTTGAGAGCCAGCAGGGCTCATCACAGTGGTATCAGAGCTTATTAATCCTGCCAGCTTGTGGGAAGGTTTGAAAACAAAATTTATATTGATCATATAGTGACTTCCGATGTGACCAGCACTTTTTTTTTTTTTTTTTCAGTCATGGGTGATAGAAGGGAAGAAATACTTAGTGTGTTTGGAGAATATGATACTCTTCCTCAATCTGTTAAAACAGATTTATCTCAATAATTTCATGGACTCTCATCCAAAGCTATGCTATAAGACTGATTTGGTTAAAAGACAATATCATAAGGTAGCTCAAGATCTATTTGCACGTAGAGATGCTTCACGTAATGACAGACAAATTGTATCTAGTGATGGGAATTGGTTGGCTAGAACTATACAGGAACAAGGTGTGAAACTTGGTGAGATTCCACAGTCTAGGTATGATACATTATGCATTCTTAGGAGGTTGGAAGAACATCTCAATTTGATAGAGCATTCACCTTCGACATCACTTCGGATAGCTATGGATCCTGTAATGAAGGTGTTGAGTGAGCATAGGTATTTGAGACATAATGATAGTGAGACCAGGCTTGCTATTGCCCTATGCTATAGTCAGATTTTGAGGCTCACAGTTCCTCTGACTCCTTATACAGGTGATACCATGAGAGAGGTTTTTCAGCTACTCATTGACTGTATGGCTGGGATAGGAGACATTGGGAGTCCTAACTATGCACAAAGGGTTAAGGTCTTGGAGCTCATGGCATAGGTTAGATCATGTGTTGCCATGCTTGACTTTGATTGTTGCAGTTATTCAGAGTCTTTGTGGAATCCATTAGTTCAGGGCATGACAGGTGCATACAAGACTACATGAGAGATATCATGATCTCCATTGTGGACAACATTGATAGCATATCTCAGCCCATTATGACACTTCTTCTAGCAGTACACAAGCGTGAGAAATTAACATCTCCAGCTGCCTATGTGTTGGTATGTGGTGTCTTTGATCAATGCAAAGACAGATTGGAACCTTGTTGGGTTGAGGAGGAGCCTATGGAGGAGAAGAAGGGCAAATTTGAGGAGGAAGTGGTCATTATCAACGTTCAAGAAACTGTTTTCAGTCATGATAACAAGACTTTTTTTTATAACAGCAGTTGTCCACTTGAGCGTGAAGATGAATTGGTAGTCATGGCAAGTCCAGAAAGTGTTGTGGGAGAGACCTTGAGCAATGGCGTACAAGGTACAGGTGTCAGATATGAAGATAGCATGGAGAATTTGAGCCACAGCAGTTCTGATTTACATGACAGCAGTAGTAAAACTTTGCATCAGAATGGGACAGCAGTGACTACTAGTGTACAGGATGCTACCAATGAGTTATCACATGAAAGTACTCAAGAATTGGGTACTAATGGTGCATTGTATGTTGAAGATTCATGCCATGATGAGTCTGATTTTTCAAATCAGAATCAGACCTTAGAAAATTCATTAGTTGGCATAGAATCCCAGGATTGTGAGTCAAATGGACATTCAGTGACTTTGGTGGTGGAAGTGGGTACAGATATTGTCATATCAGCAACTTCTACTTTACCAGTAGAGCCATCCGAGAAGGTATATAGTAGTACCTTAGATGTTGATGTGTGCACAGTGGTTAGCACACATGATGCTGTTGATCATGTGGTGAGTGTTGAGGATTCAGCATCATACCATAGTGTTGATTTGGGCAGAGATGATGTGTCACAGGGGTATCATCATTTAGCTGGACAATTGAAGGTTAGTGATGACATGATTGCCACAACCTTGGAGCATTTTAATGTTGCTCGTCAGATGTTGGCTACCTTTGGGTGGTGTATTCCTGAGACAGATGGGCACAATGATGGTGTTCTTTCCCTTCCAGAGTTTTATGCACTTCGAGAAGCTATTGGAATTATGAAACAAAATTACTTGCAGTTATTGGTTGATATAGATTACCTTCTCGAGTGGGATTGCATTTGCTACAATGCACTGAGGGGAAAGGAGGAGGAGGTTGATGAGCTCGCCCATGAGCTTGAGGTGACTTTGAACTCGTTGGAGAGCACCCAGTTGGCCCTTCAGGAGTCTCAGTCACAGTTACAGGAGCTTACCGTGGAGTTGAGTTCGACACATACTTCGCCAGCTATTGATATTGTACAGATTCCTACCGAGGCAATTGGTGATGATCTTATTTCCATGAGTTGTAGTGAGGATGTGGTCACATCCATCACTGATACATGCGCAATCCACATTGTTGAGGTGAGTACTTCGGTTGAGAGCAGTAGAGAACCCCTTGTTGCATCAGGTTCTCCCGTGGTTAGTACAGTGACAGATGGTGTTGAGACTGACAAAGTACAACATGATGAGCCAGTTGATCAGATATGTGAGTTATAGGGGACAATTGATGATAGTAGGGACATTACACGACACTATCCTTGGGATCCTAGTAGAATGGTGTATTCGTTGCAGTTGAGATTGCTTGAGGACAAGCAATTTGAGGGAGGGTGGACTGTAATGTCCCCCTTTTTGGTGTAATCTTGTTTGATGGTGGTTAGCCTTTTCTTGGACCCTCGTGGGCTAGCTGGATTGGTTAGAGGGTCAGTGGTGTTTTCTAGAGGAGTTGATCGTTCTCGTTTTCAGAGCTCAGTGATTGATTCATAGCAGGCCTTGGCAGTTCAAGAGTTGACAGCTTCTGACGACACAAAATTCTATGGAGATTTGAGGAAGTTATGTTTATTTGAGTGATTTAAGTTATTAATTAACTTATTATTATTTTATAAAGTCAAATTGACTTTATCACTTTTATATCACTTAAATATTCATAAAAAGGGTGATTTAAAATTAAATCACTTAATCATTTAAGTGGGCGCCAAAAAGTTCTTAACTATTGAAAAGGACTTAATATTATTTTAAAAAGATTTAAATGATGAACAAGGCGTATCTTCTTGGAAATGCGTGCCTTTTTGATATAAAGGCATTTTGGGCAATGAGAAGATTATTCATGATTATTTCGACTTTGCCTTTGGTTTCTTCCTGTGCTTTCACCTATGATCAGGGTTTTGAGCAATCTTCCATTGGAGAACGATATCTCTTCAATGTTGAGCGCTTTTGAGATTGTGAGAGACCAGTCGAATTTGTGCAAATGGTGAGAGCTTCATACAGAGGTTCTACATGCTTCAATCGGGGTTTATTTATTTAGTATTCAGTTGTTGGCAATAAGGAGGGGGGTTACTTCATCCAGAGCCGCCATCTTCAGCAGATTTGCAGCTACAGGTTGGATTCTTCAGAGACTTCATTGGGCCGTACCTTTGCATTGGGATTTGTGCCTCTTTGGAGAAGGGCGTGTGAAGCTAGAGACTAGGGCGCTTTCCTTTGGGCTCCTGTTTGAGCTTCATCATGGGTGGCTATCACTATTACTGCATTGTATCTGGTTTCTGAGTGGGAGAAGTCATTTCTGGAGGTTAGAAGTCCATTTATGCCAGTTTTCACCATTCTTGGCTGGCGAGTTGGCTTACTTTTTTATATAAAATATCTGGAAACATTCTGGTATGTTTAGCACTTGTGATCTATTGGTTATTGTGAAATAATACCTTCTGCATTTACATTCTGTAGAAATGTAACAACCCCAAAACCGGGTAAACAAATTTTTTTTCTATTTTCACTAATAAGATACAAGGAAATACAATTAAATGACAAAGTAAATAACTTTTCTTTTCATTCTAATTGAACATTTCATCATAAAGAAATAAAAGACACGATACATCATTGTTCTATTTTCCAAGTAAATAACAGAGTACGCTTTCATGATTACTTTTCTTCAAAATAAAAAGCAAGGTAAGAATCTTACAAGTTTCAAACATAGCTCGGAAGCTTTTGAGCAAATAGGAATAAGACTGTCCAGGATCTTCCCTTTCAAACCTTGGTTCATCAGAAGTCTTAAGGTGGAGGGGAAACATCACTCAGGTGCTTTTCCACCAACCACGGACTTATATTGCGGTCCCCCGCACGTTTACTGTTAAGTAGACGGCCCTCCCTTCTTCGAGGAGATTGGTTGGGTAACCGGTTCTGTATGACCAACTGAGCATAGTGTGTAATCCTACATAACTAAATCCTTGTGTCCTCACAATCTCAATCTAGCATGTAACCTGGATTACTGTGAACTGACAGTGTAATTCGTCTCACAGTCTAAGTGGACGTTAGGTATACTACACTACTTTGGCCAAAGCATTTCGGCAGTACTTATACTGACGGTCATCTATCACTTGCACTAAGTCAGGTTTGGTTTGACTTAAGGCTGCCTTATCCTACGCGTAGGTTGAGTCCTTCAGTGGGTAGTCAATCACCCTAGACTTCCTACTTCAACTACTTAAACAGGAAATGGAGTACAGTCAACAAGGGGTCCCTCTGGTACTTCCCAACATGGAAATCTTTATCCATGGAGTACGTAGCTTTCTCTAGTTAACCTATTTAACTCTAAAGCTTTAGACTACCTTGGTTCTGAATCCACCCTCGTCCTAGTATTAATAACTAATCCCTTTCCTTTACTTAAGGAATTCAAGCAGTATTCAAGCAATACAAATTATAAGGTACTTTACTAAAAGTAAACAAATATTTCCCTTTCAAATTCATCTATGATTTCAAACTGATTCGTTTCAACATGCTTTTAAGTTATTCCAATTCATCAAGTTCTCTAAGCTATTTCAAAAGCTTTTCTAAGGAAATTAAACTATTCCCCAATTTGACCAGCTCTTTAAGCTATCTCTTAAATTCAATAAGCCTTTTCTAAGGAATTAAACTATTCCCAATTCAGCAATTTCATAGAACATAGAGGTTTCTTATTATTTTTCCTTTCATAAAGCAAGACATAATCAAGCAATCTAATCATACATTTTAAAATAAATGACAGAAAATCTATCAACATATATCTCATGCCTGATTTCCTTTTGCGTATGAGCTTGATCGGTAGCTTCAATCCTTGCTCCACCGTCCTTCGCAGCCTTCTCTCAGCTTAAGCAAATACTACTTTCAGGTAAATGCAAAAAGTTGTTCTCAGCAATACTGTCTCTCAGCAATACTGTCTCAATTGCAAATGATTTTCACAAAATGGCAATGGCTTTCACAAAAATGGCAATGGCTCTCATAAAATCAACATAAAATGGCAATGGCTCTCATAAAATGACAATGGCTTTCATAAAATGGCAATGGCTCTCATAAAATGACAATGGCTTTCATAAAATGGAATTTCAAAACACAGAAATACCACAGCACTGTATTTCGAATTTTCCAAGGCAAGGAGAGTGAATGAAAAATTGAGTGTTTTTCAACAATGAGTGAGAACCTATTTATAGGTTTCGAATTCTCATGTTTCCTACCTTGTAGGCATGAGAATTCGACACCTCTCATTTTGAAAATGTCAAAATCCGCAGTGGCAGTCGAATAGCCAAACACACAGCAAAAGAGTTGATGATTCAACATAATTTCTCAAGAATGTTTCAACATATCACATGCCAATTTCGTGGATCAACCACGTACAGGTTAAACATTCAACTTGCCTTCAAAAATGGCGGACTGCAACACAAATGGCGTCCAAAGTTTTCGGTTTGAAAACGTCAAGGGTTTTTTTGCAATTGCTGTGACCTTTCTTCCACCCACGCGTCCACAATGGTGGCGCTTTAGCATCCGCGACCAAGTCTTTCAAGTGTGAGCTGGGCGCGGACTGTATTTGCTGAAGTTTTTCGCCATTTTTTTGCTTAACACAGTCGCGCGATTTCTTCACGGGAAGAAATCCGCGATTTTTCAAATGTTTCTTTTATACTTTCCAAAGTCTATAGTTCATACTTACATTTCCTTAAATGATTTTTATAAATTTCCATTGGTCTTTACAAAATTTCGAAATTCTTTTTCCTTTTAATATTTTCCAAGTATTTCAATATTTCGAATTTCCTTTGTATGGTTTGCAAAGTATTTACCAAAGACTATGAAAGTCTTATTACCTTTATTTCCAAAGGTAAATAAACTCAAATACCTTTATAAGATAAATGTAAATTTAAATGCCAAAGATTATAGTTTATATAAAATCTTTCCAAAGTTTTAGATATTTTAATATTCTCATTAAAATGTATTAATATATTTTGTATTATATTCAATACAATATTATTATAGTTTTTAACTTACCTTTCTTTAAATATATAAATATATCTATATAATATTCAAATATTATATTAGATATATTAATATATTATATTATCGATAAAACTATAATAACATCGATATTAAATATATTAATTAACTTACCCAGTTTACACTTAAATATATCTATACATGTTTATTTTCAAATCTCCAATTACGTGTATTATAGGCCAGTCAGAGCACCTCTAATAGACGTAATTGCATAAACACGTATTTATACATTTAACTGTAAATTCCAGGCATCAGTAACTTATCAGTTCACATTTCACATTCAAGGCTCACAGAACAGTAAGTCAGTCAATCAAGGAACACCACTCATAAAGCATGAAGAAGTAATCATAACTCCTAAGCCTAAGGATGACTTATCATGACAACTTAATCTGACTCAGTTCCTAAAATCCTTAGTGAAGTGTGTGTATGCTCATACGATCAACTTTACCGGTTAGCCGACCAAGTTCCTCTTCCTGAGTGATATTTCCCCTCCACCTGGAGGAATAGCTCCTGTTCCTGCATCCATGGCACAAAACCACGGCAGTCAAATGCTCACAATATTTGCAGTATATATAAATCAAATATATAAAACAAGACTAATTACTTTCCTCTATTCATTGTTTTATTCAAGAATAACATCAATCAAGAATACAGAATGAGCCAAACATAACATGTAAACAGGATTTCATATTGTCAACAAAGTTCAATCACATTTATTCATTCAAAACCTTCCTTACAATCAGAATGCTCTAAGCATTACTAGAATAGTAACTATACAAATTCCGGGGTGTAACAAGAAATTAGCTTTGTTTCTCAGTTTATGAGCGTGTAGACTTAAGAAATTGCAGGCTCATCATTCTCTGATGAGCCCTGCTGGCTCTCAACTCAAACCCCAAGATTTCTTAAGTCTTAATGTATTTTATTTGTTTTTTAGAGAGAAAGTTTATAGACTGAAGAGAAGGGGCGCATCATATTAAAGCTCATAAACTGAGAAACAAAGCTAATTTCTACAGAATGTAAATGCAGAAGGTATTATTTCACAATAACCAATAGATCACAAGTGCTAAACATACCAGAATGTTTCCAGATATTTTATATAAAAAAGTAAGCCAACTCGCCAGCCAAGAATGGTGAAAACTGGCATAAATGGACTTCTAACCTCCAGAAATGACTTCTCCCACTCAGAAACTAGATACAATGCAGTAATAGTGATAGCCGCCCATGATGAAGATGGCGGCTCTGGATGAAGTAACCCTCCTCCTTATTGCCAACAATTGAATACTAAATAAATAAACCCTGATTGAAGCATGTAGAACCTTTGTATGAAGCTCTCACCATTTGCACAAATTCGACTGGTCTCTCACAGTCTCAAAAGTGCTCAACATTGAAGAGATATCGTTCACCAATGGAAGATTGCTCAAAACCCTAATCACAGGTGAAAGCACAGGAAGAAACCAAAGGCAAAGTAAAAATAATCATGAATAATCTTCTCATTGTCCAAAATGCCTTTATATCAAAAAGGCACGCATTTCGAAGAAGATACGCCTTTTTCATCATTTAAATCTTTTTAAAATAATATTAAGTCCTTTTCAATAGTTAAGAAGTTAATATTTGGCACCCACTTAAATGATTAAGTGATTTAATTTTAAATCACCCTTTTTATGAATATTTAAGTGATATAAAAGTTATAAAGTCAATTTGACTTTATAAAATAATAATAAGTTAATAACTTAAATCACTCAAATAAACATAACTTCCTCAAATCTCCATAGAATTATGTGCCGTCAGAAGCTGTCAACTCCTAAACTGTCAAGGCTTGCTGTGAACCAATCACTGAGCTCTGAAAATGAGAACGATCAACTCCTCCAGAAAACACCACTAACCCTCTAACCAATCCAGCTAGCCCACGAGGATCCAAGAAAAGGCTAACCACCATCAAACAAGATTACGCCAAAAAGGGGGACATTACACCAGACCCCATGAGGGACATTACCCGTCAACCCCATTGAGGTCTCCACTCCTAGTCCCCAACTACTTATTGGGATCTCTTGTCACGTAAGAAGCTTGATTACAATGAAGGAGTGATGAGGAATTGGGATCCAACTCTTACATGTGTTGACTTAGATGTTATTGTTGGACAACTTGCCAAAAATCAATTTAGATGAGGCAGCTTGTACATATGACATGGCTAGTGGAAATGGCATTGTAACTCAGTGTGGTTCAATTAAAATTGAATCAAATGTTTACTTTGATGCTTTTGATGAAGATCAATATGAGGGTTATTAAATATTGATTGTAATTTGCATTGTGTATTGACAGTTGACAAATCACAAAATTATGAATTTATGAATATTTTCAAGTTTGTAAATTATGAGGTATTTAAATATTTTGTTTATTAACAATTATGAGCATAACTGTTATATTTTATAATTTCAATTTTTTTAATACACATACACAGCCAAACCTGTACCCATACCCAAGGAAATCTTTTTGCTGTACTGTTGTACGGGTACCTGGTACCCGTACCCATACCCATACCAGGACTGGCAACTTAGTCTTACAATAGATGGGAACTTTTATGGCCATAGTTTTTCTGATTTAGTCTACAACAGATCTGATGTGTATACATACGTCAATCTTCATAGAATACGTAGAGTCTCCTAAATGGATAAAAGAAACATAAATATGGTCTACAAACCAAATATAAACATGTAAAACAATTGTCTCTCCCAAAGAGTTTATAAACATAACATTACAAAAAAATACAGCCTCTGTCCATGGAGGATAGTAGATTTTAACACATGTACAGAGATTGAAAAGCATTCATACATAGGAACTTCAAAAAATGAATATTTGACTCAGAATGAGTGTTTAAACCTATTCCATTCTAAATCTTCCTACATTTCTAAGAGCATGACATATCCAACTAGAATAAATACATAGAAATTAAGCCATAGTTCAATCATGCACAAGTGAAACAAGGTCTCATTCCATTGAGTGTAAAAACAAGGATGTGCAGATGTCTACATAACCTGCCTACCATGACAAAATTTTGTCAAAAGTTTGACATATATCAGCATAGATTTCAGCCTTCTCCAAGAGTGTACCATAAGAAACCTATTAAAAGAGTCAATCTCAAGTCCAAAGCATTATACAAGCAACCCTTAAGGGTTTCATAGTTCACACGAACAAAATGTTCTCACCATAGTAACGAGACTCGGACTCGGCTCAGACTCGGCTAGGGTGATTCGACTCGGGACTCGAGGACTTGGGACTCGGACTCGGCACAGACTCGGCATAATGAAAAAAAGTTGAAAAAAACTTAGAAATTTAGAGATTTTTAAGGATTTAAAACTTGTTCCAAGCACCCTTTATTGAATACAACACAAATAAAAGCAAATTTGATCACATACACAAGTATACAACGATCACATAAGTATAAAGTACACAAATTGTAGTTGCTCTGCTGAAGGAAATAGCATACTTAGATATATAAAACTAGTCAAATGTATAGAAAAGTCATGGAATATGAAATCCATAAAATCAAATGTTCCATACAAATATGAAATATCAAAACAATAGCTATAACTCTATGACTCTATGGCATAGTGGAGCCAACATCCTTCCTACGAAGGCGTCTAAGGGTCCTGGATGATGTTGCAGCTGCAGCCATAGTCTCTGCCTCTGTTAGACTCTCCATGCCACTCTCACCAACAACAGCTATGTCTCCTCGTTCTCTAGCCTCCTCCTCAGCCATGGCTACAACCTCAGCCTCTCTCTGCCTGGTCCATCCAATCAAGGTCCTCGTCACTAAAGACTGCATCTGTAGCCTCAGTGGTCCACTCAAACTTTGGATCAAGCTCATCTAGATTGATCGGGGTGTTGTTGTGGTCAAAAAGCTTCCTGTATCTAAGCCAAAGGTTGTAATGAACATAGACCAAGTCATTCATCCACTCCACTGTCAATCTATTGCGCTTCTTGGAGTGTATGTGCTCAAACATACTCCAATTGTGCTCACAACCAGATGAACTGCATGGCTGGCTCAATAGACGAATGGCAATATTTTGCAAGTTTCGTGTATCAGAACCAAACAACTCCCACCATCTATCTGAGATGAGAAAAAGAAACAAAATCAATCTCATTTCAAGTTTCAAGTTCAACATTTAATAATAAAATACAGTATAAAAAGATGACAATTATGCCCTTAAATATATTTTTACCTAGTAGTAATGTTGCCCTACTGTCTTTGCTCATTTGAAGTGCAAAGAAGTCTCCTTGTGCCTTAGTGAAGGCATCTATCTCCTGCACTATCTGTGTAGTAACAACGGGCAACATCCGATCTATCGTCGAGTAGAGCCCACTAAGAATTTCTCTATCTCCACGGATATCACGGTGGAATTGGAAGGCCGGATTTAGGAAACATGTGGCTGCATGGATGGGCCTATGAAGTTGGTTTTGCCATCTCCTATCAATGATCTCCCAAATGGGACGTTACTTCTCCTCAACTCTACCATAGACTGATCTAATGGCCTCTTTGGCCCTATCCATGCCCTCGTATATGTAGCCCATTGGGGGCTTCTCACCATCTACAACTTGTAGGAGAACTAGCAAGGGCTCAATAAACTGCAAAGTGCAAACATGTTTCACAAATAAGTGTGAATGAAAATAAACAAATAAAAGATATGATTAAAAATTAAAACATAATAAAGAATTAAATTTTACCTTAACAATCTCCTCCATTGGTGTCCAAAACCCTTGCTCATCAAAAATGCAATCAGCCACACCAATCCCTGCAGTGCTTGTAGAAAAGGATGAGGAAGACCACTCCAAACCAACAAATATGCACCTTAAAGCTGCCTTTGACCGAATCAAGGATTGCAATGTGATAAAATTTGTTGCAAACTTAGTGATGCCAGGACGAGACAACTCCCTCAACCCCGTGTATTGCCTCATAATGTTAAGCACCCATGTGTGATTGTATATAAATTTGCAAATGTTTCTTGCTGCATCCACACATGTTTTGATCCATGGGAGCTTTCCAAGATCCTCCATCATGAGGTCAATGCAATGGGCGGCACATGGAGTCCAAAATATAGTAAGGTGCCTCTCCATCAATAATCTACCAGCAACAACATAATTTGCTGCATTATCTATCACCACTTGCACTAAATTGTCTTCCCCCACATCAGCTATCACCTCCTCTATAGCCTCACACAGATATGTGGCATTTTTGAATTGGGCAGAAGCATCAATGGACTTAATGAAGACGGTGTCACCTGAAAGAATAAGCAAAACCAATTATTCAATAAATTAAAAAACAAAAATCAGCCATATTAAATTATTAATCACTAAATCAAATTCAAATTTCGATGCATTGAGGGAAGTACAATTACCTCCAGAGGACACTAGAAAATTAAGCAGCGTCCTATTTCTCCTATCGGTCCAACCATCAGTCATGATGGTGCAACCAATCCTCCTCCACTGTACGCGCTGCTCCTCTAATTGTGCTTTCACATCCGCCACTTTTTGAGTCAAAAGTGGGCCCTTTAATTCATCTTCAGAAGGGGCTTTGAACCTTGGCCCACAAATGGTTATGGCATCAACCATGTTTTGCCAAAAAGGTGACCTAAAACTTGACATAAAAAAATTAATAAGTTACTTACATAAGTATTGTAAAATGAAAAGTTTTAAGATTTTAACTACACTAAATTTGAATTCGATAATGAGATACATCTAGATTCTAAAATAATAAAATTTAAATATAAATTTTAAAACAATTAAACGAAAAAGAATTACTTGGCTACATGGAAGGGAATGGTGCAGTAGTACCAAAAGTTTGCAATTGTCTTTTTTGTTGCATCATGTGCGTACTTGTTCCAACCCATGCTCTCAAGCGACGGTTGGGAACCAGGAGTAGTGTGTGGTACAAAATATGAGTCCACCCTAGATTTACGAACTCTAGGGCCAATGCTAATACTATCACTACCACTAGCAGTACTAGTGCCACCAACACTAGGCGTATGCACAGGGATAGCTGGTGCAAAAGCAGTAGCACTAGCATAAACACTAGCACTAGGACGGTATGGAGGCATGGAAGAAGCATCTCCAACAGCACCAAGTTCGTGTCCAACTCCCAAACTCACCAATTCCTACTTCTGTCTCTTTTTCATTTCTTTTTGCAATTCAAAAGTTTCTAATTGCACTTGCACTTCACGAATAGCCTCAGGAGGTGCTATAGGGCAGCCCACTGCATCATGGATGGGTATGCGTGCAATATGGTATTTTAATCTATTTATGCCTCCATGATATATTGTTTTGCAGTATTTACATTTTGCTTCTCCTTTTTTCATTCCGGGAAAGATTTCAGCATGTTTCCAAGCAGGGTCTTTTATGCCTGGGGTTTGAGACATTGTGAAAATAATAATATGTTTTGATTTGCAAATGAATGTGGCTGAAATAAAAAGTAGGGTTTATAAAATTATTTAAGTTGCAAGTAGGGTTTGTAAAAAAAAATGCAAACAAAAAAAAACAATGATTTTTCAAATTTAAATGAATTATTTGTTAAAAAAACACAAAAAAAACCAATAAATATCAAACTTACCTCTTATATTTGGCTTGGAATGTAATGCAAACTCCTCCCAATCACTGGTAATGAGCTCTCAATGCACCTCCTTGCTGGTATGAAGCTTCCCAAATGATATATGGCCCTGTATTTGTCTTCAACAACTTGCTGGTTGCCCTCTCTTCTCCTCCTATTTTTCCTCACAACTCTCTCTTCTTCTCCTATTTTGCCAAATGAATGAAATGAGGTTGCTTTTAGGGTTGGGGAGATAATATAAGAAAAATAAAAAAACAAACTTTAAAGTCAATTTTATGTTTTTTTATTGACTTTTAATTCTGCTGTCGCCGGCTGCGTCTAGGGCTCGGGACTCTCCAGGAAGTGGTGAGTTCGGCCAGGACTCGGCCACTCCCGGGTCCGGGCTCCCAGGACCCGGCTAGGGGTGCTCGGCTCGGGACTCGCCAAGTTCTGGCGAGTCCGGGCGAGTCTCGTAACTATGGTTCTCACACACTAAGGATTATAATGAATTCAAGCAATATAAACCAGCCAGCCCTAAAGCTAGGCATGCTTCTCATAACTGCCATCATGATCTGTTGTAATCCAAGGAAAACTCTACTATTTTGGGAACGGATATACCACAACTTTGGATTTGGAGTAGCCTAGATTTATCTAGACAAAGGAAGCAATAAAATCATCAAATGAAATGCCTACCAAGCTGAAAATGCACTTACATAACATGAAATGCCACTGCCATGTGTGCTCTTTCAATATCTATAACTAGAAAGGAATTGAAACTATGTTACCGGATTCGCTTCTGGAACCTCTGGTTTGGATCCTGGGCCGATTCGACTCTGGGTTCTACCAGGGTCCATTTTTGGGTCTAATTCGCCCAAGCTGAACCCGAGAGAACTCGGGTAGAACCCAAATAGAACTCGAGCGAACCACGACAAAACCCGCATGCCTAGGTGTCCAAAAAGTGTTTTTTTGAATGTAGTTTGACTTTGACCCACGCCCAAGGGAACCCTAAAAGTGACCTCTAAATCACTCAACACCTAAACTACCTCATTCTTATTCATTTGTTTTGCAAACAAGCATTTTCATTCCAAGAGGCTGAGCTTTCATTTTTTCTTGTTGGATTGAAAGCGGATTGTGACACAAATTTCGTTTTTCAAAAATTGTTTTGCATCATTGAATTGAGAATTTATCGCACATCTGTAGAGAGCCAGAAGAATACTGCAAACTAAAACACATTACGCTTCTGTTCTCATTGACTTGATGTTCTCTCCAACATCTCTCTTCTTTCATGTGGAGAGTTAGAACTGCTTGGCCATGCCTTTGCATCATCAGAGAAGTTTTGTTCTTTTTGACATTGTCAAAAGTATGGCTGCATACAGATTAGGCAAAAGACTTTTCCTTTTAGATTAGCAATGCATGAAAGATTCAAAAAGTATCCTTGATGTTACAAAATGATATGTGTTTATACACTTCAATTGTGCAGTCACCCTTTGGTTCTTTCAAAGGAAAATCTGCCTATGCCATTGTTACACTGCACAGGTAAACCAAATTTTGTATTGTGGAGCTATATTAAGCTACCACTCTCAAGAACAATATAACAATGATGCAAAATAATGTTCGAGACTGCAAAAAGACATCAAAATGGCTAGTGTACTAAACAAATTCTTATGTTTCCTGAAGAATGCTGATAACTCTATTCAATTGGCTTCTTTTTCAAAATCATACAAATTGAACCCTGGCATCAATAGACTCTGTATATCAAGCTACCACAATTCAAGTTTCAACGATGAATATTTATCATGCATGTTTTAAATGACATTCAAGTTTATGGTGGTTTTGTTGTTTATATGATGTTATGTGATATTCTAATCCCAATTCATGCTTCTAAGCTGCATATATATATATATATATTATTTTTACATGTTTTTTGTACTAGCGAACCAACCCCTCCCAATTTTAGTCGAACCGAACCCCAAACCTAAACCCGAACCTGAACCAGTACCAAGACCGGCTACTTAGAAATGAAGCTAAGCTAGGGAGCTAGGATATGGAATAGGTGAGTTGCAAGCTCCTCCCAGCCAGTGCCAACCAATCAAGGACTCACTGCTCACCACCTAGCCACTCTGAAGTGGTTACACCACCATAGGGGTGAATTAAAATAAGAATAGAATACAGATCTGATCTAGCATCCATCTCATCATCAAGCATAAATTCCATCTGATGAAATCAGAAGAGGACGTGGTTGAGGACATTGTGGCAATATTTTCCCTAAGGAGATTGCTGCATACCACCTAATAGTTATGGAAAGCAATCCACTTCTATGGACGCAGCTAGCATCTATGTTTCCAGCTCCAAATAGCATCTATAAATAGGTTTATAACCATTCAGTTTCCTGGATGTGGGTGAAATTTCTATTTCCCAAATCTTCTATTAAAATATATTTCATCATCTCATGCATCAACTTTTAAGAAAATGGATAGTAGCACTACCTAGCTAAAAACATGGCTGCACTGGTTATTCCTAATAAGATTTACGAAAGGTGATAGGAAGGTGATCAATTTCTTCCTACATATGACACTGATTGATAAAGAGGTCGTTAGGACCATAGTTTACATATAGCTCTGTTAGCAGACCGGTATATATAAAATTATATAGTATATATTTTCATAATGATAATCTATAGTATATGTATTAAAATATTTTATAATATAAAATATTTATAATATTTAAAATTTTATAATATATAAAGTATAGTATGTACTCTATGTTATATAATATAAAATATATTATAATCTATATTTATACTCTATAAAATAATCTAGAGTATACTAGATTATTATAATATATTATACTATAAATATAGATTATAATATATAAAATATTATTTTATTAAATATATTATAATCTATATTATTAAATATTATAATAATATTTTGAAGTTCTATAATATATAATAACAGCATGGAACTAACCTCTAGCTGTAGCCTGTAGTAGTCCAAATCACGAAAAAAAACACTCCAAATCATGAAAATAAACCAGTCAAAATTGCGAGCAAATGAAATGAGGGTTTTATAGGCAAAATCGTGCATCCAAAATGCAGAAAATTTGCGCAAAAAATTGTGCGAAAAAGGGTAAAAAACACGTCAATCACGCGTGGAGGGTTTCAGGTGAGTAATCTGTGATTCTTTTTTGAGATTTTTTGGCGAGTAATTGGCGGCAGATCAGCAAGTGAAAACCTGTGAGTAAAAGTAACAAGTACTCGGCCTGCAAAAAAATCATGCGATTACTCGTCTACTCGGCGAGTAATCGTAGAGTATGTAAACAGAGGTTAGGACTACTGTTCAAAGGCATTTGAACTGCAAGATATTAGAGAAAGATTTTATAATTTTAACTCTCACTTTAGCTTAATAGGTCGGTCGTTTCTCATCATCTGAGGAGAACTGGAGTACATACTCCTCCATCCGTTCAATGAAACACAACCGGTTGGCAGAAAGTAGCTAGTTTATGTGCATTCCAACTTGTGCCTCCTTACTCATAGACAGATGGGGTGCAAGGAAGAGGCAACGAAGTTGTGGGATGTAGATGCAGCACAAACTGACTTGGATTTTTGCTGCCACACAATCTTCACTTTTGTGGAGTTGGATACCCAACATACTTTTTCTATGAGTGGCAGTGGGGATGCATGTCGTTCCAATCTACCTACATCTAATGTCAATGATGATTCTGATGTTGGTAATATGACCCTTATGAAGCTGATTACTAATTGCATTATTTTAATACTGAACAACAAATATTTGTTATGACATTTAGGTTTTGACAAATTGATGTCAAATTAGTATGTTGTACTTTGAAATTTGTAATATTTATGTTAGTTTTGTTTAGTATATGCGTGATATGTGATATTCTGAACTTAATTTCTTTTATAAGACTGCAAATATATATATATTTATAATTTATATTTATTTTTTGTATGGATGTATCCGCTCCATAAAGCAGTTCTGCCATACCAGCATACCATGCCCACATATCCATCCCCATACCCGATTCCAATTCAGCAACTTAGGTTTTACTTTTGTTGTTTTCCTTATAATTTATTATCATCATCCTTTGTTTGCACTGACAGCACTGGCACTGTTATCTTGTCCCAAATTATATTATGCTTGATGACCAAAAAGCAATGAAACTTGTGTACTTGTGTGACAGACAATCTTCCTTGTTGAGTTTGATCGAATTAATGTATTTTTTAATTCACTCTTTCCATCTACATGTAGATGGTAATCCATCAGAGCAGTAGCTTCATATAAATGAACTTGCTTTTACAAATTTTAGTAATTACTATGTTGGATTGAATAATAAGAGGCTTTTTAATGGTTTTTCAAATCATTTCTTGCTTTTTCAGGTGAAACTTATTCCGGAGCAATTTAAGTCTATAGTAGAATATTTTGGCTCATTTGTTTGGCCTCTGATAGAAGAAATGCGAGCACAACTACAGCAGAGTCTGGAATCTATTTCTAAAGCAAAATATACAACAATAACATTTCATGAAAAGACACGCCTATTAGAAGGTGAAGTAGATGAATATACTATTCGTATTGAGAGGGAAAATGATAGAGGAGGAGACAAGAAGGATGAACAAAAATTGAAGTGGAAACCAAAGGACATTCTTATGCTATCAACAAAATTATCTAAGAACCGAAATAATTTCCATGATGAGTACTTGTTAGCTTTAGTCCATAGAAGTGACTCAAAGGCTACAACTCTGAACCAATTGAAAGTGAAGATATATGTACGAAACGGGCATCCCTTTACATTAAACAATCACAAAAAAAAAACTAGATACTTTGCTATTTGTCTCAATAGTATCATACCATGTTTGAGAATCTGGAATGCTTTACATAATCATTTGGAAGATAGGAAAACAAATATGGTCTTGCTCCAGAAAGCAATTTCCTTAAATACAAAGGTACGTGCTTGAATTATTGTAAGCTTTATGCATGTGGCAATTTTTTTATTTGGTCTTGGTTTATGAAAATTAGAAGTGCATTGCTTGCAGACAAGCTGGAAAATTTGTGCTAATCTGATTTTGATGGAATTTGTAGGATTGCAATGAGGCGAATACAGAAGTGAAAGAAGATGGTTTAGAGAAATTCAGAAGCAAGCACTTCATGCCCCGTAACTTGAATGATTCTCAAGTATCTGCTTTAATTCAAGCAGTTAATGCTGTTGAATCTAATTTTTCTTCTGATATTAAATTGATCCAGGGTCCCCCAGGAACAGGAAAGACCTCAATGCTAATCTCCCTTCTTTCTATCTTAGGCCATAAGAAGTTCAGAGTACTTGTGTGTGCACCCACTAATGCAGCTGTATCAGAAGTTGCAACGAGGTTCATCAAGATGGTTACAAGTCCATCTGGAAGTTGTCCTGATAAAGATAATTCTCCTTGTGTCATGGATTTGAGTGACCTCGTACTGGTAGGGAACGAGGAGAGATTTGATCAAGCTGCTGTTTTTGGGGATATTTTCCTTCAATACCGAGTTGATCGTTTGTCCAAATGTTTCCTGCCAATGACAGGATGGAGATACAGGGTGACATCTCTTCTTGGTTTTCTTGAATCAGCTGTTTCCCAGTATGAAGTTTTTCAAGAAACACCTCAAGAAACAGGCTTGATTGATTTTTCAAAGTACACCAGACAAAGACTGAAAATTTTAACTCCAGAATTTTTTGAGGGTGCAAGAACATTATTAAATGATTTACCAGGGTTGTTATCAGGAAAACAGGAGTTGAAATGTTTGATCAATGCTGTTGAATCTTTTATAAATTTTATTGAGAAAAATAATGTCAAAGAAAGAGTCCTTAGAGAATGTTTTTGCAGTGACAGCAAAGGCCTGGGAGAGGCAGAAGGGTTAACAAGTATATTTAATGAGAATATGCTTAATAATAAGAAAAATTTAAAGGTTGTTCTTTGTTTTAAGAGAAGTGAGTGTATCCAATTGTTAAGGAGACATTTATCCAGTGGAACTGATATTGCCCGCATGGCCCAAAAAAGCGTCTCGACTGAGAAGATAGAGCAAATTTGCTTGTCGCGTACAAAATTGGTATTTTCAACAGTTTCATCTTCTGCAAAAAGGTGCATGAATTTGACTTCATCATTTGACTGCTTGATTATTGATGAGGCAGCCCAGCTTACAGAGGCTGAGTCAACTGTTGCATTGCAAATCAGAGGTTTGAGACATGCAATCCTTATAGGAGATCCATATCAGTTGTCTGCAACAGTTATCAGCCAGGTTTGTTTCTGTTGGTTTACACTGTTGCTTCTTTATTTTAGTTTGTTATAAGTTCAGTTTATAAATTTAATTCCATTTCGTGTCTGGTTTGTCAGATATCCCAGAAAGCAGGTTATGGTAGAAGTCTCTTTGAAAGATTACAACAACTTGGACACCCAGTCCATCTTCTAAATACACAGTATCGCATGCATCCATCAATAAGTCAATTACCAAATACAGAGTTTTATGGAAATTGTATCATGGATGGTCCCAATGTTAACATGGAAGCAGATCGCAATGCATATATAAAGTCTGAAATGTATGGAACATATGCTTTTATTAATATAGCAGATGCAAGAGAAGAGGAAGACGATTTTGGTAAGAGCAAGCGGAATATTGTTGAGGCCGCCGTTGTTTTACACATACTCTCTAAACTCTGTAAAGGTAATGTTTGCTTTCTGCCTGAGCAATAAGCCTACCAATATGTCAGCAGAATTATTTATCACGTTCAAACAGTAGATGTTGATTGCTACTGTTTTTCTTCATTTATAAATGCTTCTTGGTGTTTAATGATAACCTTCTCTTATTTAGAGATATCTTCTCAAGTATGGAATTTTTTCAAATCTTTGCTTTTGTTATTTGATTAAATTGAATCTTGAGAGTTAGTTATTTCTTAATGTGTTAAGACTCTAGACATAGGTAAGGGAAAGTAAGAAGGAATGCCATTCTACAAACATGTAAAATGCTATTTTCTAGTTAGAAAAACGAAACAAATTGTGATTCCATAAAATTTGAAGCAAGTTTGTGTCGAGAATACTGTTCATTGCCAATAAGTATCATTTCGTGTTTATTTTTTGCCTAAAATTTGTAATTATTAGTAATATCTTTGACTGACATCATGTAAAAGCAAGTAGGTATTCATATATTTAATGTTAAGATCTAAGTTGCCGGTTCGGGTACGGGTTTAGATATGGGTTCGGGTTCGGGTTCAGGTATGTTGGTACGGCAATTTTTTTTCCTTGGGTACGGGTACGGGCACATGAGTATATATATATAAATATATAGGTTATAAACATAATGCCATAGACTCATAAGCATGTTCAGAATTATAATCATATAATCATAATGCCATAATGCCATAGAATATTGAAACAATGAAATACAGTAATACCTCATATAATCATATTCATAATTTGCAAAAATGTAAATAGTAAATAGTAAATACTCGAGTCTTAAAATGTCATTACACATTGAAAATTCAAATTACAATCAAGACAATATTTAATTCAGTATTCTTCAAATTCATCTTCATCAAAAGCATCAAGGTCGTGGTCCTTAATTGGTTCAATTTCATCATTTGAACCACTATCAATTGGATTGCCTCTCCCACTAGATGCATTAAGTGCATCAGTTGCCTCATTGTCATCTATGGAAGCCAAGGCAAGTTGTGCAACTGTAGCATCTAAATCAGCACACTCACAGGCTAGATCCCAATTCTTTGTCACACCCTCATTGTATTCAGGTTTCTTATGTGATAAGAGACGAAGGTTGGAGTGTACATAGACCAAATCCTCTGCTTTTTTTGCACCCAAACGATTGCGCTTGACCGAGTGGATGAAGGAGTATGTACTCCTATTCCGCTCAGTTGAAGAGGAACTTGTAACCTGTTGAGTATGCATAGAACATTTAGTAATTAGTATTTAATTTTACTTGCCGATAATAATCATAATAAATACCATAATAGCATCGAATGAAAAATGAAAAAATAAATAAATAAAAAGATACATACTTGGGAGAGTATTTTAATTGCAAGAGGCTGCAAGTAAATGGAGCCTTGACCATGTAGATACCACCAATCATCAACATCTTTCTTATAGATACCACCAATCATCAGCATCTTTCTTATATTTGTCTAGATGAGTGGAAACATCATGATTTTTTGCAGATATGAATTGGATAAACTTGCTCATGACAATGCTTTGGATTTCTTCATCTGCAAATATCTTTCTAAACGTAGCCTTATAGCTAGCAGCAACCCCTGCATCCCTATATGGTGCCACCCTCTTTGGCAATGAAAGTATCTCTTTGCTATAATACTTTGGTGCACACGAGCCCACCACTCATCATCTAAGACCATTGCTTTCACTTTTTGGGCTATTTATGTGCTTGATTGCTTCCATACACTCCACAAGCTGTTGATGACCATAGAACTCAAGGCCTCTTGCACCTTCACAAGTCATCTTAAGACGATCGTGTGAGATGCAAATCAAGTCTCGACAACCTAACATGGTAAGAAAATGCATGTCACAAATCAGCAATGAAAAATTAAAATAAAAAATAAAAAATAATATTAAAAAATCAAATTTAAATTACCTTCAACAACTCCTACTTGGAGAAGGTCCTGAAGATGGCTTGTGACATATGGTGATTAGTCACAAACATTTGGATCTCCTCGCCCTCTGTGTAGATTTGCTTGACCCACTCAATTTGCGTACCAATCTTTTGCATTATCAAATTTGTTATCACAGAATCTAGCAATGCTCGATCCACGGATAACCCCCTTACGAAACCAGTCCGTTTCCTAGGCCCGTGTGTTTCAAGCACGTAAAACGAGACAATCTTGAAGTTGTCCTTAACACGTGGTCTTTGATCTTGCCTAGTTCAGGTGAGTGACGATAGGCTCGACTTTCGAGTTTAAAGTTTGTGACTCCGTTTAACTAGGAGTTTAAGTCCTTTTGTGTTTTGGGTGCTTGAGCGGTGATTTTCACTGCCATTGCACCTATGTTTTGTCTTTAACAGTTTTTGGTGCTCGGGCAGTGAAAATCACCGCCGTTGCACCCAATTCATTTTCAAATTGTTTTTGGTTCTAGGGCGGTGATTTTCACCACCATTGCACCTAGCTTTCTATTTTGAAGTTGGTGCTCGAGCGGTGATTTTCACTGCCCGAGCACCTATTTGCTAGTTATGATGAGTTTTGTACGCCGCATTTAATGCGCGGATTTTTAGTTATGTGTTTTAGGTTTTTAACTCAAACATGAGTTATTTTCGCCATTTTGTTTTAAGTCTCTTCTCCTCACTCATTGCTATCACCAAACGCCCGTTCCTCCCTCAAGGTCGAATCTCGTTTGCCTCCTCCAATTTGCGATTTTTTCGCTCTTGACATTGTTGACGTCACCAACCACCATTCGCCAGGTATGTGTTTTATTGTGCATCTTCCTTTTCATTTCTTTTAATCGTTTTTCATCAAATACTTTTCATTCCGCGTTTGTTTAAACGTTTTTAGTTCGTCGTCCCTTCGTGTGCTCTGTTCTTTTCTCAAAATTCTTTACTTTTGCGTTAGTCTCTCCACACATTTTGAAACCCTATTGTTTTCTTTATCTTTCCAACCTTTGGTGCGCGGGCAAAGAAATTCGCCGCCATCGCATGAACCACCAAGAAATACCCAAGTGTCTTGGCGGTGAAAATCACCACCATGACACTCAACTGTTTGAAATACCCAAGTGTCTTGGCGGTGAAAATCACCGCCATGACACTCAACTGTTTAAAATACCCATGTGTTAGGGCGGTGATTTTCACTGCCAGGACACGCATCTCTCCTCAGCATCCTAGTGCTAGGGCAGTGAAAATCACCGCCTTGACACCAGTGAGGACAACCCATAAGTGTTCGGGCGGATATTTTCACCGCCTCGATACTTAGTCGTTTGGCATTTCCCACTGGTGCTCGAGCGGTGATTTTCACCGCTCGAGCACCAAAACCTGCATTTTTTCCTAACACTCTGAAACACTAGTTTTCTTCATTTTCGCTTCCACCTCACATTTCACACCCCGTTTTCCGCACCATATGACCAAATCACAGTGACTCCATATCACCTGCTCATTTCACATTTCTCCATATGGCATGTATTTCTCGACACTAGTGGATCCATCATTCTTGTAGTTAATATCCAAGTTTCATCAAGAGGTCCTCGGAGGTAAGAAAACATCAGTCTCAGCCCCTCTAAATGACAACTGAAATGCCACCACCATATCCTAAAGCAAAGTGTAAGATGAAGTATAAGTACCAAGGCGTGTTCCCTCCGACCGTGGTGTTGTCCAAAGTAGATGAAATCAAGGATATTGAGATCGGTCATCAAGATTTGCAAGATTTCGTAAAGAGGATTCAACAGAGGCCATGGGATGAGAATCTAAAGGCCATTGTACATAGCAATCTCCATCTGGTATCCACCTTCCCAACTTCCGCTCATCACACCGAGTTCATGCTTCAAGTTGCCGCTCACTATATCCAAGAAGACAGAACTGTGAGAGATTTTGCAGGTCAGGTTGTGATGAGGCTTGACAGTGAATTTTTTGATATAGTCTTCAAAGTTCTACAAATGGAACAATACACACCCGCCACGATTCAGAAGGCTCAAGAGATATTTGACAATGATTCAGTCAGGGCAAAGACATTGATTAACACACAATGGTTGAAGACTCCCCGACATGCTGTATCTAGATGGCCTAAGGGAATTCCTCGGAGCGACTTCAAGGAGGATGTGAGAGACATGATTACCTTGTTAAGTAGAGTTAAGGGCTTACCAGAATCCTCTCATTTTCAAGATTGGATGTATGAATACATCTGGATAATCAGAAGGAGGAAAGTGCATATTGATTGGGGAACACAGATCAACGATGAAATCCATGAGCAGCTGATTAAAGTGCCCACCACTCTAAAATTCTATATGACTTCTTATTTGGTGTATGCAGCTGCAGTGATGAGGCAGTTTCCAGGTTTGTCTACCAAAGGTAACAAACATTCTACTCCTATATATGATTACTATTACCAATTAAACTTGAGGGAAAGCTTCCACCACTTCAGGAGAGTTACAGATGCTTTCTTTGCTCCTTTGTTGTTCACTTTTGACCCGACTTTGGAGAAGAAAAGAATATTAGATGAAGCCTACAAGGTAGTCAGCAAGGTTGGATGTGTTTTTCTACAGTTCCCAACCTTTACTTATATAAGAGTAGGTTGTTTCACTGGATGCCCTTACATGCTTCCTAGGTACCCCTCAGACAAATGGATCCTCATGGAGTTGTGCAGGCAGTTGATTTCAGTGCACAAAGAACGACAAAGGATACATAAGCCAAGTTTTAAATTTCCCCTAACCATTGGTAGGTATACAATTAAAAGTGTACAAAAGGCTAAGAATGTTTCAGCAGAAATGCATATAATGACTATCAAGACCTACAGGTACAGGCATGACTTTGACTTTAGAGATGTAAAGAAAAAACTCAAGAAAGGTCACAACCACGTTTATCATTTTGAAGACATATGGGTAGAATGTAGAGATGAAGAAGATATCCGTAAGATGAATTTCTGCAGGTTGACAGTTGAACAAATTAGGGCCCTCAATATAGCCGATTTGCTTGAAGATTTCACAGATCCAGGAGACATCCTCAATTCTGCCTATGATGAAGATAATATCGCCAGGAAGCCTTTACCTCCAATACAATGGTCCAAGAAAGAATGTACTTACATGAGGGAAAGGCTAGCCCCTATTCTATACAACATAGCAAAATGGCTTCATAAGCATGGCCATCAAATGAAAGCCTTCAAAACAGATTTTGAAGGTGAGCCTCCCAAAGAAAAACCCAGTCCATGGCTAAAATCCCGTGCCAAAGATAAACAGGCCGCGATTCCTTCTTCATCCTGAAAAGGGCCAAGGATCAAGTTCACTGTGGGAAAGAATACTCCACAAACCATTGAAATACGAGAAACAAGAGCTACCACATCACGTGCAGAAGGGAAGGATCTTGTTTCCGAGGAATTATCCTTAGATGAGGAAGGAGGAGATACAAAGTTTGAATTTGAAGAATCAGAAGATGAAGAGTCTAGAGAAACAGAATCAAACGAAGAAGAAGGACAATCTCATGAAGAGGTTGAGGAATATCAAGAGGAAGAGTTCAATTAGGATGAGTAGATTTTGTCCCCTCTTCAGAATGAAACTGAAGAAATCCCAGTACCTTCACCAGACCTTGTCCACCTTCCTCACACTCCTTCAACACCTAAAACTCATGTTCCTCCCATTCCTTCTTCTCCTCTTCCTACCATAATTACAGGAGTAGAAAATATTTCTCCCCCACCAACAGTATCAATTGTGTCGGTTTCTTCTACAATTGTCTGGACACAAACTATCAATGTTCTATCCAGTTCGCTGGTTTCTATCCCCAGTTTCTCATCCCCGTCTTTTGAGATTTCTTCGGAGGCTGAATTTAACAGATTCATGGATGAATCTTTGCAGAGTTAGCTTGGCGTGAAAACAACTGGGCCTATAATGACTACCACAACACCCATAGTTACTATCTCAGCTATTTCTCAAGGAGCCCCAGCAGCTCAGGAATTAGCAGTACAAGAGAGCCATATATGCTTCTTCCCTCCCTCCTTGGTTGGTGTCACAGGTCCCTAAGTGCAAGAAGCAGATGATCTCCCCTGATGAGCTGGACCTGGAAGAAATACCTCCACCCAAGATCAAGGAAAAGAAGAAGGCTAAGGTTCTGTCAAGACTCCATGTTGATAAAGTTGGCCAGAAGTTTGTTGAAATAGGTTTTCCTTCACAACAAGAGGGCAATGTGAGTATGGAAGATTATACTGTGCAAATGATACAACTTGGGAAGGTAACTAATGAAAGTGCTAAAGTAGACGCCCAAGTAGTTCTAGATGCCCTTGCAGGGAGGCTTGACAAGATGGAACAGGCCAAAAATCTATATAAAGAGAAGGCTGAACTCTTTGCGAACATTCTGAGAAACATAGCGGGATCTTCAACTGGTGATACCCAAACTATGACCTTGGTGAATGTTGAAGAACCAGCTGTACAAAAGGTAGAGAAGCTTGTGGCCAAGGGTAAAGTGTTGAATGATTTTATTGATGAAATCATAGATCAAGGATCACAGGTCATTACCATAGCAAGTGAGAAGAAAGTACAAATAGCCAAGCTTCAAACTGAGCTTAATAAAGAGGAAGAATCACCTGCAAAGGAGCAACAAGAAATGGAAAGGGCCTTATCATCACGGTTGAAAATGAAAGAGTCCAAGCTCAGCAAGTTGGTGAAGAATGGAGTTATACTTGATAAAGATAAATATGTGGAGGTGAAGGAATCACTCAAACATAAAATACAGGTATTAAATTTTTTAGTTGATGACATTCACCAGGTGCAGGAGGATGTAGAAGCTTACTGGGTTCTTCTGATAAATGGAATGGAAGAGTTACCGGGTGATCTCCTTGATGATGACCACACCTTTCTTCCTCTCAGTGAGATAATTCAAGTGTTCAAAGAGGCCTTCATGAAGTTGGTGGATGATAAATGTTTTTCAAAGAACACCATGCATACTGTATGTGATATACGGCTCTCACTTGATTGTTTCAAAGCTCATCTACAAAGGTATAAGAAGATTTATTCATCTGCTAAGAAGATGGTTACCAAAATACACACTCTTGTGGATTATATGGTTGGGCCAGATGAAACCTTCCTATAGGAGACTGCAAATAAATATGAAGACTTCCGTGCCCATAGCAAAGAACAATAGAGTCTTCTTTTTGTCTCCAGTGTTCATCGATTTTGATGTTCCTTACCTTGCATATTGTAAATAGTTTTTGACATCTTAAATGTCTTTTTGTAAAGTGTAATTACACCAAAAATATGAGATGTAATTACATAGAAATAAATTACACTCAGGTAGATTAGGGTTTTCTATTTTTGCTCAATTGATTTTTCTAAATTTGCTCTTCCCTCTTTTCTATAAATAAGAGGGATTTCTATTGTAATGGTTACCTTTTGATATTTTGCAATGAAGTGTTGCTCCTTTGAAACAAACATTGAAGCTTTGTATTCAATTTTGCATATCTAGATCTAATCAATAAAGAAGAGGATTGCATACCAGACTTTGTGTTGGGATCGATTATCTTATGATTTGATTATATCGGTGGTGATTAGTGTACGAGATTTGAAGGGCTTCAAGTGGTTTATGTAAACTTTGTGTTACATTTATTATTTGGATTTTTTTATGTGTGAATGTTTTGGTTGAAGTATCTACAAGACTTTGTGCTTGTAATTGTTCATGCGGTTCGAGGAATTGCTGCATCTAAGAAGACTTTGTGCTTCTAATGCGACAAACGATACTTCCACAGAATTCAACATTGAAAAAGCTACGAAACGACTTTGTGCCTTTGTGAGCTTTCTCTTTTCCTTTTTCTTTTGTTATTATAAATCATATCTGGTATTTCTACGCTGTGCTTTGACAAGATAGAAATATCAGCATTACGGCTGTTTGTTAAGTTTAAGTTATCAGATCTAGGACTTTCGAACTGTGAAGCATTGTAAACATCTTCTTTGAAAAAAGAGAGAAGGATGAATGGAACACCCCCCCCCAGACACCCCCCCATTTCGTTAGTGTAGTGTACATCTTGTAAGTATTTCATTAGTTTTACTAGCTTCTATTAGCAGTAAGAAGGGCGCCTCCCCTTTCTGAGAGGAGAGATTATATCTCACATAGTTGTGGCTGAAATCTAGATAGCGTAATCTATTGAAAATTTGATTACATTATTTTCACCCAACAAAATTGAGTGAGTGGACTACACATGGTGTCCAAAAAATGTGACCATATCAAGCCTCCACTATAGCTCCAACTGCCCTACAATTTTTAGCATTATCCGTTGACTTGGACAACATTTTCAGGCCCCACCATTTCAATGGATTCTATTATATTGGCAATAAAACTTGCATCTTTTATTTTCCCTTCACAATCAACTGCCTTTAAAAACATTGCCCCTTTAGGGGACACTATTATAACATTGATCAGTGGTCTATTTTTGCAATCCTTCCATCCATCAGAAATGATGGACACACATATTTCGACCTATGTATCCTTGATTACTCTCAATGTTGCCTCTACTGAAGATTTCTCCTTCGCCGATAAGGTGGTTTGCACCTTTTCCATACCTAGGACTAACATAATCAGGAGTTGTATTAGAAATGGCTTTCACCATTTCTTGCCAATAAGGTGATCTAACAATGTTGAAAGGAAGCCCATTGCCATAAATGCAACGTGCAATGCTCGCATCTGCCAACTCTCTTGCTTTAGTTTTGAAGGCTCTCTCCAATGGGCCTCTTTTCCATGTCACCGAAATATTTTCTCCTTCAGAAGATTGTGCCATTTCCATGAAAGGATGTGGGCCAGCCAGTTATGATAAGTCACTAAGTCTTTGCGAGCTTTTACTTTTATTTTTACCTTTCTTCATAAGAGGATGGTCTATAGCCTTTGATTTTTTGAATGCATTGTCAGCGTCCTCTTGTTCTTTAATATAACCCATTATTTGATCCTTTGTCAACCCTTTTTTATTTGGCCTAGGGCAAACTTTTATTCCTTGATTACCAATAGCACATAAATGGGCTTTCACTCGAAAGTACGAGCTCGTATATGTACTTACACATTGGTTGCAATGCCAAACATAACACCTACCACCGAGAAGTTGTTGAATCATTATCGTATGTTGCCAAAGAGGTGAGCCTAGATCATATTTAAATTGACTCTCTACACCTATGCCAACTGAACCAGAACTATCAAGCATTTTGTATGAAGTTATGAACCTAAAATAAATACAAACTAAAACAAATTAACAACACAAGAAGTAATTTTTTTTAGAAAAAATGGGCATTATAACCCCTTATTTTGCATAAAATGTTCTTAAAAAAATTCAAACCTTACTAGAAAAACAAAAAAGAACCTTAATTTTTTTGAAGAAAACTTGAAAAATCTTCAAAATAATTATTGAAAACTAAACAAAAGAGAGGATAGATTCACTCACTTATTTCTTGATCTTCTTAGTGCACCTATTCCTCTCTTGTTTCTATCAGTTGAAATCCTTTGTAGCTCTCACGATCTCACCTTCAAAAAAAAAAGAGAAAACTTGCAAACTCACGATCTCACCTTTGAAAAAAAAGAGAAAACCTGCAAAATCAACTATTTCAGCTTAGAGGCAAAAAAGTGGTGCTTTTTACTCTTTTGAGTTTGCAAAATGAGCCTCATTTGTTCGGTCAAGACAATATAAGGCACTTTTTTAGGGTTTTATTTTATGTTTTTAAATTGAGTTTTTTCCTTTTTTTGGGTTGGATGACGTGGGTTTGCACGAGTCCTTTTGGGTTCTCCACGAGTTCGACCAGGGTTCGCCGTTTGCTACCTGTGTTCTTTGTGGGTCCTTCACAGAAGGACCCACAAAGAACCTGGGTAGCAAACAACGAACCCAGGGTGAACCTCCATAAGGATCGTAAAGAACCTCAAACCCATACGTATTTTGGCCGATACAAGGGGCTAAATTGAAGAGCCCGATAACTTAGTTTAAGATTTATGTCTATTCTAGTTTGTTAAATTGGACTCTTTTTCAGTTGTTAAAATATTTAATGTTTATGTTCATTTGGTGGATAATAATGGTAGTCAAGCAGGTAGTTTGTTGTTGGTAGTTGACATAAATATGTATGGTTGAAAAAGTGTTAGGTTTAATATATATTAGAATGCATATCTTCTATCTAGAACTTAAGTAGCGAAAATGGATCTGTGTTAATTTGTGTTAAAAGAGGTTTTAGGAGAATGGGTTTTCCCCTATTCCTATATTCAATATGTTATTGGGGTTGAAGCTTTGAGAGCCTTGGAACTTTTATTTCCAAAAGGGTATGCTCATGTGGTTCCAATTTTCATATAAGGCAAATATTACAAGAGAATTGCCTAGAGAAGTTTGAATTAGCTTCGAGTTTGTCTGCAAGAGATAGACCTCTGTTTTAGAAGCTAGAATGGAAAGAAATAATATAGATCCTCTGAGTGAACTATTATTATTGGAGCTAGAAATCTTCAAAATATTTAAGCTGAGGAGGAAGGAAGAAGCCTTCGATCTCTAGAAAGTACATAACCTGTAAATGATTGTGCAGGAAGTTAGAAATAAGGTGCTAATTTGTGAAGATGGTGGCCTCTAACAACTCAAAAATTTGTTGTAGTTGGTGAGCTGCATTAACATTGTAATGTCCCCAATCCCCAAGTAGCCATCGTGGAGAGTAATTTAATTAGTTAAATATTAAATTGTCTTGAAATAATATTATGAACATTTATATTTAATTGATTAATTATTTATTAAAGTAACTTAAAGGGAGAAAATATTAAATAATTTACTTTAATGAAGTGAAATATTTAATAATAAAATATTAAAAGGTGGTGGAAATGAATTCATCATTATTTTTTGGAAAATTAATTTTGTAAAATCCGCCCCCTCAGGCACTACAATTTTTTTTTTTTTTTTAGTTCAATTAGCAACAACTACCAACTTAGCCAACCAAACATTTTCCATCTAGATTAGAAGTTTTGATTTCAAAAGTTCTTCATTCACCATGATGACGACAATCAACATCACCACTTATATGCTTACACTAAAATGTGTTAAGCTCATACAACTAGGGTCATTCCTATACCTAGACCTAAACGTTGAGGGTTCGTGGTGACCCTGCCTACATAACCCCTCGTGGGAATTAGAGGCTTTGTAGTTTGCCCCACCTATGTTAGACGGAGTTCATTCTCTCCTCTTGCATGAGATCTTTGATCTTTCTTTTAACCCATGACTGTTAATTAAGTACATGTAAGCTATCAACTTAGCCAATTATAATATATTGATAATAACTTTGCCATCAACTGTTGGGTCCATACCAAACATTACCAAACATTAGTGTACAAACATTAACAATATTCACAAGGGGTCATTCATACCATAATCTCAAATATCATACACAATGGTTGTCACGAGCATACCTCCATATACCCAAGTTGACTAGCTCATACACATCACGCATACAACATTGTTTGGATCATAAATAGATCACAAGCACAATGGTGATTAGCTCATATGTACATCACAAGTACAATAGTGTCTGGATCATACACAGATCACAAGTACAATGCTATTAGCTCATATGTACATCATAAGTATAACTGTGGTTGTCTCATACATATATCACATTTACTTTAGTGACTAGCTCCAACATATCTCCCAAATACACAGTGACAAGCTCCAACATACATCACATATACACAGTGACAAGCTCCACCATACATCACAAATACACAATAACGAGCTCTAACATATATCACAAATACATAGTGATGAGCTCCAACATACATCACATACATAGTGGCAAGCTCCAACATACATCACATACACATAGTGACGAGCTCCGCAATATACCACATCCACAATGGTTGACTAACACATCACAATGGCTAAATAACACATGTCCATAATGCATCCCAGATAGAAAAGAAAGTCGGTGCATTGCGCACTACACCGCGGGTTCCATCCTTTCCTCTGGTCCCATACTATACCATGGGTCCGTCCACCATCCCAAGGCTTCCACGAGTAGTGAACCTACCATAACCTAGTGGATTTTGACTTCAATCGCCTATAGGCCACCAGCGACAAGTCTATCCACCCAGGATGAAGTAGCTCCTACAATATACCACCTTGTGACCTTAGTTATATTGTCAGCTATCTTCTTCACATCTCGGGTAACACCTGGCATCGATCACTTCCATGCCCTCAGTGATAGCTAGTGAACCCCCTGAATACAATGGTTAGCCCTAGATTACTGTTACCTGCACAGATGGGTCCCTACCCATGCAACCATTAATGCATCATAACTTGAAATATCCCCCTTACTTTTTTCCAATTTTCACACAAGCATTTTCACCCGTTAACGTTAGAAATATGAAAGATAACAATACTGAAATGCAACACTTCACTTTTTGATCGCCTAGATCCTAGCGTGGGCAAGGTGAGAGCATACGGTGGAAAGGGGACCTTGTTAACAATACTAAAAACTGGAAAATACAATGTGTTGATGGCTCAACCGACTAACTAGGAATGAAATTATTTAGGCGGCAAGACCAACCTCTTCCACTTTTCAACGGGCTACAAGAAAGTAAAGTATTGAAAGTAAATGCTTAGGCGGCAAGCCAGCCTTTTCCATTTTTTAGTGGGTATACAAAATGTAAAAGTGCACAAATAAAGAAGGTTGATCAATACTATTGATTCAGCTTTACAATATGAAGTTTCGATTGCACTACAAGAAGATATACATATCCAATGATCACCGAAATCAACTGTTTGAAGTGTTCAAAACACCTTTGTGCTGAATTAGACCACTCAAAAGCTCCCTTCTTTGTCAAGTTTGTAAGTGGAGCTGCAGTCTATGAAAAACCCTTAACAAACCTCTTGTAAAAAGCACACAGACCAAATAATCCCTCAAGCTGAGTGAGATTCGTAGGGGTAGGCCACTCAACAATAGCCTAAATCTTTTCAGGATCAACTCTCACCTCCTCTGCAATGATGATATGTACAAGGTAGAGAAGCTTTGTCATACCAAAATCACATTTGGGACTCCTTAGCATATAGAGAATCACTCTCCAAGATACTCAAAATTTCCTCAAGATGCCTCATGTGCTCCTCCCATGTTTTACTGAAGATAAGGATGCCATCAAAGAGTATCAACCCAAAAGGCATCGCCAAGAACTCAAAATGTCCAAAGTGACATTTGAAAGATTTCTTCTCTATGTCCTCTCTCCTCATCCGGATCTAATGGTATCTATCTTGGAAAAATAACAAGCTCCATGCAGCTCGTCAATCAACTCATCTATCCGCAGAATAAGTTACCTGTTTCTAATTGTTTTCTTATTCAATGCCCTATAATCAATACACATCTGCATTGTCCAATATTTTTTCTTCACTAGAAACACTACTGATGCAAATGGGTTCTGGTTGGGTCTAATGTGCCCTATCTCTAGTAACTACTTAATTTCCTTCTCTATCTCATCCTCATGCCTTTGAGGATGTTTGTATGGCGTAGTGATCATTGGTTTGGCACCCTCCTCCAGCTCCATGACATGCTCTATCCCCCTCTTTGGTGGTACTCCATGGGGAATACTCCCAAATGCCTTGCTATGCTTGGATAGCAATTTCTAAATATCAAGATGGTAGTTGTTCTTTTGTTGGTCTGCAATTGATAGCAATTTCTAAATATCAAGATGGTAGTTGTTCTTTTGTTGGTCTGCAACTATAGGCATGATAAGACACTCTGCTGCCCACTCCACCTGCTCATGTCTAATCAAACGATCCATCCCGTTGAAAGATACAACTCTAGGGCACCCATCCGATAAACCTCTGAGCACTATTTTTTCCTCGTTTGATTCAAACTTCATTTCCATCTTTTGCAAATTGAAAGAGAACTCCAAAAGAGATTTCATCCAATGCATCCCTAAAACCATATCAGTGTCCCCAATGTTCACCACGTAGAATTCATCGTTCAACTCATAATCTCCCAACTGTATGCCCAGATTAGAAATCTTACGAGTACAAGAAAGTTTGTACCCATCAGCTACCATGATCTTGAATCCATCATGTTCTTCTGTTTGCAGCCTTCTATTCACAAAGACTTGGAAATTGGCTAAATGTGCACAAATTGGCAAAGCGCTAAAAGGGGACATTACAGCTATGTCCATATCTGATCACTGAACTGACAATTTTTGTCTCTAGGGGTTTCCAATTGAATTTTATGCTGCTAATGTATGCTATTTTTGGATGCTAGGGTTTCTAACCTTGCTATTTTTTTGAATCTGCTCTGCACCTTCTTTCTGTGTCCCTTTAGTGTTTCTGTTCGTGTCATTTTTGTGTTTTTGATCTTGTCCCTGATGTGATAGTCAGCTGGACCTTTCAATGACACTCAATTGGCCCCTAAAGAAAAATGTTATAATTGGTTTTGAAGAGGAATTTTTCGAGACTAACTCTAATTATGCCAGTGCATCCTTCAGTCTGTCCTTCACAAGAAATGATGAATTTCTTTTCCTCTCAAATTGATTGGTTTGGTATACCCTCTACTAGGAATTCGTCATTCTGATACCAAATGTTAGAAGAATGAATGCACAAAGATTGTGAAAAATTGTGTGACACACACTTAAAAGTGTATATGCTGTATTTATTTGCATACAGGGAAATTAAATTGGGTGATTGTAACTTTCATTATGTAATTTACCTTCCAATGTAATTAGATTTCCACAATCCATATGAAATTAGTTTTTCTGATGAAAAAATTAAAACACAATCGAATCCAGAAGCAGAAAAAGTAATTTACCTTTTCAGACATAATTAATGTGTCACTACATCACCATCATAACCAATGAGTGCCTGTGTACAAAGTAGTGTAACACTATATTGTATCTAATAATCAAGACTATTGAAAAACTCTATTTCTTGCTGTGCCTCGCTTGGCTAATCTTATATATTCTAATTTCTAGTATAGGATTAGCATCCTTATGGTATTAAGCAATGACTATGCACTCCAAAAATACATTTTTAAAAAATTCTTAAATTTAATGTATATATTTCATATTTTTTTAGCTAGACAATTTATGCAACTTATGTCAAGATGTGAATTTGTTTTTTATTTTTTAAGTGTGCCCTAAATCTGTCTTAAGAATTTTTAAAATCTGAGTAAGTTAAAAATGTAAAACACATAAAAAAGGTGATATTTTTATTTCCCCTTTATTGTTAGGCAACTTTGAAATAGTATTTTACCAGTCAGGGAAATCTGAAACAAGTGTTTCTAATTTGAAACATTTAATCAGTTTGTGCTAGCAGAGAAGGCTTGATAATTAGTGTAGGTGTAATAGCACCTTATAGTGCTCAAGTTAGATATTTGGAGAGTAAGATAAGGGATAAGGATGAATGGATGAACACTATTGATGTAGAGGTCAAATCGGTGGATGGGTTTCAAGGTGGAGAAAAGGACATTATCATAATTTCCACTGTTAGAACCAAGTACACTGGCTTCCTTTCTGATCGGAGACGTGCAAATGTTGCTTTAACACGTGCACGGTACTTTTCTCTATCTGTTATGTTTCTTTGGGAATTGGTGTTCTGCAAATCTCTTTGCTTCATTCTTTTTATTTACTTGTATCATCACAAAGAGATTGCGACAACTTATATTTTACAAATAAGATGCTATTGTGGTGTTGATAAACAGATTCTGTCTTTGGATTGTTGGAAATGGGTCCATGCTAGTTAAAAGTAAATCCGTATGGAAAAAAATTGCAAAGGATGCAATTGAGAGGAAGTGCTTTCTAGATCCAAATGTTGACAGTGGAATGATGAAAGCAATAAGAAATGCAAAGGGCGAGATTGACCAACTTAAATGTCTATTCAAGAAGGAGTCCATCTTGTTCAACAACACAGTTTGGAAGGTAAGTTGGATGCTAAAATCAGTTCAGCTTCACTGCTATAAGAATATTGAAATAGAATCTCTGTTTTATGTGTTTTTCTGACGCATATATTTAAATTCTCTCATAGAAGTTCATCACTCAAACTAGTCACTTTATCTTTTAAACCCATCTTCAATGTTTATATTTAAAAATTAAATATAAGGCAGAACTTTGTGTTTCTCTAGCTTAACTAGAAATTCCTTATGCAATATCTTGAAGGTACTAGAGATAAAATGTTTAACCTGTAACAAACTTGAGAGACCTATTAAAAATGCTTATATCCATGGTGATTAAATTACATGGTTGAAAGAGTGCCACCACATGATATGGCCAGAAATGCATTCTTGTTATTACTTTATTCGCAAAGCTCGACCCAACCTGCACAAGGTTTCATGAACTGACAGCTTCAAGAAATATGGGTGCATAAGATTGAATTTTATATGAATTTAGTCACTGGTCATTGAGTGTGGTGACACCTTCCAGATCCTGGGTTGAACCTTCACAATCAGACTAAAAACATTCACTAAAATATCAACCTACCAAAGACAGACATCAATATTTTGAAAATCTTGGGTTCTTTTACTAACTGATTTGTATGGGCAACACTAAGCACTATATATCAAGGGTTTTGGACATGGTAACAATGGGTTGTATTGGATTCAATTTCGGCAAGTGAAGGAAATTATATCGTGATGTCTAGTACTTCAAATCTTATTGTTCTTGATACATATGTTCAGAAACAACGTTATCATTTAATTCTGATCTCCTTCATCTTTGTTAAAAAGGTCTTTATAAAGAATGCCTTGATCGAATTGGAAAGTATATTTCCAAGTGATTAGGAAAAAGCCTGCATTTTAGTTCATATACAAATTTTCCCGTGCTCCCTTGCTGCAGAATTAGTGTGATAAGTCAGTATATTTTCTTAAATCAAGGGCTTGGCATGTTGACAAAAGTGACAAGTGGAGTTCATGTGCCCTAGAATATAATAGTTGTCTTGACTCTCAAGAGTTTTATTCTGGTTTATGGAACCCACTTGAACTAATTTAGCAAATACACAACTTTTCACCAGATGCCTTACAATTCATTACATGGACTGTGGAAATAGTATAGTCAGACTATATGATGCTTCTACCTTATACTAGATTGTGGTTATCAAATGCATGCTATCATAGCATTCATGAATTTATTTTTGTTAATTCATAAAAAATCACTATATCCTTGAGATAATTAAGGAATCCATATTGTCACTACATTTAAAAAGATTTTGTTTTATATTGGGTGTTGTGCCCAATCAAGAATTTTGCTTCATTAAGGCATTTTGTAAAGAGTGGTCAAAGTCTTGTAAAAATTGTTGTCAAAAGTCAAGATTTCTAAAAATAGACTTGAGTCAAGGTTTTTTGTCAAATGGATGCTAGCAAAAATTTCTAAAAATAGACTTGAGTCAAGGTTTTTTGTCAAATGGATGCTAGCAAAACTTTCTAAAAATAGAATCTCTGTTTGGAGGGCTCTAACTGATTCTCATTGGTTGAAAATACTTCCTAAGCAGGCCGGTCCAGTCAAAATCATCAAAAGGTCAAGATTTCTCTGGTGGGTCTATTCTGTTTTTTAAAAGGCAAAGCGTGAGCTTCGAAGTCATCAATGGAGGATTATCAATTGCTAGGTGTCAGATTCAAAGTCTCAAATGTTGCATAGACAACGATGAACGACGAACAATGCACACAAAACTAAGAATGGAGAAGGAAAAGGGAAAAGGTTGAAATTTGTGAGAAGTTTTCTAATTTTGGTGAAGCTAGGTGCCCCTGGCCAAGAAGGGCTCTTGGCATTTCATGCCTTACTGAAATTTTGTCATTTTTCAAAAAACATTCAAATTTCCTAGTTAGCTTCATTCAGTCATGTGGGAATCAATCAAAAGCAATTTCTAGGGCTAGGAAAAGCAGATCACCTCAGTTATGTTCAAGCTCCTTAGTTGACTCATCATCCAGTGTTGAGGGTCTATCAGACAGCGAAAATGGAGAGAGAACAATGGCGTTTTGCGAGAAAATGAAGAAAAAGAAAGAAGGTTGAAATTTATCAAAATTTTCAAGTCTAGGATGCTTGGGCACCCCTGTCAAGGAGGGGCGCTTAGCTTCCCAACACTTAGAATATTTTTTGCCCCATTCAGATATTTATTAAACTTTTTCGTCAACCCAGTTCTGCCTCTCAAAAGATGAGTCAGATGTAGTGTCAGAGGTTGGCAAAGGGTATACTTCTTCTCAGATTTGATCAAGCTTGCCAAATTGACTGCCTTTTAGTCTTTGTTATTTGTTGGTTGGCAAGAAACAACGATCGAACTAGGGTCACTGGCTCCCAGCAGAAACATGCAAACCAAAAAGTAAAAAATGTGAAAATCACCAAAAAATGGCTAATGCATGGAAGCTTGGGCAACCCTGTTAGCTAGGGATGCTTGGGATTTCAACACTTAGAATTTTTTTGATCTCGACGTGCCTTCTTTCTAGTTCAGCCTCTATTGGTAGTTCTGAGGGAGTGCAATCATGATCAGATAACGTTGGATGTTTCTATGAAGCTAGGGATCACTTCAGCAGTGGTCAAACATGAGATTGCCATGGTCAAACAAGTTTTATCAATTGGCTGCATCAGATTGTCGACTCGTCAAAGTCAGAGTCAGGCCTCACCACAAGCAAAAGCAAGCACAAGTTGAAAATCATTAAAAAAATGACTAAGTCTGGGATGTCTAGGTGCCCCTATCTAGTCAAGGTGCCTAGCATCTCATGCCTTAGCCATTTTTCAGTTTCCGTCTTTCATTGATCAAAATCATGTCTTCACACACGTGCTTTTTGCCCTGCAAACGAAGAATTTGCCATTGCACATGGAAATCAACTTAGATTTCTCATGGATAGACTTCAACATTTTAGGGTTTTGCCAAGGAAGCATTTTTTGTCCTCAAACTCTTTTTAAGAAGGCTTTTGGCATTCATTCTTCAGCTTTCCAGGTTGGCGTCTAGAGGAAGAAAGATAGAATTTTCTTCTCATAAAGATTTGGAGGCTCAAACGATGTGCTTTTTCAATTTTCATTGATCTGGGTCCACTTGCTACTCCTTTTGAAGATTGGAAAATTTTATATTTCCAAAAATCTGCTTTTTTCGGGAAATCCTCAACTTTTTCAAGATCTGATGAACTAGGTCTCTTTAGAGCATGATTGTCTACAAAACCCAGACAACTTTTTTTTCGGGAATCCGCTTTTTGGAGAAAAATCAGCAACTTATTCTCAGCAATTTACGCAAAACTTTTCCGAACATATGTGTATTTACAGTCAAAATTCAAGTTTTTCAACATCCAGTATTCTCCAATAGAAATCAAAACCAAATTAGTGTTGCTCCACGATTACCTGAGAACATTCGAAACTGATTTTCATCATGTGATTCCAGTGCTTGATTTGCATGCTTTGGAAGATGCAGGAAACGTTGTAGTCAGGAATCTTGGTAAATCCGGGTTGCTTGAAGCAGCTTCAATTCCCATCTCAATGTAGAGCCTTGAATTTGTAATTGCTTGTGTTAAGCATTACAATCCAACTTCACGAGAAATCCAATCAGCAAATGGGCATACTATTTGCAGCCTCAGGCCAAACGATGTGGAGTGATGTTTCTCAATACCACCATGGACATAAAATTTCATTATTTCAATTGAAGAATGTGAAAAGGTGTGGTATGACAAAAAGGAGGAATACTGGAAAAGAGATGCACAAAAGTGGCTAAAAGAGAAGCAGAATAATTTGCCAAAGAATGTTGGGCGTGGTTCAAGGAGGACTTTGCAGTCATGATCACTTTGCTCAACTGAGTCATAGGTCAAGCAGAGGCAAATAAATTTCAGCCTTCGATGTTTTACATCATTTCACAGATTATTGATAAAACAAAACACTATGACTGTTCGGATTTGATTAGTGAGAGTCTCCATCGTCAGATGACAAATTTTTTCAAGGACCATGAGTTCCACACGATATCTTACCTCATATATCAAATTGCCTTTCAAGGCAAGTTTAGAGGTTTGAATGTCATTGGAACTATGTATGATCATTACCCACAGTTGGAGTTTTCAAAATCTATGCGACATTACAAGCGGGTGAATGATTGCATTTTTTATGCATATGATGCGAGATTTAGATAATGAGTGTCATGTACAAATTTGAGAGGATGCCAGATTGGAAATGGCAGAGTGGGTTGATTGGTTTATCCAATTTCCCACGTTCTCCTACATCAAGGTATATGGCTTCTTAGGTGATCTAGTCATGTTACAAAGGTTAGCTTTTTCAATTTTCATTGATCTGGGTCCACCTGCTTTTTACTCCTCTTAAAGATTGGAAAATTTTATATTTCCAAAAATTTGCTTTTTTTGGCGGTTTTTTGAGAAACCCTCAACTTTTTCAAGAACCGACGAACTGGGTCTCTTCAAAATGTGATTGTCTACAAAACCCAGACAACTTTTTTTCCGAGAATCCTCTTTTTCGAGAAAAATCAGCAACTTATTTTTCAAAAGTTTGCGCAAAACTTTTCCAAACATAGGCATGTTTATAGTCAAAATTCAAGTTTTTCAACATGCAGTATTCTCCAATAGAAATAAGAACCAAATCAGTGTTGCTCCACGATTACCTGAGAACATTCGAAATTGACTTGCATCATGTGATTCCAGTGCTTGATTTGCATGCTTTGGTAGATGTAGGAAACATTGCAGTCAGGAATCTTGGTCAATTCGTGTTGCTTGTGGCAGCTTCAATTCCCATCTCAATGCAAAGCCTTGAATTTGTAATTGATTGTGTTAAGCATTGTAATTCCAACTTCACAAGAAATCCAATCAGTAGATGGGCGTAATATTTGCAGCCTTAGGTCGGACAATGTGGAGAGATGTTTCTCACCACCATGGATAGAAAATTTCATTGTTTCAATTGAAGAATGTGAAAAGGTGTGGTATGAGAAAAAAGAGAAATACCATAAAAGAATTGCACAAAAGTGGCCGAAAGAGAAGCATGATACTTTTCTGAAAAATGTTGGGTGTGGTGAGTTCAAGGAGGAATTTGTAGTCATGATCACTTTTCTCAACTGAGTCACAGGTCAAGCAGAGGCAAATAAATTTCAGCCTTAGATGTTTTACATTATTTCCCAAATTATTGATAAAACAAAACACTATGACTCGCCGGCTTTTATCAGTGACAATCTCCATCATCAGATGACAGAGTTTTTCAAGGACCATGAGTTCCACATGATATCTTACTTCGTATATCTAATGGCCTTTCAAGGCAATTTTAGAGATTTGAATGTCATTTGAACTTTGGGTGTTCAGCATGTGTTTGAACATTACTCGTAGTTGGAGTTTTTTATAATTTGTGCGACATTACAAGCAAGTGAATGATACATATGATGCAAGATTTAGATAATTAGTTGCATGTATGAATTTTAGTAGATGCCAGATTGGGAATGACAGAGTGGGTTGATTGGTTTATCCAATTTCCCACGTTCTCCAACATTAGGGTATATGGCTTCTTAGGTGATCTAGTCATGTTACGAAGATATCCAACGGATGAGGTATGTTTCATGGAATTTTTAAGGCAGGTGTACAAAGTGCACACATTTTTTGCGTAACAAGTGCAAAACTACGTTCGGTTTCTTGGTTGGAATGAGCATTTACAGATGTAGATTATCAACTGATGCCAAATTGATGGGTGATGAAATGTCAAAGTTTGGCCTGAATTTTTCAATGAGAAGCGTTCATATGATCCTCATGGAATCTTTGCATCATGAGTTGGTTAGAATCATGCACATGTGCCTACAGTTGAAGATTTTTGAGCAAATTGTGTAGATGAGTTTGAAGTGCACAAGCGCAATTACAACAAATCGCTGATTTCCTATCAGATGATGATGGAGAAGTCTTACTTCTGATGTATGCTAGAGACTACATCGATCATTGACCATTTTCACAAATTAATTGGTTCACTAAAGAGAGCATCTCAATTGAGGAAAGAATAAGCCGAATTGTCAAGAATAGTAGGATATTTTTGAGTAGTGTTGGCATTTCAAATCGCACCTCTGGAATGCGTTCTGGAAACGGACAACTATGTGTAGTAAACTGCTCTTCGAATTAGGAGGGGAAGCTCCCTCTTTTGCTGAGTTGCATAAAGAAAAGTAATCTAAAATTAATTACGCCTATCTTTTTGGTTCAGCTACGAGAACACAAGGTTATAGAACACTAGATGTTGCGGCTGAGGTTTTCCCTTTAATGAAACTAGACAGCTACAACTTAACCTGTGCTTAAAACGTTTCCACCTTCTCAAGTAAACACAGAGCAAGAGAGTTTGGAAATGGACGAGTGTGATTTCTGACAAAGATACTTAAACAAACTATTCTTCAACATACGTTTTAAGGCAAGCTGAAAAAGAGATCATAAAAGTATTACGGAAATACGAGACTTTTATTTCAAGGCAGACAACGCACGCTCAAGATTTTATTTACTCATATTTCTAGCACAAAACAAATAGACGGAAACTTGAGATGTTTATATCAAGGTAGACAAAGCACGCTCAAGATTTTATTTACTCAAGTTTCTGGAACAAGGATTACAATTTCGGGACACCAAGTTGTAGCAACACGCTTGCAACATGCGATCAACCTAACTATAGTCAACACGACACATGCACTAAACAAGTATTTGCAGCTAAAGAGGCATGCAAACTTGCTCCTTACACAAAGTGAACAATACTAGACGATAACAAAGAGAAGGTACTATGACACTTATGTCTTGTTATCACAAGCACGGTTAAACTAAAATGAGCAAACACTGCTCTTATTTATAACTAAGCAGAGGAGTAGGAAACCCTAAAATCTTCTTGCTTTTACAACTACTGCTTGCCAACATGCAAGCTTTATTTCTAAATCTAGAAAAGATTAAAACACCTAAACCCTAGAAAGCTTTTTAAAAAAGGAAAGTGCCAACTCGTGACAACCTATTACAATATTTTCTTTCTATCCTCAAAGAATGGAAAAGATTTGAGACAAGAATAGAAAGAAAGCATGGAAGATGCTTCTAGAAGAAAGAAGATTTAAAGCTCGATCACATCCGCTAAAAAGCGGGCAACTTCATCTGAAGTAGGAGTGTTGATGCTATTAATACCAAAATGCCGCTTTTCCAAGATTTCTTCGCCATCTGTAATTGATTTCAAGAAATCTTCTCTCATTGGCTGCTTTCTCGAACCTTGCTGACATCATGGAAATCATCATCATTCTCCCAAAATTGCCCTCGTTGCCATGCAATATGCTTTGAAACTCAGCTTGGACTACGTCAAGCCCAATGTAGGAACCATCCTCAAGGCAATACTGACAAGGAATTGCTGCAACTACTTCTCTGATGAACCTAAGAGCATCAACAACTCTTTGTTTATACGCTGCAAACTCCTTAGATATTTTGATATATGTGTTCACCTTGAAAAGATGACTTTCTTTCCACTCCAGGATTTGTCTTTTATGTTCTCTCGCCATTGTAGAGCCACAAGCCATCTCTAAATCTGCAATTATGATTTCGTGCATAGGCTTGAACTCGGCTATCAGCTGTTCAAAATCTTGGATACCTTGATGTAAATCATGAGCCTTGTATCTTAACTGGAAGACTTGTGTCAGGACCTCTTTTCCTCTGTTGATGATCTCTTCAACCCACTCATTAGTTTGTTTACCACAAATAACTAACTCCCTTAATTGATGCTGATCAGCTGGTGTTTCTAAGACTTGAGGCAGCAATTGAGTTGTTTGTGAGGTGCCTTGGATAAGATTTGATATACATAATCGGAGTTGACGATTTTCAGCCTTGAGGGCTGCCTTGTCTTCCCCATCCTTTTGCACTCTTTCTTGAATGCTTTCTGTTACCATCTTAAACAAACTTATATCAGCATGTCGAGTACTTTTACCAAGGTTTGCTTTGACCATGATAAAATCGTCAACATCCACCTCATCTCTGATTTTGTCTTCAAGAGGCATAGCTGTCTCCATGACTATTTCACCCTTGAGATTCCTCTCAAAGTGCATTTGTTTCTTGGCCTTCTTCTTGGGTGCTTCCTGGTATATGCTAAGGTCATCAACATTCACCTGATACGAAGGCCTTCTTCTTGTCCTTCCCAAGGAGCTCTCAAGCCAAGATGTAGTATTTCTATTAACATCCAAGGGAGGAGTGATTGTAACATTGACCTCTATCTCCTCGTCTTCCAAATCAATGTGAATTGGCAAAGACCTAGGAGATGGTAGTGTTTCTTGTATCAAAGGTTCATCATGTTGCACTTCTTCTTGAAGTATGGGCTCTGGTTGAGGAACTTTTGTTTCAGCTGTAGGCTGCTCCTGTATAACAATCCCTGTATAATCCAACCTCCTTTTAGCACTCTTTGCTGATCTACAGCCCTTTGTGACCTCTTGAGACTGAACTTTTTCTTTGTTCTTTGGTTGCACTCTTGAAGAAGAGGGAAGAGATGAATGTTTCTTTGGCGGCTCTGCTATTGGAATAGACTCCCTTTTCTTTAGGATCAAGAAAGTCTTACTGTACTCTATCACTTGTCTTGTCCTTTTTTCCACTGTGATGCATTCTTTATGAGCCCAGTTGACCTGTGGAAGAGGTTGCTGCTCAACCTTAGTTCTTATATAAGCTGGAAGAATTACATCCCCATCATCATCTGACAGCCCTTCAATATCTTCTGATAAGCAATCTTTCATCTGATGAAGGTTTAACCTACTATGACTTCGCCTTCGCACCTCATACTCATCCCTGCAATTAGCCCAAAAGTCTTCAAGTGCGGGTGTATGAGCAAGGTTCTGACCAAGTCTAGATGCATAGAAGCCATGGGGATCATATATTCGTCTCTCGCTGAAAGGCTTGAGACCAAACTTATCTAACTCGTTACCCATTAGTTTAGCTTCTACGGATGATCTACATGTGTAAATGCCTAAAGCGAAAGGAAAGCTGAAGGCTGGTTTCTTTTTGTTACACAGACAGGTATGAACATTTGAAATCTGCCTGAAGAATTCCATGCATACTACCTCATCTGACGGATACCTCAGTAACATAAGTGGAGCTCTTGAATAACCGTACACCCTTAGGTAAGTGAAAGTGGCAAACTGAATAAACCAATCTGCCCATTCTGATATTGCACCCCTGGCAATGGATGAGATGCGAACATGTAGCTCGTTGTCCAGGTCCCGCACTGTATAAATTAAGAATGCTTCATTCACCCTTTTGTAATGACGTGATGCAGCAGTGAATTCTAGCTGAGTATAGTAGTTGTAGACATGTTGAACGTTCAAAGAACCCTCCGTGTTTAACCCTCTGAATTTACTTTGATAGGCAACCAAATAGACTAGGTAGGAGACCATGTGAAATGCATGTCTATGAAAATACTCAGTTATCTGATGATGTAAGCAGTCATTGATCAATGTAGGCCAGTCATAGAACTCTGTCTTTTTCATTATATGAGGTATCACATAGAACATCCAAGGCTGAAACCTTGTTGCATTTGCTTGACCTGTAACTCGATTGAGTAGGGTTATTATGATGGCGAATTCCTCTTTGAACTGTCCTCTTCCGACATCTTTTGGCAATATAGAATGTTTCTCTTTCAGCCACCTATGTGCAATCTTCTTGCTGTATTTATCTTGATGTTCTTCCCATATCCTTTCACATTCTTCCACGTTGATAGTGACGCTTCCAGGCCATGTTGGAATGGAGAAGCATTTCTCAATCATATCTGGTTTTAGGCTGCAAATGATTCTCCCATCAACTGACTGTATCTCCCTTGTAGCTGGATTGTAATGCTTGATGCAAGCAATTATGAACTCTAAGCTTTGTATTGAGAAAGGTATGGATGCTGCTGCAAGAAGGCCTGAATGGGCAAGATGCTTGATGGTGGTATTGCCTGCATCTTCTAAAGGACGTATATTGAACACTGGCTTGATGTGATGCAAGTCTGTTTCAGCTGTTTCAATGAAATTGTGGTAAAGAATTGATTTGGTCTTGAACTCTGCAGGAGTGTATTCCATTCTGAAAGACTTGAAGATTGACAGTAAACACGCCTAGGTTCAGACAAATTTTGGCAAACTTTCTAAATTTAGCTTGCTGATTTTTCTTCCTCCAACGGATGAATTTTCAAGATTTATTCTGAGATATGGGTTTTGTCTAGAATTTCGTTACAAGCCAACCCAGATCGCCCGTTTTTGAAAATATGAAGTGGAGACTGAAAAAGCAACAAACCCTAATTTTCCCCAAAAAAGCAGAAAAAGCTGACATCTGGGTATTGTTCTTGAGCATAATCTGAATGGACCCAGTAGATTAGATTTTGAAAACCCTGGCTTCAGACTGAAAAAGCAACAACTTTTAGTTTCTCTGAAAAAGCTGAGGTATGGGTTTTGTCCAGAAGAAGGTTTAGCATAGACCCTGAAGACTAGAAATGGATGAATATGAAGTTTTCCCTGACATGCAAAATAAAAGCAATTGCTGCAACTTAGAGAGAAATCTTCAACAATTTGTCCAGAAGATAGAACAAAAATGGATCAGCTTGCTGAAATTTGATAATATAGGCCTTCTCCTTCTTAAATTTGATGTTCTTGATGAGAAAATATGAAAGAGGAGGTCTTCTTTGATTGTTGATCTGAAAATATATGAGAAACCAGCAAGTTAAGGTTCTTGAATCTTGAAAAACATAGGTTTGAAGTTGCCGCTCTATTTCTCTTTGAAGGCACCTGCAAGAAAATATAAAAAAAATAATACATAGAGGTGTCTTTAAATAAGTTTTTGTTTTGAAAACAACTTCTCAAACCCTAATCTTGAAGAAACCTTAAACCTAATTCATGCTTTGAAGAAAGGCGTATTTCTCTTCACTTGAAAATTTTGAAACTTTCGAAAAATAAACTAAGGCATGAAGGAATGGGCGCCCTTCTTGAGGTAAGGCGCCCAGTCTCTCCAGACTTAGCCAAATTTCTGTCATTTTCAACTTTTGTTCACTTTCTGACCCTGCTTCAGCTCTGTCTCCCGGCCTCTAGATTTGTCCGGTGAACGAACTGATTCTTCCATCGCGGAGCTTGATCATATCTAACAACTTTTTTCTGGAGACGTCATCTGCTAAAAGCTTCATTTACCCCTTCGAAATGTCAGGTGCCTATCCTTGATAAGGGCGCCCATTTCTTCCAGTGTTAGCCAATTTCATGATCTTCAATTTTTATGCTTATCTTCTGACCTTCAGATGATTTTACTATTTCGGGTGTTGTACTTGTCAGACTGACTGGCTATTGAGTTCACTGGATAGCTGAGATGAATTTGGAAGGGGTCTTCTGGATCACTCTTTTCCGGAAACTGACTTTTGGTGACCTTAAACCCTAGGCGCCCTTCTCCTTCAGGGGCGCCCATAGCTTCCAGTGTTAGTTTTTATTTTTGAATTTTCACTGTTGCTTTCCACTTTCTGCCATTTCTCACACTTTTTCTCCTCTGTTTGACTAGCGATATCTGATGACTGTTGATTCTGATGGATGAGCTGACGGATTCGTTGGAGAGCTAGATCTAGTTTGACGAAGTCATGCTGGAGAAGTCTTCAGCAAATTTGACCATCTGCTATCTCAAAAGTTTGGGCGCCCTTTTTGAGATATGGCGCCCAACTTCTCCAGAGTTAGCTTTTCTTATGTGTTATTCGTCTTCAATCTTCAAAATATCTCTTTCCGTGACTCCTGTTCGTCTTGAATTTGCCAGTGACTGGATGATCCGACGAGTATTTCAACTGATTCGTTGCAGAGCTAGGATGAATCTGAGAAACATTGTCCTAGATAAGGAAACCCTAATTTTGGCTTTTGGCCTCTTGAAAAGCTGGGCGCCTTTCTTCTTCAGGGGCGCCCATTGTTGGCAATGTAGAAAATTTTATCAGTTTTTCACCTTATACCTCGTAACACGTGTTTCCATTACCTTTGGCTATCAAGATGAAAAAATTTCTAAGGCATGGAAACATGGGCGCCTGGAATCTCCAGACTTAGATAAAATTTGATATTTTTCATTTTTCAACTTCCTTAGTTTGTTCCTCGTTTCTCATGCACATTTGTTCGTTGACAGTCTCTGTTTGATGCTCGAACTCTTGATTTTGACACCTGGCAGCTGGTTGACTTCCATGAATGACCTTGGATCTCCGAAGCAGCTTCTGAAAAAGCAGAATAGACCCAATAGAGTAAAACTGACCTTTTTGTGATTCTGATTGCACCAATCTGATGAGGAAGTATTTAAAGCCAATCAAAATCAGCCTTAACCCTAACAGCCAAACTTTCTATTTTTAGAAAATTTTACAAGTATCCATTTCGTAAGAAACCCAAAAAACCCAGAAAAAGTTTCTATTTTTAGAAAACTACTAAAAATAGAAATTTTCCTAAAATTTAGGGATGGAAAATTGAAGTCTGGGTTTTGTAGGTTTGATCTTTTTAGACCGACCCAGATTGTCAAATTTTGAAAATTTTAAGTTTATGACCCCCATGCAAGACATGCATACTCCCATTTTGACTTTTTCGGACAGATTTGATAGTATCTTGACTCAATTCTTCAAAATGCTTAAGTGTAGCAAAATTTTTAATTTGGGGTACAACAAGTAGTAAAAGGACACGAAAGGTAGCTATTCCAGTTGCAGAGCCGCCAGTAGTCCAGTCATCTCTACCTTTTTATTTTTGTGCCTTCAAATGCCGAGCACGTGTAAACACAGGCACTGAAAAATTCTCATGGTTCACTGCAAGAGCATATTGACAAAATTCTTCTTCTTGAATATAGGTTCACTATAAAAGTATCTCGTAGCAGAGTCCCATCGAAGTTGTCTGTTTGTGGTAAGGCAACATTCAAACTTGGTGTAGGGACAAAACTTGAATTGGGTGTAGCATCATTGTATCCCATGATCTAATTCATTCTTAAATTCGCAGGACATGCGGAATCGTTATTTTCACCGGTCTCATGGAAAGAACAAAATACCGCATTTTGTGCTACTTCAACTGTTTGTTTTGGTGGAGGTGTTGGCAATCGTGGTTTGTAATTATTGAAAGGTTGGAAATTATTCCTCTTAGGTTGATACGACTGTTGAGGTTGATATTGTTGTTGAGATTGATATTGTTGCTGAGGTTGATATGGTGGTGGTGGTAGTGTAGGCTGCCCTTGAGTAGGTAACTGCCTCTTGAGGATAGTAATCTCATTAGCTACCTTCTATAGCACTGGATTTACAGAACTCTAAACCAAAGGCCTGATAGAATCTATCTTCATTTTGGCATAAGTAATCATGTTATCCTCAATCTCGATGGCATTTTCTTGTGCAGTTGCTAATTTTGTTTCATTAGCCGATCTCAAGAAAAAGCCTGTCTCAGATGGAAGAGCATTTATTAAACTGGTCAACAAAACTTCTGGTGGATTGATTGTATGAGAAAGACGTGTGACCAGGCGATTAAACCTTGCCACAAATTCCCTCATAGGTTCATTGACCTCCATTTTTGAATTTGAAAGTTGGGAAAACAATTGATGACTGTCTTTAGCGAGCTTGAATCTTGCCAAAAAATTCTCGCTCATAGTTGACCAGCTTGTAATAATGGCTGGCTCCAGATGATTAAACTAGTCAACAACATTTCCCACAAGCATCTCTACGAAGAGACGTACAACAATGTCTTCATGTGCCACGTGCAAGATGGCGCAAGCCATTGTGAATGCAGAAATATGTTCATTCGGGTGTTGAGTTCCGTCGCTGTGAAACTGAGGAAAGTGCTTCCTTGACCTTTTAGGTAACTCATGATTTCCCTCCAAAGCCAAATATTTGATGTTGTTACCCCAGGGTCATGGAGGTGGATGTCTTTGATTATTATTAGCATTATTGTTGTTATCATCCATTTCTTTTGGTTGGATCACAGGTTCTTGCTTAACTTTAGGTACTTCTTCATTAACTTCAGGAACCACGTTGGATGACTCTCCAACTTCTATAGAGTTAGATTGTGGAAAGAATGGATCTGCAGTAGCGTCTCTCCTCCTAGTATAAACCCTAAAGCAAGTATTATCTATTGCCACGTAGGAGGTTGTAATACTCGTCTTTTGGCTACAAGATCAGCCTTTTGTTCTTCTTTGGCAAGGATAGTAGTTGCATTTCTCCATTGAGCAGGGGTTTACTTTTTCTCAAACACGAAACTCCTCAGGCTACTAATAATGTGTGTTTTCTCAACTTCAACCCACGTAAGATTTGGCTAGATAATAGGAACAATAAGATCTGGTTGTTGAATAGGAGCAGTAGGATGTCAGATGGTCATTCCTATGACATAAAGTGCAAGATTTCTTGAAGTTTTATGCCTTGTGCCCCACGGTGGGTGCCAAAAAACTACTGGCGTTTCAATTCACACGTCAGGAATGTGGATTAGAAACAAACAACTATGCATAGTTGATTAGTTGAACTCCCACACGACAATGTACGCCACCGATCCAACGGTTAAAAGTGTGTTAACTCAACAAGAGATGGGCACAAAGAGAGGTAACTAGGTCACAAGGTTTAAGAGTATGACTTGGAGATCAAGCCGACTAAACTTGCTCACGAGAGAGGTCTTTGTTTGTTGATAGCAAAGGATGGCGATCAAAAGCATCGGGCCGATGGTGAACTTGAAGCTGAAATTAAAGAGGATCTTCCCATGGTCCTACTTGTTGATTCTGCAGATGAATGGTATGCTGAGATATAGTACTTTTTAGCTTATGGTGAATGTCCAAACCACATGGATAAATAGCAGAAGAGAACATTAAAGTTGAAAGCGCGAAATTTTGTGCTTTGGAATGACATTCTATACAAGAAAGGGCTTGATGGAAACTTTTTGCTATGCGCCAACAAGGATCAACGATGCTTGTTGGAAGCATTTCATAGTGAGGCATGCAATGGCCACTTTTCATCACAGTGAGGCGTGCAGTGGCCACTTTTCATCAAGGGTTACAACATTCAAAATCCTACGAGCATAGTTTTTTTGGCTGCCTATGTTTCGTGACGCATATGAATGGGTGCAGAAATGTTCGATATGTCAGTAGTTTGTTGGCAAGCATAAGTTGGCAGCCATTCCACTTAAGCCAGTCATCATTGACGCTCCATTTCAAAAATGGGGATTGGATTTCATAGGTCCTATCAACCCACACTCTAATAAGGGGCATATTTATGTCCTTACAACAAAGTAATTATTTCACAAAGTGGGTTGAGGCTATTCCAACCAAGCGGGCTACCTCGGAAGTCGTGTGCGACTTTTTGAAGGAAAATACTATTTCATGCTTTAGGGTGCAGCGCAAGATTGTGACTGACCATGCAATGAGTTTCTCATCTGAGGGGCTATTGGAATTTTGTTTTGACCAAGGAATTACTTTGTCTAACTCATCAATTACTATCCTTAGGGCAATGGACAAGGTGAGTCGTCAAACAAGAACATCGTCACAATCATATGCAAGTTAGTTGATTCCAATCAACCAACTTGGCACAAAAGACTCTACGATGCTCTTTGGGCTGAAACAATCACTCCCAAGAGAGCCATTGGTATTTCACCCTTTATCATCATGTATGGTATGGAGGCTATGTTACCTATTACACTTAAGTTGTCCGCTTTGCAATTGGCATCCACAGTGGAAGATGGTGAGTTTAGAGATCCAATTGAGAAGCACATCCTGTACCTGATGAAGCTCGAAGAAGAAAGGGTGGAGGTTGTTGATAGAATCACTCATCATCAAGAGCGAGTGAAGAAGATTTTTGATAAGAAGGCTCATCAATGAGATTTCAAGATCGAAGATCAAGTCCTGTTATGGGACAAGAGACATGAGCCCAAGGGAATGCATGGAAAATTTGATTCCTTGTGGCTGGGGTTGTTCAAGATTCACGAGTTTGCAAGGGAGAATACTTACATTCTCTTGCACTTGGATGGAAGGCTCTTCCCGCTGCCATACAACGGGCAATATTTGAAGCACTTCATTCCTTCGGGGATAGAGTAATTTCCCCTTTCAATAATTTTCCTTTATGTTTTCATGATGTGTTTCCCCTTTCCGTAATGTGTGTGTTATGTCGTGATGTGTTTCCCCTTTTCGTGAAGTTTTTGGTCGTGTTCTCGGTGATTAGGTTGTCTTGTTTTAGGTGATTTAGGGGAGCTCCAACTTATAGGTGATTTTAGGAAGTCCTATTCTAAGTGATTTAGGGAAAAATTCTTGTGATAGGTGATTAGGAAATGGTGTTGACTTTGACGCCTGACTGATAAGACACTAGTCTATGCTTAAAAGTCTGGAGATTCTTGGTTCTCCTATGCCTTAAGTATCCCACATGGTCCCCAAACAGAGCCAATTGTTGTGCCCAATCAAAAAATTTGCTTCATTAAGGTATTTTGTAAAGAGTGGTCAAAGTCTTGTAAAAATTGTCATCAAAAGACAATTTCTAAAAATAGAAAGTTTTTATTTTTAGAAAGATTCTAAAAAGAGACTTGAGTTAGGGCTTTTTGGGTTTTTGTCAAATGGATGTGGGAAAAACTTTATAAAAATAGAATCTTTGTTTTGTTGGCGTTTCAATTCGCACCTCTAGAGTGCGTATTAGAAACGAACAACTATGCACAGATAAACTACTCTTCAAATTAGGAGGGGAAACTCCCTCTTTCGCTGTTGATGTGTAAAAAGAAATGTAAACTAAATTCCTATCTTTTTACTCAGCTGAGAGCACAAGGTTTATAAAACTCTATGTGTTGCATCTGAGGTTTTCTTTGGTTTCGTAATCTCAACTACAACTAGGCCTAACTTTATAACGCTTCTATCTCCTCAGGTAAATTTAGAGTGAGAATTTAGAAGTAATGGGGAATGATTTGGGTAACTTGGACAAACTTGTTCTCAGAATGCATCTGAAGGCTCATTGATTTTTCAGATTTACACTGAAAATAAAGTTTATTGTAATAACTCTCTTGGCTGTAGAGTTATATTTCTATGCAACTGCCTGAATACTTTGCTTGGGGTTTCAACATATTTGTTTGTTTTGATTTTCAAATACATATAATGCTAGAAAATTACTAAACTTTTGGTTTCAAAACAATGAAATATATTCTAAAGTAAATGCTAAGACAATTAGAATCTGATTTATCATAGTTGCAAATACAAGTATTTATTGTTAGTGTTTCTTAGATCAGATTAAACAATAAAGCACTTAATAGAAATGCAACACATAAGACAATGAACACAACAAGATACCCTGGGAAAACCCTCCTCTTGAGGGAGAAAAACCCAACAAATGATCTCTTCTATAATGTAGAACAACTAGCAGAAATCTGCTTACAACTCAGGCCCAGCAATGGCCAATAAAGAATGTAGTGAGGTCGCACCTCTCCTAGATACACAAGATACAAATGAATATCTTCTTCCTTGAAATTGGACTGCTGCTGCAAATGCGAATTCTGCTCTTAATGATAAATGCGAACTTGCTTGAGATGTGATTTTGTTTACAATGACAAATGACCTTATATTTATACATCATAAGGCGCCTCTTCATTTAGGTCGGCCTCTTCTAGGAAAGCACAATAATAAATGAATAATGAAGTCGGCTCAAGTTAGAACAAAGATATTCGAACCATAAAGGGGTCGGCCTTTTGCATTTATTAAAATTGGAATCATGAATTAAATAGCCGAAGGCTATTCATTTAATCATGTGCTCTTTGTGCGGATGAAGTGCAGACTGCAGCTGCAATAACATCAACACTCCCTCTCAGCTAGGGATGAACTTCCATCTGCACAAGACACATCATATTAGAATGAAAACAAAATAAAATATCACCTCAGCGTGATATTAACCATTATGGCTACTTCCATAGATGGTATAAAGTCATCACAGATTCCCTCACGTGATGTTGTCATGGAGTCAAACACATGACATCCACCATAGCTTCTCCCAGGGGGTGGAAACAAGGGCTTTCACCTCAAATCTCTCTCAATAGAGAATTGCAGTATCAAGGGCTTACACCTCAACTCTCTCTCATCAGAGAATTGCATTATCAAGGGCTTACACCTCAACTCTCTCTCAACAGAGAATTGCATTATCAAGGGCTTACACCTCAACTCTCTCTCAACAGAGAATTGCATTATCAAGGGCTTGCACCTTGCACCTCGCACCTCAACTCTCTCTCAACAGAGAATTGCATTATCAAGGGCTTGCACCTCAACTCTTTCTCAACAGAGAATTGCATTATCAAGGGATTTCACCTCGAACTTCTCTCAAAGAAGAACTCATTAAACAAAGGAACACTGATACTGAGACTCCCTCTCGATCCTGGCTTCAAAGATTGCAAAGAAGACTTCTGGAGATGTACTCCCTCTAGCCATCAACTCATTCCCTCTAGTGTTTACTCCCTCTTGATCATTTCTTTGGTTGACATGACTTCTTCACAAGATGCCTCAAGCTTTTCATCACTAAGTAATCTCTTATCATCTTCTTCCCCCTAAACTTGTCCAGGAAGCATTTTAGATAGAGATTACTAACAGTCCATAATTATCCAAAGAAATATCAAGATTAGAATCAAGCAAGTTATATTATGAATGAAATTTTTCCAAAGATCTTATGCTAGTGAACACAATCACAATTCAAGAGAATCTACTATCTCTCTTAATTACAAGATCCAAAGAATAAATAAATGATATAACTCAGCAACCAATGAATACTTATCTTTTTAACTATTCTGAAAGGTTCAAATGTTGGACATAGTGAGATACGTTGTACTTGAGCTCAGATCAATCCGTACCCTTCACAGTTTGAACACAATGACGACCTGAAAGGTACATTGACTTTAAGAGATATCTCCAGCCATCAATATAATCCAATGATTGCAAGCTATGACTCCAAGCTTGATCATTTCTTCATTCGGTATGACTTCGATATCCAATCTTTCCAGATGCAGATTGCTTGATGCTCAGGTTATCTCAATGTTAGAGTATGAATTAATAACTACAAAACAATTCAAAAACATTATTCAACCATGCAATACTTATCTCATGGATTTCAAAAATCTCCTGAGTAATAGATAATTAATTCATCAATCATGACATGTCTTTCTTTCAATTTCTCAGAAGAGCTAATCTCAGCAAAACCAAAAGACAATTAACATGATCCTACTTACAGTGATCACTATTTACTGGTCACACATAATCCTAAGTAAATAATGTCAGAAATGCATAACTCAACAAATTTGAATTTTAGCCTAGAATAGTAAATACAATCAAAAAACAAAGAGTACTTATCTCTTAAGTATTCAGAAGGGTAGACACCATATGATATGTTGCTCTTGCGCTTAGTACACAATCTTCACAGCTTGAACATAGGCCCATGACTAGAGTAGAAATTCACTAGAATCATTTTGGGGAGAGATCTCAATCACATCCGCAAATGAAGCATGCTGATTAGGCCTGGTAGGACAATCCCTCGCCTAGTGACCAAATTTGTCACATTTAAAGCATTGAACACGAGAGAGGTCCCACTTCTTCTTTAATGCAGGAGCACCATCTGACCCATTATCTCGATTCCTTTTAAAGAATCCTTTCTTCCAAGCTTTTCCTTTCTTCGATGAATGAGAGGCGAGAACATGTAAATCTTCATTCTTTGAACTTTGACCAATGCCCCTTGCAGTTAGTCTCGACTCCTCTTGAATGCAATCAATCCTCAATCGATCAAACTTGGGAAGTTTAGATCTTGCACTGATTCCTTGAATAAACGACTCCCATGAAAGTGGAAGACCATTGAGAGCAATCATGGTCAAATCCTTGTCATCAACAATATGACCAATGGTAGAGAGTTGATCTCTCAATTCGGAAATCTTCATGAAGTAGGTGATGACAAACTCTTCTTCCGCCATCTTAATGTGAAGTAGTTGTTGCTTCAAGGTTAGGGCACGACTGGTGTTGTTGATTTCGTACATCTCTTCCAATGTTTTGAACATCTCCCTTGCAGTATCCAACTTGAAGACAATCGAAACAATATGATCTTTGACGGAATCAACCAACACTTTCTTTGCCCTAGTATCTTTCTTCCTCCACTGCAACTTCTCTTCTTCCTCCTCAGGTTCGAGACCTTTTGTTTTCACAAACTCAGCCAAATCATTCTCTTCCAATGTTAGCATGATCCTGAACCTCCATGATGTGTAGTTAGAAAATCCTTCGAGTCTATCCTCGATTTTCAGACCATTCACCATCTTGAAATTTGAAATAGAAGATAGACTGAAAAAGATTAGAGTGAGTGCTGCAACTAAATCTGATCACGATCTTTTTCAAACCCGCTCTGATACCATGTTAGTGTTTCTTAGATCAGATTAAACAATAAAGCACTTAATAGAAATGCAACACATAAGACAATGAACACAACAAGATACCCTGGGAAAACCCTCCTCTTGAGGGAGAAAAACCCAGCAAATGATCTCTTCTATAATGTAGAACAACTAGCAGAAATCTGCTTACAACTCAGGCCCAGCAATGGCCAATAAAGAATGTAATGAGGTCGCACCTCTCCTAGATACACAAGATACAAATGAATATCTTCTTCCTTGAAATCGGACTGCTGCTGCAAATGCGAATTCTGCTCTTAATGATAAATGCGAACTTGCTTGAGATGTGATTTTGTTTACAATGACAAATGACCTTATATTTATACATCATAAGGCGCCTCTTCATTTAGGTCGGCCTCTTCTAGGAAAGCACAATAATAAATGAATAATGAAGTCGGCTCAAGTTAGAACAAAGATATTCGAACCATAAAGGGGTCGGCCCTTTGCATTTATTAAAATTGGAATCATGAATTAAATAGCCGAAGGCTATTCATTTAATTCATGTGCTCTTTGTGCGGATGAAGTGCAGACCGCAGCTGCAATAACATCAACATTTATAAATTAGAATCAGACTTCAATTTTTTTTGTAAATTCGATAAAAGTACCAAATCAGATTTTAGCTTTATTTGCCCAACAATTTAATCATACTTGTGCAAGCTGATCATGACTGAATGTAAATTCTGGAAATGTAATTTGCAAGTATTAAACCCTTGATGAAGTCGATTTGCAGCCAGCTATGGCTCCTCCTTAATCCAACACCCTAAACTTATTTCCAACCATTAGCCGCCCCATACAAGACAAGATGCAACTTCACACTCAAGGTGTTTTGTCTCCAAGTTCAGTCGCCCAACATGAATGGAGGTACGGCTTGGCTGAAGATGATATGTATGGCCTCTTTTTGCTGCTGCGTATGGCCCAACAAGGTGGTGGATATCAATGATGATCAACAAACAATGTGTTTTGGTTTTCTGATGCTAACCCTTTCAATGACTTGGTAGAATCTCCTTCAATATGCACAAATTTGACTGTTGGTTACAACCAACTCAAAGAGCAACCTTCAGAAGATATTTCACCACCTCAAGAAGCTATCACAATGAAGATACTTCATTCTCCAAAGCCTCGAAATTGCAGAAAACCTTGGGTCTCCTCTTCTCCATGGTTAACTCTTCAAAGCTAAATGTCAATAATGATGAATGAATTATTTTCTTTGTTGAAGCTTTATATAATTCACCCAAATCAGGTCGCCCCCCTAGAAGCTTCTTTATCATTTAGATATATTTTAATAGTTGCACTTTATAATGTCTCAAAAGATGGGCGCCCTTTTCAATACACTTAATTAATGTCTTTTAAGTCATTTAATGGCCACATTAACAAAGTTATAATATAACTTTATAATGCACTTTTTTGAATAAATAATTAATTATTATTAAAGATTAACTTTAATAATAATTAAAAATATCTTATCTTCTTTAATTAACATATGTTTTCCATGTCGTTTGAACTAAGAGGTTGAATACTGCATCCACAACACGTTCAAGTGCTTTTCCATAAATAGCAATTCTAGACTTCAACCTCGAGGTGACTTACTATAGATGGTAACTGTGTATAACTGAGTCCCAAAACACCAACAAAGGCTAAACTTGAACAATACCTCGCTCTGAAGAAGAAGAACAACCCAATAACTACCAAGCAAGACCCTCTAACGATGAGTATTAGCCTACGAGGTTCAAATGATAGGCTAATCAACGAGATGCTGAGGCAAGCAAGAATGGGGACATTACAGTCCGCCCTCCCTGAAATTGCTTGTCCCCAAGCAATCTCCACTGCAAAGAAACACCACTCCACCTGGGTCCCAAGGGAAGACCAATATAATGTCCCGTTTGTAACCAGCTGTCCCCTAAAGCACCAATATGAGTACCACTGTCAAAACATAATATCCAAGATCAACTCTAGTGTCATGTACCTCAGGAGTGAACTACTCAGGGAGAAGCAAATCTAAATACTGAAATGCTTTGCTTCCCTCCACTGCGCAAGATAATGCATCATGCCAACTAACTAACTTACGTGCACTAGGATTGTGCATTGAATACAAATCGTGTACAGGTGAATCAAAAACAAAGTTGTCGGCACTCCTCACTATGTACACATTGAAAAGCTCCTCCATGAGCTTTGTCCAGAATCCTAATGCACCAAAAGGATCCCAAAAACTGCGATCATTGCTCAACTTTGTACTAGTGTCAGGAGGGAGATCAACATCTAACTTGAAGAGTGGATTATCATACACCAATCCTACCTCAGACTCAAATAATGGATTATTCACAAACTGCACAACCACTCATACTGATCTAAATCATCCAACTCCGAACCCATGGAACAATGAACTGAATCGAACTCCTAAATTGGTTCACGCTCCTTCTCCTGAACAACCTCCTTCTCTCTCCTTGTGCCCTTCTCTGTACTAAGAGAGAGAATGTAAACTCCCACCATCATTCTCATGTGTAATGGCGGTAACCTAATGCTGATGCAAATATATCAGACTGCTGTCACAAAAATCAGAACTGCTATGCCTTGTATTCTCTTCGAATTCCTCGTGTTTGACACTCATATCTTGCGTGCCAACATTTGCAAATCCTTCCACAACATTTTCCCCCTGTACTATCACATTTACATCATGGTTATGCTCAGTAGTATGGCTGTTGTTGCAAAAATCAAAATTGTTATTAAGGCTGATAACAACTATTTGAATGTTGTGAGTGTCATTTTGGGGTTCCACTATACCATTATCATGGTGTAAAATTTTCTTATCAACAATCACTTCAGTTTTAACCCCATGTTCACCTGTAGGTTGAAAATTATTCTAAAACATTTCCTTTTTCTTATCCTTTCTTCTAGATTTCCCAAACATTCTTAGAAATCCCTGTTGTGTTTCCGGATCACTCATTAATTCATACAAGTTCTGCATCAAATCAACAGTGGATTTATTGAAAGCCATTTTTACAACTGAAACTCAAACTCTGAATATTTTTGATTCACCCAACAGGATGGCAGGAAACCGGCTTTGATACCACTGTAATAACCCTCTTGGATGTAGAGTTATATTTCTATGCAACTACCTAAATATTTTTCTTGGGGTTTCAACATATTTGTTTGTTTTGATTTTCAAATATATATAATGCCAGGAAATTACTAAACATTTGGTTTCAAAACAATGAAAAATATTCTGAAGTAAATGCTAAGACAATTAGAATCTGATTTATCACAGTTGCAAATACTAGTATTTATAAATTAGAATCAAACTTCAATTTCTTTTGCAAATTCAATACAGGTCCCAAATCAGATTAGCTCTACTTGCCCAACGATTTAATCATGCCCATGCAAGCTGATCATGGCTGAATGTAAATTCTGGAAATGTAATATGCAAGTATTAAACCCTTGATGAAGTCAATTTGCAGCCAGCTATGGCTCCTCTTTAATCCAACGCCCTAAACCTGTTTCCAACCATTAGCTGCCCCATACAAGACGAGATGAAGCTTCATACTCAAGGCGTTTTGTCTCCAAGTTTAGTCGCCCAGCATGAATGGAGGTACGGCCTGGCTGAAGATGATATGTACGGCCTCTTGCTACTGCTGTGTACGGCCCAGCAAGGTGGTGGATATCAATGACGATCAGCAAACAATGTGTTTTGATTTTCTGATGCTAACCCTTTCAATAACTTGGTAGAATCTCCTCCAATATGCACAAATCTGACTGTTGGTTACAGCCAACTCAAAGAGCAACCTTCAGAAGATATTTTACCACCTCAAGAAGCTATCACAATGAAGATACTTTGTTCTTCAAAGCCTCGAAATTGAAGAAAACCCTAGGTCTCCTCGACTCCACGGAAAACTCTTCAAAGCTAAATGTCAATAATGATGAATGAATTATTTTCTTTGTTGAAGCTTTATATATTTCTCCCAAATCAGATCAACCCCCTAGAAGTTTCTTTATCATTTAAATATATTTTAATATTTGCACTTTATAATGTCTCATGAGATGGGCGCCCTTTTCAATGCATTCAATTAATGTCTTTTAAGTCATTTAATGGCTCCATTAACATAAAGTTATAATATAACTTTATAATGCACTTTTTTGAATAAATAATTAATTATTATTAAAGATTAACTTTAGTAATAATTAAAAATATGATTGCTCTTTTGAGGTGTAGGCTAAAATGAAGATTATTAAGAACAAAACAACAAACGATAATTTATATCTCAGGATTCCCTTGAAGGCTCATTGCTCTTTTCGAGGTGTAGGCTGAAATAAAGATTATAAGAAACAACAAATATTGAAAGATCTTGAAACTTTGGATCAAAGGGTCATTGCTCTTTTGATTTATTTTCTCAAACTCAATCAATGATTACACGTTTGAGACAGCAAATGGTATGAAAAAGGACAATCATACAAGATACGATCAACCAACTAACACTTGAACAAAGATTGTGTTGGCGTTTCAATTAGCACCTTTGGAGTGCTTATTGAAAAACGACAACTATTGCAAGTGTGTAGTCATTGCTCTTCAAATTAGGAGGGGAAGATCTCTCTTGTTGCTGATGTTTGCATAAAAAGTATAGTAAACCAATGTTCCTATCTTTTTCCTCAGAGGCAAGACACAAGGGTGCATAAACACAATGCGTTGTAGCTAAGGGTTTTCTCTGGTTTCTACAGATCTTAACTACAACTAAGCTAAACTTTTAATCTATCCTATCTCCTCTAGATAAACAAAGCAAGAGAATAAAGGAGTGGGAATGTAATGGTTCGATCATTTAAACGAATGTTTCTCCCAGAATGCATCTGAAAGCTTTGAACTTCCAGATTTATACCAAAATAGAATCCACACAAGCAATCTTCAAACAGTAGGCTAGATCTTAGGATTCCCAAGGAGGCACTATGTCCTTTCCAAGGTGTAGGTTGAAAAATAGACTACTAGAAACAACAAAGGATGATAATCTTTCTCCCTAAATTCCCAAGGACAGACAATGCTCTTTCCGAGGTGTAGATCGAAAAATAGATTATTGAGAACAACATACAATGATAAATTTCAAGAATTTTAGACCAAAGGCAAGGTAGCTCTCCTAATTTATTATCTCAATCTTCCATCATAGATTACACTTTGGGACAAAAACGTGTGTCAAAGAGACAATCACACATGAAGAAATCAAACCAAGAATACATGAACAATGATTGAATACACCTATCTGAATCAGAACGCAAGCTGTACTTAGCATTTCCCTATCACAAATATGATTCAAGAACATATACTAAACGAACAAAGTCGAAGACTTGTGAGCTCAGTGTTTTTCTGCCATGATGTAAAGTTACAAAATTATGAGCAAAGGCTCTTATTTATAGAAGCTCAAAAGAGTAGGCAACCCTAAAATCTCCTTGAATTAACAATTAGTTCTTGCCAATCTGCAAGATTTATTCCTATGTCTAAATGTAGGTGACCTAGTAGTTAATTGGAAAACTACTTCAGTTAACAGTTAACTGAAACTAAACTAAAAGTGAACTCCAATATACAAAGTGCCTCCAAAATAGAGATCCACAATTAGTGGAGACAGACATGCATGATCAATGGGACAGTGAGTTAACTTGGAAAGAGGCATCAAGTTAACTCCTGTTTGTCATTAATGCTATTTTGCAGGGGTAGGACGTCCTTAATTGGGTGTTCACACCACATCACCTTGAGTCAACAATTCCTCCAACTAGTCGTTAACTTCCTCTGCATACGAAGGTCGTCACATGCCTCAACTATTAGCTTACTACTTGTTAGCAACTTGATGTATGCATCTCCTTCATTTTGCTTCCCTTAGGAGGGTTACTCCTAGTCTTTCTGTCTATGTTTGCATTTTGACGTGGAAGGTAGTGTAGTATTAACCAGTGGCGGCTTTGTGTTGGGAATGACTACCTTTCGCGTTCTTTTGCAGCTTTACGTTATTGACATTTTCCTTGATCTTTCTCAATGGAAGAGTGTTATATGATGAAACCGTGAAGTTTGACTGCGAACACTCTAGCCGTGAGAAATGTACACGAGCTTGCTGCACACGCAAAATTCCAACGGTATCAATCCTCTAAAGTGGCCTTGGAAGGCTATTAGATATACGAGGTGAAACTATTATGGAACTTGTGGACTTGTGTGTCTATGCTTGTCAATCTGTCCAAATTGACCTCTTGGTGTGCTTGACGCAGATCAATGTCAGTTGTTTTCAAGAAGTCATGGAGTAAGACTGTCTTGGTCTCGTATTCGACTTGAGAGAATTGCATTATGAAAACCTTGAAGATTGACTGTGCACACGATGCTGTTCGGGCAACTTTTTCTGTGATTGCTAAAAATAGCCTTGCCAAGGCAACTTTTTACAAAATTTTTTGAGACGTGGGTTTTGTTGAGAATAATTTTCTAAACAAACATAGATCGTCAGAAATCCAAAAAAATGAATTTTTCTATGACATGCAAGAGCCCTTGTTTTATTCGTGTTTCAAAGCTGAACAAACCTAGTTTGTCTGTTTTTCAAAATTATGACTTTTTCCAGAAACCCTAAAAAATAGGGGTAGCTGGGCTACTTTTTCTGGAAAAATTTAACACGTGGGTTTTGTTGAAAAAGTTGTGCAAATCATACCCAGAAGGCCAGATCTGTGAATATTCGCTATTTTCTTGGACATGCAAGAAGATCTAAGACAAGAATAGAGGAAAAAGACAAGAAGATTGGAAGTTATCAACTGCCTCTCTGGATCTATTGGAAAATTATGCCTGAAGATGCAACCTCTGATAAATTGTCCCTTTGTGCAATTGATCTTCAAAAATCTGAAGAACAATGAAAACCCCTATGTTAGATCTTGAAAAAGACATTGGAGAGGAAAAATGCTTGTTACATAGTGTTTGATGTTGAATCAATCAAGTTTAGGTGCGAACACATGATGGAGGAGTCAATTAGCCTAATCGGGAGTTCAAAACATTGATTTCCACCCATTTAGGGACGTTTTGGGCATAGAAAGGCTTCAAAATATCTTAACTTTAGTCAACTGAGCCTTACTTTGACTTTAGGCATCCCTTTAAAGAGTTGAACACTTTTTTTATTATTTTTCTGTGGTGAAATGCCTCCGTTCAATCCCTGATTCTAGTTGCTCAGTTGATCTCGAGGTGTTGTTGATAGATTCATTGCTGAGATGTAACAACTTTGATGAAGTGTGTATGGGAGTTGCAAAGCTCAAAACCTGAGTCTGATGCCTTTGATTCTTCGGCGCCTTTTCCCAAGATGGTGCATTTTTCACCAGACAGTCAATTTTCTTGAGTGTTCTTCAATTCCTCCAGTTTGACCCTTAGTGCTCTGATTTGAGATCACCTATGATTGATGAGTCTGGCGATCTTGCCGAAACATGGGATGGATAACCAGTTCAGTCTCGGAAGAGATGTCTGGCTTTGTGAATCCTAAAAGTTGATTTATGTGCCTCGAAAGCTTTGGCACCCCTAGCCTACAAGGGTGCTTTTGACCTTTTGACGTGCTATTTTCGATTTGCAAACTTCACAATCGGTCCCAGTTTGATCTCTGTCGTCAAATGTTTGATCTGCCTGTTGTCTTCGCTGACAACGTCATTGTTGAGATTGATCACAACGAAGAAGGTCATCTTGGAGGTCACTGAGCTTATAGACTGCATTTGATTGCCCAAAAAGTTGGGCGTCTATTTCTAGTAAGATGGGTTTTCCTTGACACTTAGAGTCAATTTTTTATGTCTTTCATCTTGCCTTCACCTTTGGTGTTTTTTGCTTGATCTTTGCCTATGATTGCTTGACAAGTTCTGTGAATGTGCAGTTGGATTGATTGTGAAGTTGAGAGAGTGCTGAACAAATGCCTTGTAGAAAGCAGTTGTTGAAAACCTCATCAAGTGACTCAAAATGAAGGGTGCCCATGGCCAACAGGGGCACTTTTTCCTTGATGTGCATTGATTTTGCCTCCATTTCGCATGTTCTAACGATCAATAGTTGTTGTCATTTGATGTGTCTTGCAGGTTGGCAAATAGGTTTGTTGCAAAGCTGAGATGATGCCGAGGAGATGACAGGCTTGCTCAACAATTGACATCTGGACCATCTTATTAACCTTGGCCAACAGGGGCGCTTTTTCTTATGTTTGACTGTCATTTTGATAGCACTTGCATTGCAGCATCTCTTGACTTCACTTACATTCGTTGTTGATCAATGAATCAGGTGACCTTGCTTGACGATACGTTGGAAAGCCAACAAAAACATGAAGATGATTGCCTTGGTGAAAGTTGATGAGTGCTTTTGACCTTTGGAATTCAAGGGTGCCCCCGACCAGCAGAGGCACTTTTAGTTATGGTTTCATCATTTTCATTGAAAATCTTCATCTCTTCATGCTTCACCTTCGTCGTGCATCGTGACTATTTTGAGCATGGTTGTTGACGACGTAGAGGCGTGCATCCTTGAAATCACCTTCATCATGTTGCGTATACGGGTGTTTGGAAAAATAACTAAGGCATTCAATTGCACAACCTCCTTGGTAGCCAGGCGCGCATTTTCTAGACTTAGTCAATTTTCAGCATTTTTCACTTTTGAAAATCCCCTCCATTGCAAAGCATCTTTCGAACATTTTCGCCATGCATTCATCGTTGAATCTTTTGATGCTTAGATTTCACCACTTGGTACTGGTCATTCCATCATTAATGGTTGCAGAGGTCCTAGCTTTCTTCTTGAAAAATGAAAATAGACCCACCTCTGTAAAACAAATTTTTTGGTGATTTTGACTTGACCAGTGTGATCGTGAAGTCAAATTATCCTATCAAAATTATTTTCAATCATTTCTGGAAAGGTCCTCTTTTCAGAAATTTGCAAGTATCTTCCTTGACATAAACCCACAAAAAGCCTATGTTTTGTTTGACCTAAAACATACTTTTGACAACAATTTTGCATGATTTGGATCATTTTTAGCAAAATGCCTTATTGAAGCAAAAATTTATTATGAGTGCAACATTAGGATCCGTCTGGTGACCATTTTGGGTACTTACGACATAGGAGAACTGAGAATCTCAAGTTTCGTAGACCAGTACTCTTATCAGTTGAGCATTGGAGTCAAGACTTATTTCCTAATTCACCTAACAATTGGAGTTCTCCTACTTATTCACCTAAAACAAGACTACCTAAGGAGTCGCCTAAAACACAACAATGCTTTACGGAACGGGGAAATGCATAACTACATAACGTTAAAGAAAAATAAATTTATTTACAAAGAACTCATCCCATCCCCGAAGGGACGAAATGTTAAAAGTATTGCCTGCTTCATGGCAACACAAAGAGGCTCCCATCGATGTTGCTTTTGCCTGAAAGGCTTTACTTCTCTTCTAATGGAAATTGCAGGAGACAATCCCTCTAGGATGAAGATTCTCAAGTATTCATATATCCAAGCAAAGGTACTCTGACAAAAGTCAGAATATGATGCAAATGGGAAACTGAATGCAGCAGTTGCACATACCACCTTACTACTTATGATAAACAAACTTTTTAATTTATTGCTTATTCAATGAATCGATATAAACACCATTTTAATTCTAATTTTAATTCCAATGACAAAATTGCATGGTGTTACTATCCTTTCCAATGGTTTCTCCTATGATCATTTATTTTCTCAATTTTATCCTTTAAATGACTTTTAAAGACGTTTTTAGGCCTTAAGCGGATGCATTGAACAACGATTGGGCATAGGCTCGAAGGATACTCCCTTCATTCTGCTGTTGCTGTGATTCAAACCTCAGGCTGCTATGGTTTCATTCCCTCAATTCGTAGATACCTGCAGCCTCCATCCAACTCAAGCAAAAGGCCGAGTCATTTTTGCTAGGAGTTGAAATCTTTGGAATAGCAGACATTATGTCTTCATTGTTGTGTAGTACTCCTTCAGCACTACATTTTTGCATGAAGTACTAGCTAATCGCTGCCATATAAGTGGCTATTTGCTGATTCCAAGCATTCCCAAGTCTAAATGCCTGATAGATGTTGGTATTAGTGAGCATTGCTCAAGTGCATGACTCCCTTCACACTCGGTCAAATCTCCCACTGGCAAATTTTTTGTTTGTATATGTGAGGAGGTGCTTTGATTTTGTTGGCCGCAATTAATGATTGCTCAGGCCATGATACAAGCTTAGGCTTCCTTTAATTTTGTAGATGCGTGAAGATATGCTCAGGCATTTTTTTGTTGCATTTTCAAAGGGCATGAAATCTACTTGCTGGGAGTCATGGTTGCCATAATTGGCGAGTAGAATGGGATCATTTTGGGCGGGATTTCCACGGGCTCTTGGATATGCAAGTCCGCAGCCTTGCTCGGTAGGCTTTCCACTATTTGCAACAACTACCATCCCCATTTTCATCACTGAAATTTGCAAGTAATTTTGCCAGGCATCTCATTTGCAAGGTGCAGCCATATAAGTTGCTCAAATCTGCGATTGGTTCTAAGGTGGTCTGCACAAATCCTTTCCTTGCAGAAGTTCTTTTGTTGTTGTGAATCTCGGCATTCATTCATTGACTAGTATGTTACCATGGACTTGTGATTTATCTCTTTAATGCATTTGACTTTGAATGAGGTGTTTTTCTTAGAGGAAGGCAAATCACTTGTAGGAAGGCGCTTTTGGTTTGTGAGAGGCCCGATCTATTTGTTAGAGGTTGCCCCTTCATTTGGAGGCTACGGACTTCCTTATTGGAAGCCAAGGTGTGAATCTATTGAAGGCAACGATTTGACTTTGTGTAGGCTTTGGTCAATAATTTGCATATTGCAGTTTATATTTGGCAGGCCTGTGCTTAAAAATTGCAGGCAGAGAGCTCTCATACAACCTTATATCCTATGCATGCTGGTGGCATATAGAGACGAGATTTGGAGTTTTTAGACTCTATTTGAAGAGCATCTTCATCTGTATCACCCCCAGCAGATATCCTCACACTCGTGGAATTTGCTACGGTTTTCTCCAACACAAGCGTGAATTTATTAATTGGAGGTTTATGATTGCAGATCGGGCTCATTCCTTGCTGTAACGTGCAGATTTCTTTTGCATGAACTTGCATGTTTCGTTCATGTGCTTGCATGTCATTGCATGCCAAGGATAAGTCTCTTTTTATGCTTTTTTGCATTCATTATTGGGGGATTATACATGCTTTGTAATCTTGAACTCGGATAAAGTTCCATTTACGGGGGGTTAATCATGTCTTTTAATCACCATTTTCATCATTTTGTTGTTAGGCTAGCTTCAGAGAATTTTTTATCTTGTAAACAAGGGATAAAGAATCACTGCCTTGAGCAGGATCTATTGCCCTATCTCTTCGGACTCATTCCTGAGCCAAGTGACCTTGATGAAAAGAATGCATGGTTTAACAATAACGACATAGTCTATGGACTTATTTGTCTTACTATTTTTGAGGATACTCTACATCACATAGCGCACACTGAGTGCCCTTTTACTGCTTGGATCATCATCCAACAGTTGTATGGAGACATCGAATCTTCATCTGAAAATGATGTTTCCTTGGAGACTGTAGAAACCCCTGTTCTCACTATTTCTGAAACTACTTGTTTTTGCTTGTTTTTGAGTGTTTTGATTTTTTTTGTGTTTTTTTGCAATAATAGAAGAAATGCAATTTTGAAAGAAATTGCTTCAAAAATCTATAATAAATTCTATAAGCTGGAAACTGACAAATATGAATCTCCAATTCGATAGCCAAAAGTTTTATTATGCTTTCACTGTGTTTACAAAATTCAAACCCTAACATGCAAATTAAAAGGCAAAGCTGATTGCATTAATTAAAAACCTGATTTGCTGATTTGCTGATTAAAAACATGAAATGCAACCTTTTCCTCAGCCAAGAAGATGCCAAATATAAATCACTGTAGCGCGGGTACTATTCACGTCACTGTAGCACGGGCACTATTCATGTCACTGTAGCAGCAGATCAATAATTCTGATTTTTCTTTTGCAATGATGATTATTTCAACAAATTAAAATCTGCTCTTCAAACCCTTGAAGATGTAATCTCTGAATAAGCTCTATAATAACTTCTGAATGAAGCTACCTCTCTGATAAGCAATAAATCAGCTGATATTTCACAGCCTCTGAACTGTAGACATTGAAGATGGCTCGTTCTCCAATGCAAAAGACAACTGAAACCCTTGGCTCCGTTCTCTGGAAGAATAATTGATCAAAGCCGATTTTCATAACATAATTATCTCTCTCACAGTGAAAAACCCTTATATCCTCAAGAGGGTCGACTTTTCTCAAAAAGATATTATTTAAATAAAAGTCGAATTCTTCTTTTAATATTTCCATAGTTTCAAACGCACTTTTAATTATAAAATATAATTAAAAAGTGGCCCCTTCTTCATGTTGGTCGACCCCTTCCTTTAAGTCACTTAAGTTATAATATTTAATTATATTATAACTTTAAATTAATTAATATTTATTTTAGCAAACAAATATTAATATCTCTCTCAAAACAGGTCCAAATGACGAACCGTCTGAAGCCAGATGATGAGTGACTGAATCCACACGCGACCAAACCATACTGCTAAAAATAGCAGGGGTGCTCTACTGAGTGACTCCACTTACTAAAAATAGTAAGTCAAGCAAATGGTGTCCGAACAACCCCGAACGAATGCCAACTGAATGATTCTGCCAACAGAAGCCAAGCCAAGCCTCAACCAGACCCTCTATCCACCCTATCAGCCTACGAGGGTCACATAATAGGCTAATCTCAAGCACTGAGAGATGTCAATTGGAAGGGGACATTACAGAGAACCAGGCTATTGATGATATTGAGACTTCTGCCACCTCATCTAATGTGGACACATTTTGTATGGATGATCAATTCATTGATTCCCCATCAACAACACCTGTTGTAGATCTAGATTCCAGAGATGCTTCTTTGAGAGCCTCCAGTGATTTATTGCAGCGGGATCATTTATGTCTTTTCGATTTAGTACACTGGGATGAATTTTTACCAGACATTTCTTCTTTGTTTGTAGAATCCCTCATTTTGGATCTAGATTACACTATTGAGGACATACGTCTTCTCTTTGAGGACCACTTTTTTGTCCTTGCATTTGTTGCTACTTCTGAGTTCTGTGTTGCTTCTTCGAAAGCTTCCAATGGCTTCTTGCAGTAGGGCATCCATTGTCTTCCTGATTCAACTATCCGGGATGATCTTGTGACAAGAGTTTCAAACTTGTTCATGGAGACTCGCATTTCAGATTTGGAGGACACATTTGATGGTTATCTCTTCTCTTTGTTAACAGCCACATCAATGCTGTTGGCCCACAATCTTCATCGCCCTTGCAACTTGCTCTATATCAGTCTTCACAAAATCTTGGATCGCCATCATTGCTTTCCGACATGTGGACATGTGAGCTGTTTTCAGAGTCACACATCATCTGGTTTTGGATTCCAGTACCACCCATATTTTTGGATTGGCTTCTCCAATCACCAATGGATCATTTTCTTCCTAAGGGGAGAAATGTTGTTTGCAGGCAGTGGAACATATTGTGTCTTCAAGCATTCATCATTGGCACGAGAGCTCTTTCATTATGGGGGGGATTCATATCTTCTTTTCTTATATTCTCTTTATATTTGTGGGGGAATTTTATATGTACATGGGAACCTAAAATGGCCTTGATGCCAGGACCCATCTTTGTTGGCCACATAAGCTTTTGTCTCCTTAGGGTATGGTCCCATGGAGGGGGGCTTCCTAAAAAATTTCAGTGGGTGCTGCTTAGATTTTTTAGGAATATTTTAAGGCTAGTGGTCCCATGAATTCAATTTTGCAATTCAGCTTAAAAGTTTGAGCTCCAAAATTTAAAGATTGAACTCGAGTATTTTTGGTAAAAATTAATAAGTGGCAGAAAAACTTTCTAAAAAATTCTTAAGCTGTAGGGGCAATTTCTAGCCCCATCTCAATTTCACCCGCTGAAAGATTCATTTCTAAAAGGTAGGAGCTCCTATTTTTCTGGAAAAGATTCTAATTAATCCCCTAGCACAATTTTTTTTCTTCATGGGACCACTTGATCCATGAAAATAGAAGCCCAAGCCTCCCATGGGACCATCCAATTAATTAGACTTAAGGGGGGTGTTAACGTAACCAATAGCTATCTCTTGTTTAACAGCTATGAACAGCTGTTATTTCCTGTTCAAGAGATGTGAACTGCTATTACTTACTTTTAATGTAAGCTAACAAAGGAAACAACTCCCTGTTTCCTGTTTATTCCCTGATTTTCCTCCAGATTTTCCTCCTGCGATTGTGTTCTACGGAGGCTATATATTTTTAACTTTACATTTGATTAACAATGAAGAAGTTAGGTTAATACAAATTCGTTTCTGTGCTTGTTAAATTTCTTTGTAGATCTGTAGAATCTGACAGCGGATACATTTCTCAGAAGTGTTTTACTTGAATCTGTGCATTCTGTCCAAATTAATTTCTTTCATTTGTATTTTGTCAGGTAACATTCAGCAACGAGTTTAAAGAATCATTTACCAAGTTGAAGGGTTTAAAAGTGCGACACAAAATAACCAACACAATACTCAAATTGGCTAATGGATGGCGAGCAACTGGGAAACATGCTGGTTCTTCAAAGAAAAATCTTATAAATGAATATGCAACAGCAGGATCATATTTAGTGTGGACAACTGATGTTGAACGAGAAGACGAAGTGTTCCAAGTATTAAAAATATGGAACGTTCTTACCGTTGAAGAACTTCCTAGCCTTCAACAAAGCTTGGAAAATGTTTTCTCAACATATGCTCAAGGGTACATCGAGCGGTGTAAAGCAAAGCTTTTGGACAAGTATGTTCTATTTTCCTGTAGAACCCTGATTTGTCAATGAATCTTTATGATTTCTTTATCCTTTTTATTTTAATGGTTGTTTAGGATGTTGTCTATTGAAGAAATAAGACTGGTTACAACAGTATTTTCTCAGGGTTCCTCCCCTGCATAGTTATTTGTGCTTACACTTGTTTTGAAGTTATTGTGAAGATTACCCACCCTTGTCTACTTCATCGTTTTTTTTTTCTTTTATTTTATTTTGTTAGTTTTGAGTATAATTGTTAATTTTGAGTATAGGGTTTTGTCTTTTCATTCAGTATTCAAGATGCATATTTAATTATATATATTAATTGGTTGAAATTTAAAATATAATATTTTATTGTATGAACAAATATAGTTTCTGGATTTGATTGTGTTGGATGCAAGATCTTCAACATAATTCAATCCAAAAACGTTGCAAGACTCTTCTTACTCCATCATAACAATATTACATTTCAATCCTTACTCCATCATAACAGTATTACATTTCAATCCTATTGACTTATTTTTTTATCATTCATAGACATAATTTTTTTTTTAATTTCTTTCTTTTAATTTACAGAATAATGATCTATGTTATAGCCCTTAAAATAAATGCTAGTTGCAAGAATCATTTTCTTGAAATGAAAATATACATTGTTTATTCATGTTTTTAAATGAAGTTACAAGATGACATGCCTGTAGCTTGTCCTTACTACCATAAGAAAGAATAAGGTAATATGAACTTATTGATCGTATTTGTTCTATGCAATTTCATCTGCTTATCCGATGCCATTCTTGTTCCAGGGATGCGAAAACAGTACTACCAAAGCGATGGAAGGAGGATCCTGGGTTTGTCTGGTATAGGCATCTACATAAATCAGAAATGCCGAAGACTCCACATAAGAAAGCTTCCGGAAAAAAAACCATTTCGTTGAAGGTTGCCAAAGTCGAAGAAAGTTTATCGCAGATGAAACTATAATTGTCTTTAATACTTTTCTTCTTTTACTTTCAGATTTCCGATGTGGGTTGTTGAAAAGTGGAATTTTCGCCAGCGAACTGTAAATAATCTTGTATATATATAAATATATAGTTTTTTTAATCATAATGTGCTCTCTTTTAAAGGTATCTATTTTCAGTATTTGTGTGTCCTTATTCTTTTCTTATTAAAGCTTGTTTTAGTTTTGGTTTTTCTTTAATTAAAAATTGATAGCTATCTTGTGATATTTTTTCATCTTGAATCATGTGTAATTTCTTTTTTTTTCTTCTTTTTCTTTTTAGTTAGTCTTGGTATGCAATTAACCAAATTTTGTCTCCTTGAACTCTCTATCATCTTGATGATGGATCACAGAGTGTGTTCCAAAATATTGATGCAAAAACTCACACATTTGAATCCAAAATTAACAACGATCATCCTAGAACCTATTTAAGAGACTTATAGTCAAAATTGGCTCAATGACCAACCCTTGTTACATCTTACAAACATGTATATATAGCATTACATTCAACCTTGATGCTTGGGTAGAAATACAAATGTGATCAGCAAATTTGTAGGTCACTTATGTTTATTGCATCATCTTCACATAATTGTGCAATTGAAACTATGCCCTTGCATTAGTGATCACATGCCTTTGTACACAAGTCATGTTTTTGAGGGGTTCATAGATACTGAGAGGTATTTGAAATTCTTTGTCTAATCGTATCTATTTGAGACCATTAATAATGTCCTAGGTTGTGTAAGAAAGTAGGTAGGGTATTTTTTTTCAAATGGTGGTTTTTGAGAAAATACATGCCAAAGGGGTGATAGAGAGTAAAAACATGTGGAAACTTTGAAATGATGGAAAGGGAAACCTTGAAATGGTATATTAGGAAGGGAAACCCCTATATCTTGAAATGAAGGGAAATGAAAAAGGGGGACTTTTGACAAAAGACATGACAGGAAGGAAAATTCATATACTTCAAAATGAAGAGAAATGGGAAAAAGGGACTTCGAAGGAAATGCATGCACAAAAGGGGAACCCTAAAATGATATGTCATGAAGGGAAACCTCTATGCCCTAAAATGAAAGGAAATAGAAAAAGCAAACTTTGAAGGAAATGTATACATAGATGGGGAGCAAGGGAAACCCCTATACCTCGAAATGGAGGTAAATAAGAAAATGAGACTTTGAAGAAAATGCATGCATGGAGGGGGAACCTCAAAATGGTATGCCAAGAAGGGAAACTCTTGCACCTCAAAATGAAGGGAAATGGGAAAATAAGACTTTGAAGGAATTGCATGCATAGAAGGGGAATCTTGGAATGACATGTTGAGAAGGGAAACCATTGTAACTTGAAATGAAGGGAAAATGAGTATGTGAAGAAAATACGTGTGCTAAAGGGGAACCTCAAAAATGGAATTCTATGAAGGGAAACCTCTCTACCCCAAAATGAAGGGAAATGAGAAAGGGGGATTCAAAGGAAATGCATACATGAAAAGGAACCCTCAAAATGGTATGCTGAGAAGGGAAATCCCTATACCCTAAAATGAAAGGAAATGGGGTTTGAAAGAAATGCATGCATGGAAGAAAACCCCTGAATTCTACCCAAGCCTAAAAATTGATCTATAAACCTTTACCCATAAGTTTTTGAGATTTAGGATCGTGACAAAATAATGAAGGAACCCAAAGCACAATATTGGGGGGCTAGAGAAGAATTCTCTAATTGATATTAGTGATGTGCAAAGTAAAGGTAATCTAAATAAAATAAAATATTGAGCATTTTAGGGGTTTAGGGTTTGGGGTTAGAGTTTACTAGGGTCCAATAAGAAAGCCAAGGCAACAAAGAGGACACAAGACATACATCTTTCATTTTTCGGGGCAAGTGCTAGCACACACTCTCTCTTTGTGATTGTGTGTCTAAACATTCTCCCTCCATAGAGAATGTGACTTGGCGTGGTCTTGGTATTCATAATGCACTTTGGAAGTATTTCTACATGGAAGATGCTTGATTGATTTTAGGTTTTAAAAGTTAAAATGAATTACAAATTTAGTAAATTACAAATTGATTTTAAAAGAAACACATTTTATTTTATTTTTATTATTTAAATACCATTTAATATATAATAAAAAATATTATTATTATTATTTTGGCAAGATGCTAACAAAAGGTAGCTCTTGATATATTAATATTATAGAAAACATTCCTCATCTAGGATATAATTTCATAATGATCATACTAATTGGAGGATGAGGAGACCTCATTTTAGTTCCTCGAACCACGTGAGTTGGATAGGAGAAATCAAGAGAGGGTGATCAAGAACAAGCTTTTTGCAAAGAAAAGAAATCCTTTAGTAGGATGCCAACATGAAAGAACTCGAGGCAAGAACACAAATGTGGGTTGTTAGACAAAGATATATATAACTAATATTTATTTATTGTATATAAAATTTAGTTTTAGTATATCAAGTTTAATATTTAAATTATTTACATATAAAATAGTAATATATTTATGGCAAGAACACAAATGTGGGTTGTTAGACAAAGATATATATAACTAATATTTATTTATTGTATATAAAATTTAGTTTTAGTATATTAAGTTTAATATTTAAATTATTTACATATAAAATAGTAATATATTTATAATTTACAATACACATACACAGTTATAACTATAGTAGTATATTTTAAGGGGTTTTAAAAATAGTTATAGCCATTGTATATGCTACATTTATATTTATGTTCATGCAATTTTGATCTTTTGCTTCTAAAGAATAAGTCAAGAAGTGAAGAAATCATATAATTCATTTACAAATTAAAGTTAAACCATTTGAAGGAGAGTTCCTAAATCAAGCTTAATGTTCATACAATTTGAAATAGGGTCCCAACCAAAGAAGGCCATTTTACTAGTTTTGTTATAGTACAATGACATAAAATTAACTTCAACTTAAAAGAAACTTGAAGGTATAAGCCAAAAGATAAATATTAAATATGTAACAATCATAATTATTTAAAGGCTTGCAACTTGATACCTAATATTCATCTTCCATACTTGAAAGGCATCTATATACGATACTTAATTCAAAGACAAATATGGAATGTCTCCAAATGTTGGGAGATTTTAAGTGAAGTTTTTTTATTTTGAGAGTACACCTAGAAAATTGCAAAACTTCTAAACTACACTAGATTTGTTCTCAAGTGTTGAGATATCTTGTCAAGGAACTAAAGAAATACAACAATAAGATCACAATTTTATTTCCTCATTTAATTATACTTTTTGACACAAATTTTGTTGTCAAAGCTCAAAGAAGTACTAGTAAGAAGGGAAGGAACAAAAAAGGATTAAGATGTCTATGCAAGAAAGCTATAATATACTAATTTAGATAAGAACAAGATGTAAATTAGACTAAACTATCTAGTCTATATGCTACACTAACAATAATATATATAAATAATTGTCTTTGAGTTTCCCTTTAAAATAATGGTAGTATTGTGTGTCATTTTCAAGTGACTATGACTTATATTTTTAATATTTATGTCATGATGATAATTGTCAAATATCAACATGGTTAATCTTTATTTTTGTATGTTAAAAAATTACCTTTTAAATTTTAAACATTTTATATCTTTTGAGCATAACTACTAAATATATTTTTATGAATAACTTGTATTAATAATTAAAAGGAAATAATTTACACATATTTAAAAAAATGTGAGTGAACCAAAGTACCTATCATGTAATTTTTTCACAAATTTAAAAAATAATAAATACTTAAGCTAAAAAAATATTGTCTAAAAATGAAATACTGTTGCCCATCCTAGTCTCCCATATTAGTAATAGTCCCTACCTCCTAATAAAATATTCTAATAAGGGGGGAATTTGAGAAATATATGGATGTTAGAAACCACACGATGTATTACAAATCATCATAATGAGAAATCACTATAATTATAGAGATATGCAAATTGTTATAATTGTAGAGATATGGAAATCATTATAATTATAGAGATCTAGAAAAATATTTTATTTTTCAGGAGTATGCAAAGAAACAAAGAAAGTAAAACCACCAAGTCAAAATCAATAATATCTAATGTTTGAATTTGAATTTGAATTTTTGATATATATAAGACCCTAATCAAAAAGGTTAATTTACACATTCTATTAGTAATAAATGTATTATATGTAAAATTAAATCAACATAACCAAATATAATTTTACATCATGGAATACAAGTTATTTATTTGTTAGTAAATAGGGATGTTAGGGTTATAAAATGCTAGTCTCAAGTACCAAATGATCATATTACACATAGGATTATTTAGATTTTTATTTAGACATTCAACTTTCATTTGATTGAAATAATTATGATGCTTATTTTAACCAAATCTAATAGGTTTTTTATGTGGATAATAGAGCTCAATAAATTAAGACATTCACCACTAACACATCCACAATGACATGAAAATCTCTAACATATTTTAGATTTTTGTTAAAAAAATTTCTAACTACTTTAGATTGGGTTGTCAAAGGTTTTGATCGGGTTCTTGTAATCCAGGTCTCATGCTCGCTTTGGGAGTGCCCTAGTTCGAGAGCACTAGGGAGTGGCCCAGATGCATATAGCACTCCTACGGGTGCTAGTGTTTAGAGGTGCCAAAAAAAGGTGGAAAACATAAAAAATAAGTTGCAAAAAGTGCAACTAAAACCCCAAAACACCCTCCAAAGCCTCATTTTGCCCCTTTTATTCTTCATTTCTCTCCTCAAAGACATTTGTCAAGCATTTTTTTCTTCCATTTTTCCTTTTTGAAGGGTTGCTAGTTTTTTCGAAGGAGATTGACCACAAAGTGCTAAAGGATTGAGGATAACTTGCACAAAGGAGATCTAATCATCTAAGGTAAGAATTTTAATTGATTCTTTAGTTTTTTAACAAATTGTTTCAAGTTTTTGATGAGTTTTTTCAAGTTTTTTTCAATTTTTTTAGAAAAGAAGAAACAAGTTTTCACTATTTGTTACAATGTTTTTTGGTGTTCATTTTGAACTTTCATTAGTTTAAACTTTATAAATTATACATACTGTAGGGTTGCATTTATCTATTTATTTTTAATTTTTAATTTAATAATTTCTTATAACAACAAAATCAAATTACAATCTATTTGAAATGGCCACAAGTTCAAGTTTAGTGGGTATTGATGGAAACAAAAAAATTAAAATTGATCAAGCATGTCCTTTATAGAATTATGTTACGATGCTTGAACAACTTCAAGGAGGTGGGGCATTCATTTGGAATTGCACGTTGAGTGTGAAGTCCAATTTAAGAGCTCATATAGTTGAGTGAAAGCTCGCTTATGTGCACAAAGTGGGAAAGGGATTAGAATATGTGAAGGGAAAAATAAGAAGGGGTTGCCAATAGAAAAAAATATGGCATTCACTAGAGGACAAGAACAAGTTGATTCTATGAGTGAAAGAGAAAAAGTAAGATCTCATCTTTGAGCAAAGAGAACATCAATGACTTTACCTATAGATTCAATAATGGCCTCTCAACATCCTTTCTTGGAGACACCCTTTATCCAAGTAGAAGATCCCACTCCTTCCTGATTGGCTCAATCAATGGCTAGTTTTCCTTTTACTATTTTACGTTTTAATCATTTCTCCTACTAAGTTTCAAAGACATTACCAGGACCTTATATACCTTTTATTTGCCTTTATACACTTTTAAGCAACTTTAAGTATATGGAAATGGAAATATGTTATGTTGATATATATGTATGTATGAATGCATGAATGTTTATGAAATTTAGTATGATTCTATGTTTAATTTATGATTGTTAATAATGTGGATGCTTAGAAATGAGACTAACACATTGCTGGAAGAAGGATTGTCAACCCACATCAATAGGTTTTTTATCCCACAACATAAGGACTATTGATGGTTGTAGAGAAGAAGTCAAACAGCCAAGCTGTGACATTTTCAAAAGAAAAAACAAAGGTGATCAATTATTGATCAGTTGTGAGTCACTACCCAAAACTCTTACTCACTAAATAAGACAATCAGGAGAAGGACTTTACTCTTAGCATGACTAATTTATGACAATATTGTTCTAAGGAACACATCTCTGTCATAACACAGTTAAACTGTTGGGCATAGAATTCTAAATTGGTTTCTTTACTCCTGCTTCATAGATATTATTTTTTCTTTGAGGGAGAGTGGATGATTGCTTTATGAATTTGTTTTCAGTCCTAGAAGAATAAAACTCCTCACATACCCTATATAGTGGGATCTGTTGTCGACGAGGAAATCTAGTTGATAAGTTGATTTTTACTAGTTAATTCTTTATCTATTATTATTTACAACAACAAAATATGTTATTGAATACAAGATCTTCAATAGATTCTTGTTGGATTGTATGTAATAATTTAGTGTTAGAATGCAATAAATGAATTGGTTTGGAATCATGATTTACTAAGTAGGTGAGTGTTTGACAACTTCCGTGGAGGCAACAACTCAAGCAAGGGCCACTTGAGGTAATGCTAATCCACTTCAATTTTTATTAGTAGGTTAAATAATACATTGTTGAATTTAGTTAGTAGTTTTCAGTTATATGCATGTGTTGTAATTTATGAATACCATTTTATAGTTTTGAATTGGATTTTCTAGCTTCATGTTGGTTTCATACTCCAGAGGAATTAGTTAGGTTAAGACACTGCAGTTTTAATAGTTAACAATTAGAGTGTAGCATAAGGTAACAATTTATATTAATTTCCCATGTTTTGTGAATTAGTAATTCATTTAACTTTCCAACTTTTACAATATACTCCATTGATGTAATATGTTTCTAGGATCTATGAGCACATATATTGTGCCAACACTGTCTAAATTTTACGAGTCCCTGGTTGATAATCAAATGCAGCCTCTTGTGAAAGAGGAACTATTTAGTTAAGGATCCTCAAGTCCTCCGAGTTGTGTGTATACCTAGTAGTACTAATTTAATTAAACATTAAAGAGGTTCTACATTTTTTGCATCATTATCAGGGACAATGCTAAGTTCAAGATTGTCCTATGTGTTTTTCAATTCCCTTCAAGCTTTTATAGTTTAGCAATTTTATTTTCAACATTAGGGTAAATAGGTATTTTAGCCATCAATAGCAATACGAGTTACTAACAATGTGTAGGAACCATTGATCTAAAGTCACAATTGTTGTATGTAGAGGCAACAAGATGCTCTAGGAAGATTTATCCTTGTAGTACATGAAGCATTAGAAGATATTGGTGAACAAAGTGAGTAGAATGAGGGAAACCCTGAAGAAGAAGCATCCCTTACACTAGTACCTACACCAACCACAGAGGAGACTTCTCGAATACATATAGGCATCATGGGTGATGCAACAGTGGAAGATCCACCCGAGCATGTGACGTTTGAATTCCCTATAACCAACCAGGAAAGGGAAATTTCTTTGAAGAACATCCCTCCTTTAGCACTCCCTATCTTGTATGGACTGGCTATAGAGGATCTAGATACCTTTCTCTTTGAGTTTGATGTGCTATGACTACACAACAAATGCACGTTGACTCAAATTGTTCCCAATTACACTAAAAGATGTTGCTCTATGTTGGTCACGGGGTTGGGAAAAAGATATTCCCAACTAGAATACAATGAAGACAAAGTTCCTAAAAAATATCAAGATTACTGTAGTGGTATAGATAGAAATAAGGATGAAATCTTTAGGATGTCATAGAAAGAGGATAAATATTTGGAAGATTATGTTGAGAGGTTCCAGTTTTGTCTTACGAAATCGCATCAAAACATACTTTCTAGTGAATCCTCGAAACTAGTGGTTTTAATGGGAGTTCATGAAGACTGTATGGATTCCCTCAATCTCATTGGAGTAGGGGACATCTCATAGTTATCATTTGATGAGATTTGTCAAATATGTAGAAATTATTCCAGGTCATTCCTCAAGAAGACCAAGGGAGACAAGACTTCTCTCAACAAATCATCCACTGGAGTCTCAAGGGTAGAGCTGAGCAATCTTCTATCAAACATGAAAGAGGACATCATTAGACATTTGGCTACACAACTAGATACCCTCAATATCAAGATCACATGAGAAGATACATTTACATTTATCTTTGTTATTCCTATATTATTTTAGTGCATTTTGATATTTTAGTTATTGGACTGTCAGTGGGTTCCTAATAGTCTTCTATCATAAACTCAATTTTCGATCCGTACAAGACATCAACGCGCTGCAAGGACTTTTGTGTTGCGCTATCATCCTTGGTCGAGAGCTTTCTAGTTTTTCCAAAAGTCCTATGTAACCTACTCTTTTAGTTTTTGAAAATCTTCCATTTTAATTCTATGTAAAATATAAACAATCACCTTTTATCATTTTATCTTGTCACCTAAGCATTGATCCCTAAGGTAGTTGAGGGATATTCACCCCTTTGGACATCGTCGTCTTAAGGGTGAAAAATCTCCTCCTCGACACCAAGATAGGGCAATACAACATTAAGGCTACTATATTCAAGTAAAGGAGGGCCCAAACACACCCCCTTCCCCTTCACCTGTTATGGAACAAGCTCTACTTACTTAGATCAGGGGCATTTACTTGGGCTACCCTCTAAAAGAAATTTTTGACAACATAAAAATTCACCAAAATGGGCTTTCAGGGCCCATCACGATGTGTCTTATACAAAAATAGTGAACAGGAAATCACACCTTTTTGGGATGTCCCTTTGCACAAGAATGTTGGAGGTGGCTTTGTTCCAAGCTTAGGTGGAGTTTCCCAATGATATCCTTTGATTTGTTTAAATCCTGGCCTTACCTCAATAAGAAGTCCCTTTATGCATGTCTTTGGATTGTAAGTCCCTCCTTACTAGTTTGGGAACTATGGAAGGAAAGGAACAAACATTTGTTTTACGAGAAGGAGATGAGTATCACCTCCTTTCAAAATAAAGTGGAGGTAGATTTGGTGGAGGTTGTGAACAACAAGATTGTTGGGCAAGAAACTCAGCATCGCCATTTCTCTTACTGGGATGAAAAAATGAGGACAATGTGGTATGGACTCAAATTCTCCTCAGAGATGGGGAAAGGGGGACAAAGCACACGCTTCTTGAGAAATAATAATGTATGGGATCCACCTACTCAAGGGTACTACAAATTAAACTTCGATGGGGATGCAAGGGGCAAAAATGGTGTCTTTGGAGTTGGTTGCATTGTGAGAGATTGGGATGGGCAAACAATTGGGTTGCAATCGAAGTCACTACCAAAGGGCACCAATATGAGGTTGAGTTCAAAGTATTGGTGATTCGTCTCCATTTATGCCTCGAAATCAAGCTCTGGGATATTGAGATTGAAGGGGATTTGTTGCTAGTGATCAATGCGGTTTGAAAGAAGCAATTTCATAATTGGAAGTTGAATGCTATGCTAGATCTAGTCCTTTCAGCTTTAACAATTTTAATAGATATAGTATTAGGCATGTGTACAAAGAGATAAATAAGGAGGGTGATAATATTGCAAATGCGAGGGTAGAAAAAATAAATCAGAAGATCCTAGGGTCATCCGATGTTTAGTAAATGAGCATAGTGGGCTCTAAGGAAAACAATTTTAGTCATTACATCATGTCCAATTTCACATCTCACTCTATGTGGCTACTATTGGGGTTAATCTCTTACATTTTTGGAAAGCGCTTGATATATGCTCAAATCCTCGACATGGATGAATGATAGTCTTATGCTAATCCACATAAAAGAAATGTATCGACGACCAACAACCTCCCAATTATTTGGAGAAATTTAGGTAATAGATGATATAGAAGGTGATACCACTAATGGGGTGGTAGAGGTAACCTTTGCTTATGAGAATTAAATAAATCCATCCTGAGACATGTCTCATGGTGGCCATCATAAGGCATGGGCCATCTATGGAAATCATGTAATTAGGAGAGAGAGCTATCACATGTGACACATTAGCTGATTTGATACACAAATAGCAGATTTCGCATTCACAATATCATTAGATGGGGTGGAAATTTTCATAACTAAGGCCATTCGTGTGGAGAAAACATGGTGAGCCTAAGGGCCGAGAGTTGTGGTTGTGTTCATCTAATGAACATACTTGTGCTCATGCAAACTAAAGCTGAGTAAAACTCATTATGCTTCAAGTTGGCACAACAAGAGTTGTGGCCTCCTTTCAAAGTATGCCAACGAAGGGATCAATTATTATTAGCAAGTTTGGCATGTTTGCTACGTTATTAAACATGCACCATGCGACCACTTTTTCCATTCGATCGACTAATATGTGTTTTACAGGTGGTGCCACAGACACTCCCATAAAACCTACGAGCTCCAGATGACATATGGGTTTTTTGGGGAAGGTAATAGAGTATAAGCTCAAGGCGGTCTTCATGTTTAACGATTTCTTGGAATTAAGGGCAATAAAATTGGCGTTGGGTCATGAATTATTGGTGGCAGAAGAACACTACCGGGTCAATACAGACATCTCCCTGCAATTCGTCGCGGCTCTGCTAGATCTTTATCTGCCAAAGGACCTAGTCTTAATGCTGGTATGAAAATTGGTCAAGCCCGATTTGTTAGGTAGAACCAAAAATATTTTAGGGTTTGCTCAGTTGGGTATTGGCATCTCGCGGCCACGAGATTTGGGCTTGTTGTTGGAGCTGGGTGTAGTTGTTAAGTATTACCCCTTCATCTTGGATATCAAAGGGGCTGAGCTATGAACCATCGTGACAGGGGATGGAGCCAATTAAGGATTTCATGTGGTTCGATGAGTTTATTAGATATTTGGAAGAAATAACTGAGTAGCATTGGTCGGGGATCTCATGTAGTGGTTTTTTGTGTTCTATAATGGTGTTGTTGGGTTTTAAGAGTATATACCTTATGCTGATGCAGGAGCTTTTTGTTAAAATTTTGGTTTGCTTTTAAATTTTGTTTGGTGTTTTGTTTGAATACAATTTTGGCTTGTTTATCCTCGTAGCTTGAGGAGAGAATAATGTAGTTTAAAATTGATCATGTGGGAGACAAGAAAATGGTTAATGAAGAGAAAGGGGCCGATCCAAGGAGCAGAAAAGACATCGTTTCAGGGGGTTGTGTTTTGTCTTGGGCAAAAAAGAATCGAATAATTGTTCTTTGTTGTTGCTTGGAACCAGAAGGAAAAAGTATTCTTGAAGGAAAAGAGAAAGACATTGACTCATTTTTTAATAGAGGCAGCTTGTTGAAGAAGTAACATCCATAGTTTAGACGGAAGGTAACAGACTGCAATGAGGAAATCAAAGGAAGCCTATGTTAAGGTGGAATACAAGAAATGAGGATCGCCCCACTTTGGTAGTTACTGCCAGGGAAGAAACCAGTTGAAAATGCCAAACACGAAAGAAACAATTAATAAGCAGTTGAAAAGTAACCATGAAAGGGGTGGAATGAGGTAGGTGTGGATGTTTTATGGAAAAACACAGAAGGAGACCACACTGCAAGTATTTGAAGGAGTTGCGCCATTTTGAATTAGCAACAAGAAGTCACTATGAGAAGCATTTGAAAATTGTTTGGTTGTTCTACAAATGAAGAGGCACCGATTGGTAATGGTGTGGGATTGTTATAGAAGGTTGTTGATGTTTTAAACAAAACTAGAAATGCTGATTTAAAAGAAGACATGAGGGAGTGTCATGGAGTAAAGAGAAGGTGCGTAGAACAGGAGAAAGATGAAGCACAAATGAGAACAAATTAAACGTGTCTCCTATAGTGGTTTGAAGATGCAAAGTGATAAAGAGATTCCTTGAATGAGGATAGATCGATACATTAGAAAGTGAAACTCAAAGACATGGTAACATGTATGAAATGATGCCCTCAAGTGATGCTTGTCAAATTGTAAATTGACTGCAAAGAATGAAATAATGCGATGAAAGGTTTGACGAATTCTTGGTTACATGGTGTTTTTATTATTGTGATGGTGTTATATTTGGGAGAGGGATTTTCCTCTCCATCAATTTGGTATCAAAGCCCAAAAGATCTGGGTAAGAAAAATTAGTTATATTGATTGGTATTTGGTTAAGTATGTGTATTGCACATTGATAGGTTTATTAGAAGAGTTTGGGTACTAAAAGATTGTGTCGAGAAGAAAATGGAAGAAAGCCCTAGGTGAGGTATCATGAGGAAAAGTAGAGAAAGGATAGAAAGATGCAACAACATTCTAGAAAAGAGGGTCTCAAAAAGAGAGACAAGATGAAAGGAAAAACGAAAAAGAAAAATGCAAAGTTTGAAAGAGAAATGGTAGAGTTATGAAGAGACCTAGAGAGATGTAAGTTATTGGTAAAGAAATGACTTGAAGAAAGAAGCCAATAGAATGCTTGGTGGTGGCCAATGAGAAAGAAAGTGAAGTGTCCAGTTTAGATGATTATGGAAAAAAGAAGAAGACAAGGTGAGGGAGCCTTGAAAAGAAAGGATATGTAGAAAGCAACCCTTTAGGAAGAAAGTAAAAAAGAGAGGAGAGCTACCAAGAAGGAGACACTCATGGAGACATTGTGGTCTCTTGTTTTGGTTACTAATGTTGTGCTAGAGAATGTGTATGCAGGTATGAAGAGACTTATAAGGAAGGTCAAGAATAAGACCTTGGATTTGAATAGAGGAAGGACACGTAGAGAACTTGTGGATAGTAATGAAGGTGAGAATGAAAGGAGACTAGTTGCAATAGTATGGAAAGAAGAGTTTGCAACAGAGAAATGTGGAAAAGATTCTATGAATACAAATGAGGATGGTGCTAAAGATTTCCGGTTTGATGATGAAGATGAGGAAGAAACCCCAGTGGTTCAAGATGCTTTCCAAGATGTTGTAGTTGTCTACGAAGAGGAAAGGCTGGAAAACAATGAAACCAATGGTGGCAACAATTTAGGACAACAGGTAAAAGGAGGTTGCAATGTTGAATTTGGTTATGTAAGTAGAAATGAAAATGTTAATTCTGAGCATATATGTAGAAGTAAGGATGTGGATAGGCAAGTTTATGAGGAGAGAAATAAATTGATGAATCATGGGTATATAGTACCAAGTTGGCAGAATAAGAATTTGTTAAGGGATAGTCGAGTAGGTGTAAAGTAGAAGGTATTGGTGATGAAATTTAAGACAACAAGAAAATAACAAGAATGAAAGGCATGACAAAATCTAAGTGGAGACAATAAGATAGGATAAGGTGGAAAGTAAGGAAGCATGTAGGGAAAGATTTAAAGAAAAATTCAATTTATAACTCCAAAGGGACAAGTGCAACAATAAGAAGACATCAGCCCAAAGCTCTAGAAAATAAAGTGTGGAAGATTAAGTGTAGAACAACATAAAAGGAAAGTGGATTTGCAGGATATAATGAAGGGAAAACCTTTTAAGAGGATAGAAGACATGAAGAAAAAATGGAGACCATGAATGAAGAGTTTTTGTTGAAGCAGAATAGCCAAAGACAACAAGTTGAAAGCTATGAAGAAGAGCTCAAGAAATGGGAAGAAGCAATGGCACTTCATGAAGAGGTCGTGCTTGTAGAAGTTAAAACAAGGGAAAAGAAGAAGGTTGAAATAATTGTAGGAGTAGATTGGAAGAATCTTGAGGAGGACACATGTAAAATAAAAGTTAAACGAGCTAATTTAAATAATGAGGCTTTCAATGAAATTTATAGTTTAAAAGAACAAGATGACAAGGTTGAAGAATTGAATAGTAATAAGGAGATGTATGAATATGATATGAAAATGTGGAGGCTTGTAGATGAGAAAGAGACAAGGAAGCAAATATACAAGAGAAAGAAGGAAAACAAATAAAAACATACTAGAAAGTTCATAAAGAATAATTTTGAATATGGAATGGACCATAGGAATGGTTTAGATAAGAGAGATGGAAAGAAAGAATGTACAATAGAAACTTGAGTTAATGGAGGCATAAAGAGTGAAGAAAGAGCAGCAAAAAAAGAAGAAGCCATGGACGAGATTGCAACAGTTGCAGAGGTTGAAGCAATAAAGGCTGAAGGCGAAAGAATTTGTGAAGATCCGGTAGATGGTAAGAGGTTCCAAGAGAATGAAAGTGAAGGCACAATGAATGTGATGGAAAATTTTGATGATGAAAACACGAAGTCAGATGAACCAGGTGAGGTTGTGAAGAGAAAGGTAGCAGCCTGGGACAAAGAGGTTGCAAGAGTTCTACAAGAAGAGGTAAGACTCTCAGATCTTTATGAAGACATTGCTTTACATTTTTTTGATAGATTGAAGAGTGAGAAGTCTAGAAAGACATATGGTGTGGAATATTCATATTTTTGTGTGGATATCATGAATTATGATATGTATGGGAAAATATAAAATGGGCTACTATGGAAGGATGATTTTGAAGAAATTGACGAACAATTTGATAGGGAATATGAGTTGGAGGATATGGGAAACTTAAATTTCTATCCAATCAACAATACTATTTGGTGTGTGGCTGAATGGGCAAGGAGATTACAGGGGAGTAGTATATCTGATAGGTCAGAATATAGCAAGGAAGCAAGGAAATTGACACAATGTTGTCAAAAGAACTTTGTGATTTTACCTGAGCGATGTTGGAGGAAGAGGGGAAAAAATGGAAGGAAAATTTGTTGATTATTGCCTCATGTGTAAGAGCACGTGATTTATTAGTCCCTTGGGGAGCCTGAAGCAAGAGGTTTTTGCTGAAATTTTGGTTTTTCTTTTAAATTTTGTTTGGTGTTTTGTTTGAAAACAATTTTGGCTTGTTTATCCACAACTTGAGGAGAGAATAATGTAGTTTAAAATTGATCACATGGGAGACAAGAAAATGGTTAATGAAGAGAAAGGAGTTGATCCAAGAAGGAGTAGAAAATACATCATTTTTAGGGGGTTGTGTTTTGTCTTGGGAAAAAAAAAAACTAAATAATTGTTCGTTGTTGTTGCTTGGAACTAGAAGGAAAAATGATTCTTGAAGGAAAAGATAAAGGCATCAACTCATTTTTTAATAGGGGCGGCCTGTGCAAGAAGTAACAACCATAGTTTAGATGGGAGGTAACGGATTGCAATGAGGAAATCAAAGGAATCCTATGTTAAGGTGGAATACAAGAAATGAGGATTGCCCTACTTCGGTAGTTATTGCTTGTTGTACCCAAACCAATTTTTTTTCTTCATTAAGGCATTTTGCTTAAAATGGTCTAAACCTTGTAAACTGGGGTAAAAACTCAGTTTTTGGGCAAATCAAGTATGGGCTTTTGGTTAGTGTGATGCCAGGAAGATACTAGCAAAATTTGGAAATTTTAAAAATTAGGGTTTTTGAACTCTATTTTTTAGGTCAAAACCCTAAAAAATAGGAACTTGTTAGAATTGGCTGAAATTAATTTTGATTGGCTTATTTCACATCACGATCACACTGGTGAACTTAGTTTCAATTAAAAGTCAGTTTAAGCCTCGTGGGTAGTTTTCACATTTTCAGGAGAAAAGTTAGGACCTCTGAGGTCATCAATGGCAGTTGGCCAATACTAGGTGTCAAAATCTAAGCCTGAAACTTAAAGAAGAAAACTCTACGATGAAAAATGTTGAAAAAGATGCTTCTTGACGGAGGGGATTTTTAGATTGGCAAAAAGTGCTAAAATATTCTAAGTTTGGAAGCTTTTCGCTATGTAACGTGGGAGACACTTGCACAATCAATGTGCAAATCAACTTTACGCCTCCATACATGTGAAAATAGTGAGATGCAGTCATATAAACATGTCTATAGTGGTGATATCTCGACATGGTCAACCTCAGTAGCTAATGTGTTTACAGAGTACAAAATGATGGAAAATATGAAGTTCAGAGCAAATCTGCGCCCCTGTAGGCCAGGGGCGCCCTTCCATTTGAAGGTCAAGATTCAACTGCTTTAGGTTGCGAATACATTCATTCTCTTCAATTTTCAGTCAACTTTCCGACTAGCTATGGAACCAGTCCGTATGAATTGCAGAATTCTGATGAATGAAGGCAAAAGCAGGTAGAACGAGGAATATACACATCATGGAGGCAGTCAAAGAAAGTAGATCTGCGCCCCTATAGCCCAGGGGTGCCCTTCTTTTTGGAGGCTCAGATTTGGATGCATGTGCTCACTATTGGTTTCAGTCTCTTCAGAATCAGCCTGGCTTTCTGATGAACTATCAAGCGGAGGCGTACATAGTGCAAAACTCCGGTTATCAGTGTTGAAAGTTGAGACTGCAAGCAGGAAGCAAGTCACATAAATTGTGATGTTCATGGTTTGAGCGCCCCTGTAGCTCAGGGGCGCCCTTGAATGTAACCCTCAAGATGGATGAGTTTGTAGATAAGGTCTTCCTAAGATCTTTTCCAGTTCAGTCCAGCTTTGCAACGCACCCATTCACAAGACAATCCGATTTTCTGAGTGACCATGATAGAGGTTCTACCGAGTACATAAAATATAGGATGGAAAAACATAGCTACACATAGTTGCACATCTGTAGGCTAGGGGCGCCCAGTCTTTAGGCATTCTAGATGGGGTTATTTGCATTCATAGTCTTCATGAGACTTGTGCGCAATTACTCCAGCTATCCAACGAGTCCAACCGTCAGCCTCCAGGATTTGGCGAACGCTCGTACGTGCAAGGTCAAGGTGGTGATGTTGAAAAGTGAAAGTGATTAGAGACAACCAAAAAATGGCCAAGTATGACAAGTACACATCTCCTTGAAAAAGGTGCCCTTCTCTTTGAGGCCTTAGAAGTAGTTTTATCGCTTCATCATCTCCAAAGACATCTCTTGTAAGTTGATCCAACTATGCAGAGAGATAGACTATACGCTCCCGGTGTCAGGAGTCAAAGTATGGTGTTCAAATGAAAGTCACACTTTTGTCAAAATGGTATTTGCGCCTTCACAGGCCAAGGGCACCCATCTTTTTGGGGTTCCTGATACAAATTTCAGATACCTTACATACAGTCATTGGATGCAGAGTACTTCCAATCACACAATGAATCTACTATTCAGTCAGCAGGGTTCATCATTCACCGTCAGTGGCCATTTGAAGCGTCAGAAGGCAATACAGAGAAATGGCTAAGTCTGGAATCAGTGCATCAATTTAATCAAAGCCGTCTAATTTTATAAGGTGTCAGATGTTGATTTTAGAAGATGCGGCTCCCAACAGACATTTCATCCTTGCTATGTAGGCTTCACAGTGGATATCTCAGATCAGTCATAGGTTCACTCAGTGACCCAAAAATTAGAGCTGAATATGACCAGATGTAACTTTGCAGTCAACTATAAAGTAGGAGAGACTCAAAAATATCATAACTCTTGCAAATGGATGCCTAGAAGGTCAAATTTGGACTTTCTGGAATCAATGAAGTTTTTTGAGCATATCCAGATGCTATTTTTGGTGAAATGATTAAAATAATATTTTTGCATGCAGAGCATTAAAATTTAATGGCGAATTTCTTCAAGAGTTAAATTTGGCGCCGCTTTTTAATTTGCATGTTTTAAATAAAATACTATATTTAATCTAAGACTCAGAGTCAGTGGCAGTTCAACTGGTGAAGGGCCAATCAAATTCTTTCTTCCAGTTAGGGTTTCAGCATGCAATCATGCATAATGGAACGACTTTGTTTATTTAACCAAGTATGGCGCCATTCCTCATTCACACAACTTACAAAATTCTAATTTCTTTAAGAGATTGGCGAACTTTTATCAGATAATCAAGTTCGAAGGCGACATAAATATTCTTTTGTAAGTACAAATCCAGATTTAGCATCAGATTCAAAGCAAAGTGGCAAATTTGAAAGAAGACAAAAATAAAAAAAATAATAAAAAAATGTCTTTTTCTCTTCTAATTTCTTCCATTTTCTCATCTAGATTCTCTCACATATTCAAAGAATTGGCAAATTTTTGGCGAAACAAAACTACTGGATTGATTCAAAACGATCTCCTCAGTAAAACCCATGTGCTAGAATTTTTCAGGAAAATTTGTTCCAGAACATCAGTTCTCAAAGCTTTAATTTTCTCAACCGAAATTCCTTTGCATGGCTGAGTAGAGGTCAAATTTTTACATTTTTGACGTTCTGGGTTGTCTTAGAATCATTTTCTGGACAAAAACTATATCTCGAAATTTTCAGTAAAAATTTACTTCCGACGAGCTATTTTTAGCCTCAACATGCTATTTTTAGCTTTCCATAAAAGTTGTCAGAATATAGTCGTGTTCATAGTCAACAAGCGAGTTTTTAAGAATGTAGTTCACTTAGCTTGAATTCAAGACCAAGTTAGTTGTGACTCATGACTTCATCAAAATAGTTGATACGAACCTACATAAGGATCTTCTAGAAGAAGTTTTAGATCCACTCAAGATTGGAGATTCAATAATCAAGAACATTCAATAGTTTGGGTTACTTGAGGCCACTTCCATACCTATCTCAGTTCATTATGTAGAGTTTGTAATTTCTTGCATTAAGCATTACAATTCTGCTACGTGGGAGATACAGTTAGTAGATGGGCGTGTCATATGCAGTCTCAAACCCCTTGGCATTGAGCGAAGTCTGGGTATTCCTCAACATCTAGATGGGTTGGTCATTTCCATGAATTAGAGCGAGCAAGCATTCAATGTTGAATTGGATAAGTGTCAGAGTAAGATGATAGAGAGGTGGCTGAAACAAAAAAAGACCAAGTTTCCAAACAACGTAGGTCGTGGCAAGTTCAAGGATGAGTATGGTATTCTGATTACACTGCTTAATCGTGTCTCAGGTCATGCAGATGCAAATAAATTTCACCCATGGATGTACTACATCATTTGATCGAATCATCTCTAAGAAAGAGCATTATGACTGGGCATCCTTCATTAGCGATGCTATTCACGAGCAAATCACTGGTTTCCTAGTTGTACACCAGTTTCATATGTGTTCCTACCTTGTGTACTTGATCACCTATTAGGGTTAGTTTAACAGGTTGAACATGGTGGGCATCCTTAGTGCACATAAATTCTATCGTTACTATGATCAACTCGAGTTCATGAAGGTTGAAAATCATTTCAAACGTGTGCAAGAGGCTTTCTTGACTTATACAGTGAGAAACTTGGACCGGGAGTTGCACATTCATATCTCAGTAGTTGCTAGAGCAGAAATGGAAGGTTGGGCAAATTGGTACATTCAGTTCCCTACATACACCTATATCTGTGTCTATGGATACACAAGAAATCTAGCTATGCTACCACGCTATCTTCAACTAAGACAATGTTCATGGAGTTCTTGAGGCAGTTGTATGAGGTTCACAAAATTTTGCGCCACAAGTGTAAACAGGTCGCCAACTTTCCTTTGCAGTTCAGGATATATTGGTGCAAGACAACAATTGATTGTAAAGTTGCAAGACAGGAGTTGGAGAATTGCAAACTCAAGTACCTAGTTGACACACACACATATGCTCCTTGGGGTCATTACGCAAAACACCTTGGTAGTCACTCTTATCACAAACCTGCATTGGAGGACTACTGGGTGAATTGCGAGGATGACTTCGAGGTATGTAGACGCAGCTATAACAGGTTCTCTCTTCTACAGATTTATGTCTTCTTGGCAGAAGGAGTGGAAGGTTTGTCAGAAGATGAGGGAGATGCACTTTCTCAATTTTATAGAGAGTAGGTTGATGGACAACCACTACCATTAGTGAATTGGTATGCCAAAGAGTTCTCATCGGTGAAGGAGAGGTCGAGTAGAGTCATCCAAAACAGTATGCTTTATCTAGAAAGCAGAAGGACCAGAAGGGTATCCATGCCTAGAGTAGAGCCACCACTAGTGGGAGTTGTACTGCCTTCCTCGTCAAAACCTAAGCGGAAGAAGAGGAGTAACCCTCCTAGAAATAATCCAGCGCCTGGTAACTCAAAGGGAAAAGCACCTGTTGTTGTTCCACATGTGGAGCCTGTCAAAGAAGTTGTTTAGAGTTCACCACAGCTTGAGGTTCAACCATGTATTTCATCACCGACACCAGAGCAACCTCCAGTTCCAATTCACATTGATTTGGACGTGGACTCAACACCTCGCAGTAACACCTCTACACATTCACTTTCATCAGATCCTCCTATGACTAGTATAGATCATTCCAGTAGGATTAGTTGGGATTTGTCTTGGCTTGAGAGTCAGCTGGGAAGAAAGAGGAGACACCCATCTTATGTTCTTGATCATTCATATTTTGATCATGATATAGATGTGCCTGACAAAAGGATCAAGAAATAGGTTCATATTGAGAGGAATGAAGGTAAGGAGATTGTCATTGAGACAGTTGCACCTCCAGAGGATAAGAGTCTGGACGAGATGGAAGCTCAAGACTACGAAGTGATCATAGGAAAATTCGGTAGAAGTACTCGTCAGGCGGACATTGACCTCCTACAGGTTGCTACAAATAGCGCAAGGGATAGAATGGTGAAGGATGGAGAAGATAAATCAGCTCTTAAGGCTAAAATACTGTAGCTTCACCAGTATATTTCTAGCCTTGTACACAAGACAGGGGATGCTGTCACTGCAATTCCACATATGTTAGAACCACCAGTAGAACAAGGTCAGCTTGATCACTTGGTTGCATATGGCAAGCGGTTAGATGAGTGGGAGGAGGAGTTTGTTATTAGAGGCCGCCTTGTACTTTCAGAGTTATACCAGTTGCGGTACAATGCACATGAACTTCGTCTAGAACTTCAAGATGAGGAGTGTGACTTGGCTATTAGTATACCCAGGAATGAGATCCTGATCGCTAACCTGGGGTTGTCATTTGAATTAGTCATAGATGCACAAGATAAAGAGGATGTCTATACTTGGAGAACACATTTGATCTTCAAGGCTAAGATAGAAGAAACAATAGCGTCAGAGCTGGCTGAGAGCAAAGAGTATGTTACTAGTAGACTCCACTATATAAGAAAATTTGTGTCTCAACTACCATGTCAGTATCAACATGTGGGTGGTGACTATGTCGAACTTGTTGATGTTCAGTTAGAGCTCCAAGCACTTATTCATGTTAGTTTTAGTGGTGAGACTGTTGGTTGTAAGATGAATCAACTTACAGTCATGTCAACATTGTTTGATGAAGCAACCAGGAGTAAAGGCGAGTTTCAATGTCAGATCACTAGTGGAGAAGACATGCTGCATAGACATGGGATACTTCATCGGAGCTTCAGTTCCCCAGAAGGTGATGCAATCGATGACTTCGTGGATGGGTTGATTGCTGGAGATAAGGGCCAGTAGACTTCAGTTCCAGCCTTTCAGGATAGACTTCATGCATGATAGTTAACTTGATGCTTCTTTCCAAGTTAACTTGTTGTTTCACATTCTCACACATGTCTATCTTGGAAGTATCTACATTCAATTGGAGTTTCTTTTTTAGGGTTTACGTTAACTGATGGTAGTATTCTACTTAAATTGCTTTCAATAAGGACGTGCATTCTTGCACATTGTCCACTTAGATTAGATGTTTTGGTTAACTGATGGTAGCTTTCCAGTTAACTATATAGTTTTCATTAGTAGGGTTTAGCAATAAGATCTTGCATGCACTGCAGGACTTTTGTTGACTCAAGGTGATTTTAGGGTTTCCTACACCTTGATGTCTATAAATAAGAGCATTCAACTCATTTGTAAATAAATTTTGTATGAGAGAGTAATATATGTTGTGCCACCTTGCTTGTAATATTGCCTATTTTGTATATGTTCAAGAGTATTTATTGTGATGATGAATTGTTATACCACTCGGGTTTCATGTAGTTATTATGGTGAATGCTCATCTTAGTTAAATGGGGTTGTTGGTTTGATCGATGTTGTATGCGTGTCTTGTCTATGCAATACACTATCCCAGTTGTTTACCTTGTGTTTTGTGTTCAATAAGCCTATTCAGATTGAGAAGATAGTTGTGCCATCTTTCCTTCAAGTTTAGAATTTGTACCTAAAGCTTATCATTTGATGTGTGTGTCAATAAAATTATTCAGCCAAGCAAATAGTTGTGCCACCTTTCCTTCATGTTGTGAATTTGTGCCTAGTTTATCATGTATTTGTCTATTTTAATAAACTTCTACCCAACCAAGCAAATAGTCGTGCCACCTTGCCTTCACGTTGTGAATCTAACCAGAATTTTATCATGTAATCACATTCTTGCTCCATTTAATCATACTCTGTTTACTTGAGGAGACTGGATAGATTTAAAGTAGTTATCTTAGTTGTAGTTAAATGGTCTATGAAACCAGAAAATCCTTAGCTGCAACGTTCTAGGTTTTCTTAACCTTGTGCCTCTTCCAGCTGAGATAAAAAGATAGGATTTAGAGTAGTTTACTTTTCCAAGCATATCAACAAAAGAGGGAGCTTCCCCTCCTAATTTGAAGAGCACTCATTACGCAGTGTGCATAGCTATCCATTTTGTACTAACACTCCAGAGGTGTTAGCTATTACGCCAACACTGCCAGGGAAGAAACCGATTGAAAATGCCAAATAGGAAAGAATCAATTAATAAGCAGTTGAAAAGTAACCAGGAAAGGGATGGAGTGAGGCAAGTGTGGATGTTTTACAGAAAAAAATAGGAGACAACACTGCAAGTATTTGAAGGAGATGCTCCATTTTGAATTAAGAATAGGAAGTCACTACGAGAAGCATTTGAAAACTCTTTGTTCATCATACAAGTGAAGAGGCACCGATTAGTAATGGTGTGGGGTTGCAAAAGTGAAATCGTGTCTCATAGAAGGTTGCTGACGTTTTAAACAAAACCAAAAGTGTAGATTTAAAAGAAGATAGGAGGGAGCGACATGGATGAGTAAAGAGAAGGTATGTAGAACAAGAGAAAGATGAAGTGTAGGTGAGAACAAACCAAACGTGTCTCCTATAGTGGTTTGAAGATGCAAAGTGATAAGATATTCCTTGAATGAAGACATACCGATACATTGGAAGGTGAAACTCAAAGACAAGGTAATAGGTATGAAATGATGCCCTCAAGTGATGCATGGCTTGTCAAATTGTTAATTGACTACAAAGAATGAAATAATGTGATGAAAGGTTTGATGAAATATTGGTTACATGGTGTTTTGATTATTGTGATCGTGTTATATTTAGGAGAGGGATTTTCCTCTCCATCATATGCCCTACATGGCTAGTTTTTCATGGTCTTCGGCTTTGGATAGGGCTATGTGCAACCATTTTAAGTTGTATATTATTATATATCACAACAGATGGATGTTGAGAACATGATAAATAAGGAATAAAAAAAATATGTGAATTTTTGATAATCAATTTTAAACCTATCTCTTATGTATCAAAAAATTAAGCTATATGTTAAATTCTATATTATATTATTGATGAGATAGTTTGTAAAAATCCAAATCACACTATAAAGAATAAATTAAGCTATATATTAAATTTTATATTATATTATTGGTGAGCTAGTTTGTAAAAATCCAAATTACTAGAACTTGATTAATATAATTGAAAAATAAAATTCATAATAGAGAATAACTCAAGGTGTACATGGAAAACCACAAGTGAGAAGCTTACTATCTTAGACACTATCACAATTTATGAACATACATGCAATATGTTATCATCCTATTTATGTGTTGCCATCCAAGTCACATGCGTTCAAAGTTACAAATTTTAAACCCACATTCCCACTATAAAATAAGGGTAAAAAATGTAGCAACCTAGGGGATGCCAAATGATATAGAAATAAAGTTAAATAGTTAGAACAAATTAAATAATGAAAGGAAATTCGAAAGGAAGAGAATACAAAAAAACATTCATGGATTCAAATATCTTCTAATGCATATAGATAGGAAAATATTTTTTTTGGGACTACTTGGGAGCTTGTCAAAAAATGAAAAATCTCCTATTTTAACATTTTAGTTTTATGGGTAGTAAAATAAGAAATATGCATTGGATTTTGTGTCCATTTAGCCTACATGTGTCTATGAATTATAACAATATGAAATGTACCCTCTTAATTTTTTCTTGAATTTAACACAATGAATCGACATCAAACCATTGATTAGTGTTAGCTCCAAAACCAATCGACTTGTAAAGTAACTATTACCAAGAATGTTCACCAAGTTCCCAGTATGGGTGAGGTGATAGCATATGGCTTGGGGATCATTAGAAATAATCTGAACTGAAAGTACAATTCATTTGCTAAGCAGGCATCCACAAGCAATGGGAATACTCCACTTATTCAATGGGTGAGATTATTATAAATTATTAAGGCAGAAGCCAACCATGTAGCCACACTTCCACTTGAACAGTGGGGGGTATATAATCCTCACAACCACTTATTTTCATGGGGGGAATACAACAATAATGAAAGATGATTTATTAAACTCAACCACTAAATTGTGGGAGTATAAAATAAACTAAAAATGCAACAATATAAACAATAATTGTTAGTACTACTAATCAACTTTACAAACAATGAATTACAGTTGCAAACAAAGAGATAAGCTTCAAAAATTATGTCAATGGTTAGATTAATCAACCTCTAACATTTACAATACCAAAATGATATAGAAATGAAGCACAAATCAACAATATGATGAAAATATGTAAGTCTGATAAAAAACAACATTAACAAAAAATCAGACCAACAACATTAAATCTCACTATAATGGACACATCTCCTCCAAAATAGTTCAGAAAGCTTCCAAACTACAGTTGAATAACAACTAGAAGCAAGGTGTCCAATCTCCAAGAAGAAAACAAGCTAGAAACAACAACCACATAAAGGCACAAACTCCAAGGTAGCAAGGCAAAATGGTACGATCTCCAAGAAGGGTCGACCTTCTCCCAAAAATTCAATACTCGGTAATAAAATCTATAAACTTCCAAAAAGGGGTGCCCTCCACAGTAGAACAACATGAGAAATTACCCAGAATGGAATAAAAATCTATGGCGAAGCTACGAATAGAAATTCGCTTCAACCATGTAGAAACCAACAACCTAGAAACAAGCTATACATCAACAGTTTATCCAAAATCATCTGAATTGAAGCTCCATTTGCACCTCTGTGTGAAGTACAATTATATAGAACCACCTAGGAAGCCATAGTTTTAGGCCCAAAGGATGGATTGAATTTTCTAAGCTTCCCCTTAGCCAGGTGTTGAATTCAGTCCAACAACATAACTTTACTTCAAAATTCAAGCATAAGAAATAATGAGCAAAGCACCAATGTATCAGAGCCACACTGTGTCACTGGTAAATTTTGACCCAATTTTCGACGAACTTTCGTCAGAGGAATTTCGTCGAAAAATCAACGAAATTTGAAATGTCGATTTTCTGACCTAGTCGACGATCTTGGGTCGGAAAACTGACGTTTCAAATTTCGTTGATTTTTCGACGAAATATTTTTGACGAACAGTCGTCAAAATTCTGACGAACTTTCATAAGAAATTGGGTCAAAATGTATCAGTGTGTGAATCCAAATCAAATCTAGATATCAGATTGCTCTAGAAAATTTGTATTTTCTAAAAATCGAATTCACTTCACATTCTTCATAATGTCATGTGTGATCAGATTTAAAGATCGTCTTGCAAGAGCAAACAACTTCACATCATGGAAATTTAGAATCATGATAATCCTTAAAGAGAATAAACTAGACTTACTTGTGAAAGAAAATAAAAAGGAACCAGAGGTTGAACCTGAGAAAACTCAATGGATTGAAAACAATGAAAAGACCATGAAAATACTAGTAGATGCAGTTAGGGATCATATAGTGCCCATGCTAGCAAAACATGAATCTGCATACCATATGTACAAATCTCTTGAGAGTACCTATGAGATCAACAACACCTATAGGACTCTTGCATTAAAAAGGAAAATCAACAATGCTCAAATAAACAAAAGAGAGTCCATTAATGCATACTTCATAAGGATTATTGAACTAAGGGATCAATTATCCACAATTGGATATCAGATTGACAACAAAGAGTTAACTCTAATTGCACTAGGAGGCCTACCAAACTCATGGGAGTCATTTGTTCAAGGAGTAAGTGTGAGATCTAAACTCCCTAAGTTTGATAGGCTAAGAACCGTCTGCCTTCAAGAAGAAACCAGACTCTCCACAAAAGAAAATAAATAGAAGAACATAGATGAAGACATTAATGTGCTCAACTCAACATCTAATAAAAGGAGTAAGAAAAAATCCTTCAAGAGAGGATATTTTAAAAGAAAGAGAAATTCCAATGGAAAGGGATCTTATAAAAAGAAAGATATCTCTCAAGTAAAATGCTTTAGATGTGATCAATATGGTCACTATGCAATGAAGTGCCCTGATAGGACTAAACAACAAGCATCCTTTGCTAAATTAGGAAAGTCAAATTTAGATCATGAATCTGAGAACTTTGTGTTCTATACAGCCTTATCTAGTCAAGTACCTAACAACACCCACAACTGGGTAATTGATAGTGGTCCCTCTAGACATATCACAGGGTTTAGAGAACACTTAGATACCATGATCAAAAAGTCTGATGAAGAAGTAATCATTGGGGATGATTCTGCACACCCAGTAAAAGGGGTTGGAACTTGTTCCATCTTTTTGAAATTTGGGCTTTCTCTACAACTCACTGGAGTCTTATTTGTACCTAGAATAAAGATGAATCTTATATCCATCTCTGCCCTTGAAGACAATGGTTATAGAGTTACCTTTATGGATGGGAAATTTCTAGCATGGCCTAAGAACTCAACTATCAAGAAAGCCCAAACCATAGGTGTAAGACAAGGGTACCTCTACAAACTATGCACTAAAGTTAAACAAGCCCTCACCCTTGACACCTTTGATTCAAATGAGATTTGGCATAGAAGATTAGGACACCTTCACTTTCATGCCCTACCTTCTATGGAAAAACTTGTAACAGGCTTACCCAAGTTAAAACCATCCCATGAAGGAACTTGTAAAGGATGTGCCTTAGGAAAGAATACTAAGGGATCCTTTCCCACTAGTTTGAGCAAAACCCTAAATGTGTTAGAACTGGTTCACTCAGACTTATGTAGACCCATGTTTGTACCCTCTAAGGCAGGATTTCTATACTATGTCATATTTGTAGATGACTTCTCTAGGAAAACTTGGATCTATTTCCTTAAGTGTAAAGAATCAATAGAAATCCTTAAAAGGTTCAAAGAGTTCAAAGCCCTTACTGAAAACTTCTTCGGAAAGAAAATAAAAACCTTAAGGATAGACAATGGGAAAGAATATACCTCTGATATTTTTAAGAAATTTTGCTTGAGTGCTGGAATTAAGAGGGAGTTCACAGTTGCCTACAACCCTAAACAAAATGGGGTTGCTGAAAGAAAAATAGAACCATTGTAGAAGTTGCTAAGACAATGCTACTTGACCAAAACATTGAAACTTCTTTCTGGGCAGAAGCCTCTAGGACTGTTGTCTATATCCAAAATAGATGTCCTCATTCCCATCTTGATAACAAAACTCCTGAAGAAGCCTTTACCGACATAAAACCTGACATTAGTCATTTTAGGATTTTTGGCTATCCTGTCTATATTCATGTGCCCAAAGAGAAGAGATTCAACTAGAACCTTCCAGAAAGATAGGGGTATTTATGGGTTATAGTGAAACCTCCAAAGCATACAAGATATTCATACCCGGGTAGAAACAAATTGAAGTGAGTGAAGATGTAATCTTTGAAGAAGACATTGCATTCAAGAGGGCGAGAAGTTCCAGTGAGATAGAAACCCATTTCCCTAGAGTACCTGAAATAGAACCTGCTCCTGAGATTCAGAGGGAGCACCTTGAGGAAATGCCACATGAACTTCCTTCTACTTCAGGTGAGAATACAAATGACAATGACAGAAAGAGACCACTTTGGGCTAGAAAGATGATCAAAGAAGCCGAGGATCATGCAACACCCAAAGGAACGTTCAGGGAAAGCAAAAGACCCAAACGGTTCTCTAGCTATGTTGCTCTAATAAACAACATCATAAACTCAGAACCTGTCAGTGTTAAAAAAGCTTTCAGACATCAAGCATGGAAGGATGCAATGTCAGAGGAATATCAATCCATTCTAAAAAATGATGTATGGAACATAGTGCCTAGATCGAAAGACAAATTTGTTGTCTCTTCAAAATGGATCTTTAGAATCAAGCATGCTGCTGATGGCAGTATAGAAAAACATAAAGCATGTTTTGTGGCAAGAGGTTTTTCTCAAAAGGAAGGAATTGACTATGAAGAAACATTTGCAACTGTTGCTCGCTACACATCGGTAAGAGCAATATTAGCCATTGCTGCAGCCAAAGGCTGGAAGGTCCATCAAATGGATGTAAAAACTACCTTCCTGAATGGAACCATTGAAGAGGAAGTCTATCTGGAACAGCATGAAGGTTTTGTGATACATAAACCTAACACACATGTGTGCAGATTAAAGAAAGCACTCTATGGACTTAAACAGGATCCCAGGGTCTGGTATGAAAGGATTGGTAACTATCTCTTGGGACTGGGATTCTCCAAAAATGTTGTTGAATCTAATCTCTACTTCAAAATAATCAAAGGTGATATACTAATAATTATTTTATATGTTGATGACATGCTGATAATAGGAGAAGATCATCTCATTACCCAAGGAAAGAAGGATCTAACTTCTGAATTTAATATGAAAGACTTGGGCATTCTACACTACTTCCTAGGTTTGGAAGTATGTCATAAATCAAAAGGCATCATACTAAACCAAGGAAAGTATACGATTGATATTTTGAAGAGATTTGGAATGTTGGACTATAGACCCATGTCTACTCCTATGGAAACCAACCTTCACAAACTAAAAGAAGCAGCAGCAGAATCCAAGTGTGCAGATCCAACCCTTTATAGAAATCAACAAATGTTGTGCAATCAACACATTCAGTATAAATAAAATCTGGAAGCAATCTGTAACTCCCAACAACAAAATATTCCAATTCCTCCAAGGGACGCCACCTCTTAACAATCACTTTATTTTGAATTTAATGAAATATTATTCATCTCCCTTTTTGGCGTCCAACTTTAAGTTGCACAATAAATATTTAAAATAAACATTAAATGCTCAAATAGTCAACCCCTTTATGTCCCCTCTTTAAAAAAAACTTTAAGTCATCAAGCCTAGGCATGGGGTACAACTTCAAGACATGAAAATTGATTAAGTTTGGAACTCAGACCAAGGAGGGATACAAGCCAAAACCAAAACCAACGCTCAAACTGATTCTGCCAGAAATTGAATGATGACGTGAGAAGAGCTATTGATGATGCCACTGCCAAAATTATACTTACTAAAGATAACAAAGTTCTTCTATAAATAGTAAGTTTGCAAAAACATCAATTGGACACCAATTGAGCAGTAAACATGACTTACTATAAATATTAAGTGTTTCCAAATGCCTTCTAAGAACAAACTGGAAAGCCAACATGACTTACTATAAATAGTAAGTGCCTGGAAAGGTTGTCAGATGGAGATGCATGATACACCATTTTGAAGCTCTCTGAAAACCCTGAAAACTCCACCAGACATGCATCAAAAACTCTCATATACAAGCCCTCAAAAATGCATCTGAAACCTCCTAAAAAAAGGAAACCCTAATTTTCAATTCTGCTTAGCCTATGAGTTTCCAAAAAAAGGCTAAATCCTCAAGAAGAGTCTAGGGATAAAATGGGGACATTACAATCCTCCCTTCCCAAAAATGCTTGTCCTCAAGCAATGCCACCACACTCCAAGAAAAGAATTTGATCCTTACTATGCCAAAGGGAATCCATCTCTATAAGGACCCACCATGCTAATGCTACACCTCGTTGATCTCATCAACACAATCAAAATTCCAAGACTACTTTGTCCTCCTTCCAAACATGTAGCCCAATCTAACAACCCTGAAAGTAATGAAAACATAATCTTGCAACATTCCTTGACCAAAAAGCTCTTAGGAGTCTAAATCTGCAACATCAAAGTCTAATACATTCCTGTGCAATAAGGGAAATAATCTTCTCAATTCATAAGCATACTCCATAACATAACTCCTCATAGCATCAAGCAGAGTCATGCCAACATATGTGACTCTTCCAATACTTCTTGCAAAGGAAAGAACAAATCCTTGTAAGCAATCCTCCATCACGTCCTCAAAATTTCACAAAGACGTTGAATGCCTTTTGTGAAGAAAACTGATATAACTAATATGACTCCAAGAAAAAATTACAAATTTCACCTCACGAGTCTCTAATTTGTGAACCAAATAAGTTTCCAACTTGCTACTCCAAGCATTGGTATAGGAGAAAACACAAAGAAAACCACTGTTAAACATTAGAGAACATCCCATACATGAATTTTGGCTATACTGAAACAATCCTTTTCTCTTTTGAGCCTCAAAATCAGTCCTAATAGTTGACTGAAAGGTCTAAAAATGAAAACACCAATCAACTAACAAGTCGGATTGGGACATTCAAAATCTAATTTATGAAAAATCAGCATTCCAAATAATAAGTAGCAGTTGCAATATGAAAAGTCTCCAAAAAAATAATCATATCTACTCATGAATAAGGCTAGTGACGCCTTAATCAAAAATCCCATTGCCATAAATAAATAATTTCTGACCACAATATCCATCCAAACCTTCGTTTTATAACCAGAATTTACCGACCATCTGTTGATTAGGGAGCAACCTCCAACACCTTGGTGAATGAGCATAACACCATGTGTTGATTCCATTCCTTTAAGCTTTTTTTTTTTTCTATTTGTTGAAATATGCCAAGATCCCAAATCATCAGCATTGAAGAACCATTTCTCAGATGGAGAACTACTCTTATCTGGAATCTCTGATTCAAACATTCCATATGAATAGATAATTCTTGAAACTCCAAGAAGTATTCAACAAATCTAAATTCAAAACCAAGAGTTACGAATTGCTAGAGAGATTCAATGAATCCTTCATCAATCTCAATTCTGAAATTAGTTATTCTCAAGGAGGCTGATGCAAACATAAAATCAGACATAAATCTAACAATCAATTGCATTAAAAATTGGATAAATTCTTCATCAAAATTCCAAGCAATTCTTTGTTGTTGTTCAAGAAGAATTTCTTCATCCCTTCTAGTTTTTGGGCTCTACATTTCTTGCAAAAATGATAAGCTAGGAGCAGAAGTGGGTTCATCTTTAGGCATCAATTCTTTAGTGCTAAAATATTTTTCGTCCTTCAATAGTTCCTGAAGAACTTCCCTCGTCATTTTCAAAAAGAGGATTTTCATAAATTCCACTAGCACCTTCTTCATACAAGGAATTATCAAAGGCCTGAAAAACTTGTTGATGAGAATTTGAATGCTCTTGTCTTTCAGGACAACGTTCCAAGTCAAATGTTTCTCGTATGAGATCAAGCTCATCAATAATTTTTTGAATCTCTTCAGCTCTCCCTTTGTTTTCTTTCTCCCATGAACATTGGGCATCAAAAATCTGATTCTCTGCTTCTATTAGAGCCTCATGTACTTCTTGCAATCTGGCTTTAGTTTGCTCATTCCACTCCAACGCCTTGTCAACAATTTTGGCCACTTTGTCTTTATCACGAATGATGAGCACAAGACTTGACTTGAATTCTTGCAAGGCTTTTTTAATTGACTTCATATCAACAATATAAGTACAACATACATCAAGGCTTCTAGGCACTTCATTAATCAGATTTGCCGATGAATATCATCAAGTTTGGATAAAACTTGAATTTATTTTTCAGCACTTACAAAACTTGAGCTGCACTCTTCATGAATTGGTTGAGATGGATCTATGATGTTTTGTTGTACAAAGATGTCAAAAATATTTTTTAGTTGAACTCCTCAAATTTTCACGCATTTGTTGTACACTTTTGATCATCTCATCAAGGGTATCTCCCAATTCATTAGCTTTTTGTCTTAGCTTGGCTTTGAGCAAAGAAATTTTGTTTTGTGCTCACTAGAAACCATTTCGTCCATGTTGTCTTCAACACAAGATTCAACGTTTGTGAAGGATGGATTTTCCTCTTCCACATTCTTTGTTTTCTCTTGTTGTTCTAACCAAAATCCTCCTAAATTTTGAAGGTGTAGAAGGAATTCATCAACTGATAGGATATCATCAATTGAAGACATTTTTTTAGTCTCAATAAATTCCTCCTTTGTACCATCATCTTGGGTCTCCTTAAATTTTGTTTCCACAATACTTTCTTCATTAGAATGCTTGACTTCTTCATGTGCCTCTAAAACTGTTGTGGTCTTACTACATTCCCCTAAAGAATGCATAAACACTTCTTGTGTCTCAAATAGATGTTGTCTTTATGCATTCTTTTGTAGAATGCATGGACAATTGTATTTCAGTAGATACCCCCTGAACATTTGTTACAAAATCAAAGGGATTCCAATTTTCATTTCCTTCTTCAACATTAAAATTCTCTTCTTTGTTCTCCACAGTCTTCATCAAAAGAGGCTTTAACTTTTCTTCACATTGATGAAACAATCCTTTGATCAAAACATCAGTAGTAGGAGAAATTTTCTCTTCTTGCTCATATGCGTCCAAGAGAAGAGATTAGACAATCTAAGGAATGAATTCCATTTCATTAATTGTCAGAATAAGGACATTTCTGATAGTAACAAATACATCCTCCCCTTGCTCACTCCAAGTTGAATTTAAAAGATAATGGAACAATTGATAAATCTGATTTTGCATGTCCAAATATATTAACAACAAACTTGTTTTGAGCATGGAAAATGTCTTCAAGATGGTAGCTCTTCTTGGAAAAAGATAGCTACCTATTTCATCTAGATCCTAGAAACTTTCAACAATCAAATGCAACACTCTTTTCATGGTACCATCATCATAAGGCATCATAGGTGCCAAGATCCTCATCATTTCACTAAGTCAAGACATGACCAAAAAATTGACTTCTTTTTCAAGATGAATTAACCAATATGGTTGATTCATGGAGATCATTGCAAGAGTTAATGCTCTTTTAATCAAATCAGAAGATGACTGGTTCACCTGATTCAAACATTGTTCCAACATGTGAAGGACATATGCTTCCTCTTCCACTAACTTACATTCTTTATTAAACCTCTTTCCAACTGTGTAAATAGATTTTTCCAAACTCATCTCTTCATTCAAAGCCATGACATAAACTACCAAGACAAGGTTTCTTACAACCTCTAAACAAGTGTCATCTTCAAAAACTTCTGAAGCTGAAACAAAAATTTGTTTCCTTTAATATAGAAACAAAATTCTCTGTCACTCATCTGTCTCTGAAGCATTGAACTCACATAATTGAAGGAAAACTTGGCTCTGATACCACTGAAACGTACCCCCTTAATTTTTTCTTGAATTTAACACAATGAACCAACATCAAACCACCGATTAGCATTAGCTCCAAAATGAATCATCTTGTAAAGTAACCCTTGTCAAGAATGTTCAATTGAGATCCCATTATGGGTGAGGTGATAGCATATGGCTTTGTGATCATTAGGAATAATCTGAACTGAAAGTACAATTCATCTGCTAAGTAGGCATCCACAAGTGGTGGGAATACTCCACTTATTCAGTGGGTGAGATAATGACAAATTATTAAGGCGACAAGCCAACCATTTAACCAAACTTCCACTTGAACAGTGGGGGGTATATAGTCCTCACAACCACTTATTTTTATGGGGGGAATAAAACAATAATGAAAGATGATTTATTAAACTCAACCACTCAATTGTGAGAGTATAAAATAAACTAAAATTGCTACAATATAAACAATAGCTGTTAGTACTACTAATCAACTTTACAAACAATGAATTACAACTGCAAACAAAGAGATAAGCTTCCCAAATTGTGTCAATGGATAGCGTAATCAACCTCTAACATTTACAATACCAAAATGATATAGAAATGAAGCACAAATCAACAATATGATGAAAATATGTAAGTCTAATCAGAAACAACATTAACAAAAAATCAGACTAGCAACATTAAAACTCACTATAATGGATGTATCTCCTTGAAAATAGTTCAGAAAGCTTCCAAACCATAGTCGAATAACAACTAGAAGCAAGGCATCCAATCTCCAAGGAGAAAACAAGCTAGAAACAACAACCACAAAAAAAGGCACAAAGTCCAAGGAAGCCACGTAGAATGGTACGACCTCCAAGAAGGGTTGACCTTCTCCCGAAAATTCAATACTCAATAATAAAATTTGAAAACTTCCAAAAAGGGGTGCCCTCCACAGTAGAACAACATGAGAAATTACCTAGAATGGAATAAAAATCTATGGTGAAGCTACAAACATAAATTCGCTTCAGCCATGTAGAAACCAACATAGAAACAGGCTACACATCAACAACCTATCCAAAAACATATGAATTGAAGCTCCATTTGCACCTCTGTGTGAAGTATAGTCATATAGAACCACCTAGGAAGCCATAGTTTCAGGCCTGAAGGATGGATTGAATTTTCTAAGCTTCCCCTTAGCCAAGTTCTGGATTCAGTCTAGCAACATAGTTTTACTTCAAAATTCAAGCATAAGAAATAATGAGCAAAGCACCAATATATAAGATTCAATTGGAAAATGAAGCAATCTGTAACTCCCAACAAGAAACTGTTCCAATTCCTCCAAGGGACACCACCTCTTAACAATCACTTTATTTTGAATTTAATGAAATATTATTCATCTCCCTTTTTGGCGTCCAACTTTAAGTTGCACAATAAACATTTAAAATAAACATTAAATGCTCAAATAGTTGACCCCTTTATGTCCCCTCTTTTAAAACAACTTGAAGTCATCAAGCCTAGGCATGGGGTACAACTTCAAGACATGAAAATTGACCAAGTCTGGGACTCAGTCCAAGGAGGGATAGAAGCCAAAACCAAAACCAACGCTCAAACTGATTCTGCCAGAAATCGAATGATGACCTGAGCAGAGCTACTGATGATGCCACTGCCAAAATTATACTTACTAAAAATAACAAAGTTATGCTATAAATAGTAAGTTTGCAAAAAAATCAATTGGACACCAATTGAGCAGTAAACATGACTTACTATAAATAGTAAGTGTTTCCAAATGCCTTCTGAGCACAAACTTGGAAGCCAACATGACTTACTATAAATAGTAAGTGTCTGGAAAGGTTGTCAAATGGAGATGCATGATACACCATTCTGAAGCTCTTTGAAAACCCAAAAAGCTCCACCAGACATGCATCAAAAAATCTCACATACAAGCCCTCAAAACTGCATTTGAAACCTCCTAAAAAAAAAACCTTAATTTTCAATTCTGCTTAGCCTACGAGTTTTCAGAAATAGGCTAAATCCTCAAGAAGAGCGTAGGGCTAAAATGGGGAAATTACACAATAATAATAAAGTAAATATAACTATAATCATTAATCCTTGGTGTATGTGGAGAAATACCCTAGTGTGTGTGGTAGGAGGAGGAATCTATGCTAGCTCCATAATATCAAAGTAAATAATACAAATAGTAAATAAAGGGAGGAGTAAAGAACAAAAAAAATGTACTTCACAATGGTAATGGAGGATTCTCATGAGGAGTGTTATAGGATGTTCAAATATAATTATATTAGTAGAACTAAAGAGAGTGCTAGAAAATGGTGCAAGGAGCCCAAGAGATTTCAAAATTGCATTGAATAATGTGATTTCAATTTTGGATAACATGAGAAGGAAGATCAATAGGCATTCAAATATATATAATAATGATTGCTTGAATTCTAGAAATGGGCAGATAGTTACAAATTATTTTTCAAAAGTTGAAGGGACAATATAAAAATTACAAAAAACACGATACAACTATACAGGTCAAGGACACTAGAATGACATGTGGGTATCCATGTATCACAACAGAGTCCAAGTACAATGCACCTAGTAATTTCATAGATTAGAAACAAAGAATGGCATGAACATAGGAGAAAACATAAAACATGAATCATTTATAAATATACCAAAATACAACATAATACTAAAACTAAGAGTAGGTACAAGGCCAAGGCTTAGCTAAAATGATTCTAAAAGAATGATATGGGAATGGACATTAAAATAAGTGAAAAAATAATATGAAAAAGTTGGGGTATGCATTTTTTGTCATTAAAAACACACACAAGAAAGACACATTATGTTCTAGCTAGATTCAATAGAAAAAATAGGCCCTTAAGTGGCGATGAAAATTCAAAAAATCTAAGTTAGGCCACTTGACGTAAAAATCTAAATAATTTATCTATATTATTTCAAAATAATGTAAGAATAGAATCTATAGCAAATTAAATTTAGTTTCTAAACTACTAGGTTTATTTAAAAAAATCAATTTGGTGAAAATTTGAAATTTCAATGCAGTAGTACTTAAATTTCAGGGAAAAAATAAGAAGTAGGTGCCTGTCTAACCACCCTAACCATAATAAAATGATAATATTCTTTTATAATATTTTAGATATAAGTAGAGGACTCATGTTCTGATGTGATGCATATTTTTTTTAAAATTTTTTTCGAAGTAAATAATTAATTAGGAATTTTTTATTACAACTTTTTAAAAATATAAAACACTCGTATGTCTGACCACCTTAACTTGGTCAAAACTTCATGAATTTTTTTTTAAAAACTCCTATAGTATGTGAAGCATAGAATGTGATGCATGTTTCAGATTTAAAAAATGTGATACCATTTGAAAGCTATAAATGTTTTTCAATTAACCTATCAATCAGGACTAGTCGTAATTCAAATAGAAAATGAATAATAATTATTTATTAAATTCAAAGTAAAGCATAATTTATATTGGTGGAAAGCTGAGAATCTCCTTTTAAAAACCTTTTTATTTCATCAATTTTGGGTAAAAAATAGTCGTCAGCCACATGGGCCATCATATCACTTACATATTGCCACTTTTTAGCCCATAATGATCCTGCACATACCCTTTAGTGGAAGTGGTGTAAACACAACTATGTAAACATTGTGTGGAATTCATAGGTTTTAACATTTTAATCATCTATGTTGATGATTGTTCATCCATTTTGGTGTCATGGGAGGATGAAAGATTATAATATATCATCTAAAAATAAATTTGGGATGGTTGGTTATTCATGTGTCCTTCATTTTCTATGTTTATATCTGATTGTAAGAGGAACACGCCAATTTTTGAGTTGCAAGTTTTCATAGCAAGTGTGAGGGAGTTTACGCCTATTACAATGGATCCAATTAGCCTTGTTGGTATTGTAACATAAGTATGTTTAAATGATATGGTGGGATAAAAATTAAATTTCCCTAATGAAAATGTTAATGTCATGGTGATGAATGCAAAATTGTCAATTCAGTGAAAGCAAAAAATATGAGTTTGTCAGTATAGTGGAATTCAAAAGGTTTTAAAATTTGAATAAACTCTTTTATGGTTTTTTCTTCCATTTTGGTTCTAAAAAATAATTTAGGAGGGTTATCTCCTCATTTGACCTTCATTTTGTATGTTCATATGTGATTGTAAGATTAACAATATAAGGTTTTTGATTTGTAGGGTCTTATAGCAAGTGTGAAGGAGTTGAAAACATTGTAATGGTTCTAATTACACTCATTGGTATTGTAATATTTTAAAGTTTGGATGACATGGTGGGATGAAAATTCAAACACCATGATGAAAATGTAAATGCAATAGTGAAGGAAAAAAACATGAGTTTGGTGGAATTACTTAAAACATGATTATATGGATAAAGAGTGGAATTCAAATGGTTTTAGCATTTGAAACAAATATTTTGAAATTTATTCTTTCATTTTGGTTGCATGGGAGGATAAAGGATTTGCGTATAATATGTAAACATGAAGCTAGGAAAGTTGACTCTTTATGTAACCTTCATTTTCTAGGTTTGTATGTGATTGTAAGAGAGAAAAAACAAGGTTTTTGAGTTGTAGGGTTTCATAGCAAGTGTTAAGAAATTTGAAAACATAATAATGGATTCAATTATCCTCATTGGTGTTGTAACATCTATAAGATTGAATAAGATAGTGGGATCAAAATTCAAATCCCATGGTGAATGCAAAAACACTAGTTTGGTGGAAGCGGCAAAAACATGAGTATGTAAATAGAGAGTGGAATTCAAAGGGTTTTAGCATTTGAATAAACTATTTTGACATTTATTCTTCAAATTTTTATGACATGGGAAGGTAAAGGAGTAGTATATGCTATGAAAAAATGAGGTTATGGGGGTTGGATCTTCATGTATATTTACTAAATTCTATGTTCTTATGTGATTGTAAGAGGAACAAGGCATGCTTTTTGAGTTGTAGGGTTTCATAGAAAGTGTGGAGGAGTTTGAACGCATTGTAGTGGACCCTATTAGTCTTATCGACATTGTAACATGTGTATGTTTGATTGAGATAGTGGGATGAGAAGAAAATACTCACTCTTGTTGGAGATTTCACCCTTTAGGGTTTATCCAAAGTATCTTTATTTTGTTGTCATGTTTGTATATTTTCTTCTAATTTATGCTCTACTTTCATGTTTCCATTGAGATTTCATCATGATGAACACATGGTAGATATTACATCCTCATTAGAGTTATAAGATAGTTTTGAAACCTGTAGATATGATTGAAATTGAGATATATCTATCTTTTTTTATCACAAGGAAATTATATTTTATGTTTTACATATCACTATGGATAAATATTGAAGATATTGTACTAGGACTATATTATCTACCCACCATGACTATATTATCTATCCACCACTAAAATTTGATAGCTAACATCATGTTTGTATGCAAGAAGGGTGGTGAATAAAGTATCTATATCGAATTTGAATTAGCCCCCATTCAAACATAATTATTGATTACCAATAATGGATCAATTTTGTAGGATCTAGTAGGGTTTGATATGATTTCTATGTTTGATGGATTCTTGTGATATAATTAGATCAAGGTCACACAAGAAGATCAACACAAAGCTATCAACATGCCTTGGGTAATTTTATCCTATGAAATTATTCCCTTTGAGTTAATTAATGACAGAACAAATTTCCAAAGAGCATTGGACCTCACCTTTAGAGACTTAAAAAACAAATAGTTTCATGTATCTCAACAACTTAGCTATTTTATTTAAAAAAGAGGTGATCGCCTAGGTCATCTAGAGATAGATGTTGAAAGATGTTAGTCCTACAAGAACTCCCAAAATCCAAGAGGTTGGTGTTTCCCATGGAAAAGTGTAGGCTCCTATGTCATGTTGTTTTGAAAGGATAGATAAGGACTAACTTAGAAAAGACAAAGACCATTCTAGAACTATCTCTACCCACAAAAAAAACCAACGTTCTTTCCTTCTTTGAGAAGGTCAAATTTCTAAGGAGGTTTATATTAGATTTTGTAGAGCTAAATTATTGTTGTAGAATAAGAAATAAATCTATACTTGAGTATAGTATTTAAAAATAATAATACTCTAATATTGTTTTTATCTAGTTTCAACTACATAGTTTTTGAGTTAAACTCTGACCCATATTTTATGAGCAACAATTGACGTTAACACACATCTCATGTGCATGAATGGTCCACTAAGCACTCATTACACAATGTCTAGGTGATGCTCATAGGGTTAAAATATAGGGACTTCCTAAGAGGTCACTCGTCCTAGTGCTAATCTATCTCAAGTGCATTTAACCATAATACCAAGCCTACTTAGCTTGCTACACCATTTATAAAATCTTCAACAAGTGTTGTGCTTTATGAACCACCTATTATATAGCCCCATTAGCTAATCCAATAATCTTGTGGAAAAATCCATGGTTAAGAACACTTGCATCAAAGTAGTATTGGGATGGGTGACCTTTTAGAAAGTTTGGATGCTTTACCTCTATTAGCATCAAATGCAATGAGTGCTAAGTTCACCATTAATGCTCATGAAAGATATGTTTGCGTGAACTAATACTCATGAGATACGGGTTTGTGAGAACCACTACTCATGAAATGCGGGACAATGAGTTAAATGACTAAAAAAATATGCAATTAAATCCTAATAAAATTAGCATGATTTGGTAAGTTGCAAAAAGGTGCCTCCTAATTCTCTTTAATGAGCTAAAGGGGCCTATAATGAACGGTTCATAAAGCACAACACTTGTTGAAGGTTTTACCAAAGTGGTAGGAAGCTATGTGGGCTTCATAATGGGAAAAATCCATATTTAAGTTTGCTTGATTCAAATTAGTACTAGGATGGATAACCTCCCGTTAAGTCTTGATGCTCCACCCTTGTGAAGATCACCTAGATGTAATGAGCATTAAGTGGACCATTCATGCTCATGAGAGATGGGTTTGTCTAGACCATTACTCATAGAATGAGTCAATAAGTTTGATTAAAAAATTAAGCAATTGACTCTTGATATAAATGACATTATTTTATACATTGTGAAAAATATCTCTTACTTGCCTATGGATGAGCTAAAGGGGCTCTATAATGAATGGTTCATAGGTCACAATGCTTGTTGAAGGTTTTGCAAATGGGGTAGTAAGCTAAGTTTACTTGATTTTAGAAGAAACTCTATGGTTAAGTGTGCTTGATTTAGAGTGGTACTAGAATGGGTGACCTACCAAGAAGTGTTGATAAAAACATGATTTGATACATTGTGACAAATACCTCTTAGTTGTCATTGAATGAGCTAAAGGGGTTCTCTAATAAAGGGTTCATAAGGTTCAACACTTACTAAAGGTTTTGCAAATAGGGTAGCAAGCTAAGTGAGTTTGATTTTGGGGGAAATTCCATGATTAAGTATGCATGAATCATAATAGGATTGGGATGAGTGAGCTTTGAAGAAGTCTTGATGTTTCATCTTTGTGAGCATCACTTAGATGCAATAAGTGTTAAGTAAACCATTCATGCTCATGAGAAATAGGTTCATGGAGACAACTATCCATAAACTATAGATAAATAAATTTGTCTAAAAAATACATAGTCAAATCTTGATAAAAATAACATGATTTGATATACTATTCATAATCTTTCTCCAAAGAAATTACATTAAAACTATAAATTAAAAAGAGCTAATAAAAAAAAGAGATAATAGAAAAATACAATAAACCACCCTTTATCACACCTACCTAAGATGTAGCAGATAAAATTTCACTTATATAATTACAAAAGAGGGAGGATGCTTAGCTAGACAGCTGAATACATATATATATATATATATATATATATATAATGTTTAATCTAGCTGGTGATTATATTTATATTACATGCTTCCCAGTCAAAGCTGGTTTGTTGCGAAGGTAACATTAAAAGAAAAATACTGATAAAAAATGTCAAGAATGGGATTTGAACCCATGCCCTTTCGGACCAGTACCTGAAACTGGCGCCTTAGACCAACTCGGCCATCTTGACTTACTCTATATAGTATCTTTGGACAAAGTTATAAATTATAAATCTTATCATCTAGTTAGAAACAACACTCTGCTACCATGTAAGATATGTCGTTTCTACAAAAGCAGACTGCACATGCACTAAACAGTAAATATCTAGCAAAGAAGAAAATTATTTTGATTTTGATATCAAATTGTAACATCTGGTGCTGTGGTGTAGTCGGTTATCACGTCAGTCTTACACACTGAAGGTCCCCAGTTCGAGCCTGGGCAGCACCATCACGATACCTTTTGGTTTTAATTTAATTTAATTTTTTATTTCGAACGGAGTGGTAATGGAAGGGAGGTCCTTATCGGACTCCTTTACAAAGCTCGGAAAACTCTAAAGTTTAGTTTTCAGTCGTTTTTCTCTAACCGGGAAATCCACTTCGAGAAACAACAGAAAATTTAAAACCACATAGCAGGAAAGCAAAGAAAGTGCCACACTAATATACAAGCATTCAGCACAGAAAGGGAGTCAAGAAATCAGAACCCGCCATTGAATTAATGCGTGTATTCTTGCAAAAGTCTGGTATAACCAAATAAATTATTAGTTGTAACGCACAATGTACCAGTTCAAGTCTAGTTCAGATCTCTATATATATAATCTTTTTTATTTCTTCAATGATTAACTTTACAATAAAATGATCTATATTAACAATTTCTTATTCTTTTAATTATAATAGCATAATTTACACAAATATAGAAAAAATAATGTTGTTAGTTTGTGCGATGAAAAATATGGTTTTTTTAGATTTAATTACAGCACATAGATGGTTTCTTCCACTTTGGGACCTATTGTTGTGTAGGAGTATCCATTTAGGGATGTGATGCTACTTGATAATATAGATTAGATAGATGTCTATACCCCAAAGTTACAGTGGGACCTTGTCTTTTTGTAATTAGCCTTTATGCCCCCTCCATCAATAGAATGCAAAATAAACCATGGATTCCACATCTTTATTCCTCTGGACATTTGGGATGACCATGAGACTTGTGTGCCTCCTCCATCAGTAGAAAGCAATTTAAGCCATGAGAGCCAGATATTTAATTTTCTGGGTGTTTGGGATAATCGGGGAACTTGTGAGGCTGCAAATGCCGCATGGCCCAAATCAGAATCCGAGCTTATACAGGCAGTTGCCCATGCAGTGAAAAACAAGCAAAAGATCAGAGTGGTGGGTGGACTAGTTCACATTTCACAGTCTATCAAAATTAGCCTGTGTCGGAAAGCAAGAGCTCATCATCTCCACTCAAAACTGTAATTCAGTAATTGCAATCAACAAAACTGCAATGACAATTACTGCCCAATCCGGAGCAATGATTTAAGATGTGATTGAAGAAGCTGCAAAGGAAGGGCTGGCTTTGCCCAGGCCATGATTTACTGGAATGGAGTTTCCGCGGCCGGAGTTGTTTCTACTGGTGCCCATGGCAGTGGTCTCTCGGGAAGAGGCAGTGGGGTTTATGAATATGTTGTTGGGATAAAATTGGTAGTCCCTGCGCTTCCTTCCCAAGGCTATGAAAAGCTCATCACCTTGAGCGGTGATTCTCTCTCTTGGTTAATTGTACTGCATGTGAATACAACCATTTTCCTTTTGTTTCTTTACTCTGTTTCTGTATTTTGGTTGTTTTGTGTTGCTTTAAAGTCTTCTTCTAGCTCTTCTCTATCATGATTGCTCATGCTTTCGAGATCTATTGACTTTATTCATTTGCATTTTCTTGACAGAATCAGATTCAGATCTGAAAGCTGCCAAGATATCTGTTGGAACGCTTGGAGCGATCTCTGAAATATCCTTCACATTGCAGCCTATGTTCAAGTGCTCATTTTCAGCCACTGTGAAAGATGATAATGATCTAGAAAAAGAAGCCGAGAGTTTCCTAAGAGCCAGTGAATTTGTAGATATAAAATGGTTTCCCTCACATGGGAAGGCAATTTTCCTAACCAACCATGTTGTTTCTGTTGATATACCTGGAGATGGCCTCAACACCGTAGTTGACAGTCCAACCACAGCAATGAGCGTTGAAACAAGGGCTTATCAGTGTGAGTATGATCTTCACACTTACCCACTTAAAAACACCAGCCTGCATGTTCGCCTGCAATCTATTTGGGGAAATGTGTTTAGTTTTACTGTATGGGCTATTTGAAGTGAGAGGCAAACAGAGCAAGGGCAATATTGTAGGATGTTAATTCCAAAATAATTATAAATCTAAATTTGAGCAAATGATTTAGTTATAGTGTATTGCAGTCTGGAAGAGCCCCAATAGTATTCGAAGGCTTGAAGCTGCCTGCTAGCCATAAGCTGTTTGAAGTGAGAGGTAAACAGAGCAGGGGCAATGTAAATACATCTGATATTTAACTGGTAATCTTGCTTTGTTCTGCTATCCAGATGACACAATCCAAGCTAAAGAAGATGTGGATGCAATCTGCAATGGAGTGGAGCTGCTAATCTCATCCACAACAAAGGAAGGCTTCTTGAATGACCGAAAACAGTTCACACGGTACCCTGTAGTTGCATTCAATCATCGGATTGCAAGCATCTGGTGGATGCCAAGGAAGTCACCCTAATTATCAACATAACAAGAAGAGCTGCACTCCCACAAAGAATTTGTATACAAATAATACAGTCTGTTCCTGGGATCGTCGGATGCACAGTGCACACTAATGCGGCCTTCGACGAGGAGCTGAGAGTATCAATGTTTCATCTCCATGAGACAATTGAGGACATAAAGAAAATTAGGGATTTGAATCGCTCAAGTCCGTGTGGTCAGTGTGACCGGGGTTCAGTCGGTGGAATATACATGCGCTCTGTTAAGAAGTTAGATGCATATCTTGGACCTGCAGAGGATCAGGTGACTTTGGAGCTGCAAACTTATCGGCCAAGGGAAGCAGGCATACCTAAGTGGAATGAAGATGTGTTTCAAGAAAGCGAGGAAATGGTGATAGAGAAGCACATAGGGGTACTACACTGGGGGAAGTCTGGAGGTCACTTAGTTTGGAGGTGTCACTGATGGCTTGTTTGAGATCGGAGGGAGAAGAGTGGAGGAGTTCAAGGATGGATGCGCTCTGAATAAAATGTGCAAAGTGTAGTGAAGATAAACATTGTGCTCCAGACAAAGGATATTTCTGCCGAGAGGGAAGAATTTGGAACAAGGCTCGTGTTTGCAGGAAATCATCTGGATAGTGGTAGTGGGTCTTTCCCGGGGCTGAATCAATTGTAAGCGCTATAAAACTATATACAGATTATATAGATAGAGGAATAATAGGGGAGAGACCCCATGTTTCAATAGTTGTGATAGTGGTTGTTTATATAATGTTCAATATTTTTTATCAATATTGGATCAATAGTTGTGACTTTAAAGTTGTTAGTGTTGATGATGACTACCCATAATTAAACAAAATGTATTCTTTTAATCTAAAAAACAACCAATCATGTGATTCCACATCGACACTCAATAAAACATGTTGTGAATACACAAGTATTGGTCTCACTTTTTTTATGGGCCTTTTTGGACACCTTGACAAAAAGCATGTTGATGTGGCATCATAATTGATGATGTGGCCCTGAAACCTTAGTTATAAACATGGGACTTGCCAAGTAAGCTGTTGTAAAAAATTGGGAGTGATTTGAAATTTCCACATAGGATAATTAGAAGCGCAAAGTTAGGGCGCTCAACTATTGGGTCCTCTCCCCTAATTCGTGGACGAATGATAATTGCTTAAGTATAACTCTAAGTTCTCTCGGTTATTTGCATGTGTTTTGTTTGGTCACATGCACAATTTGACGTCTGCTCTCTAACTTTGGTCCCTGTGCTCTCTTATGGCTACTTTATTTCATCCTAGGTTTTGAGCTGACATTTGTTTGTCTATGGAAACTAACCGTATCTTGTAAGAAAACACTTTATTCCATCCATATTCTTCTAAAATATTAATTTTATGGTTTTTTAGGATGTCGTTTGAAGATGTTTTATAGACCAATTTTTCAAGTTAAGGAGTGTATAGGTGTTCCATGACTTTGCATTCCTTAACTATACAGTATTTGATAGATAGTATGTTTGTGATCCCACGTGAATTGGTACTCTTTTTTTTGAATAATTTAAGCTAGTTCATATGTCTTCTTTGCTTTTGTAGAAGAGGGGGATCCGTCACCCTCGGGACTCAGGTCACAAAAGAGTCCTAAGGAACAAACTACTCTAAACTACCTCAGGTTGATTAGATAGGTTTGAAAAGATGAAAGGTTGAGGCTGAAAAGGAAGGGCAAGCAACAAACCACTTTCCTTCTACTGAAACTAGGTGTTTACAACATCAGAAGAGCTGGCTACAAAAGTTTCAATCTACGACCTAGACAACTCACTGTTTACAGACAACAGTGCAGATTTGACTCTAGCGCAGCGCATTCATGTCCTATAAGAAGAAAGGTCTAGAAAGAAAACAAAAACAAAACGAGCCTACAAACTATCTAATTGTTTATGTTTTGCTATTTGATAGAAAGTACTGAAAATGCAGAAAAACAAAGTACTTGAAAGGAAACTATTTGAAATGAACTATTCTAGAAATGACAAGGAGTGAATAGAAAAGAGGTATCATGCTTCCCATGACTTGATTCTTCAATTATCTCCACACGAATGTGCCTACACACATAGAAACGAGAAAAATGTTGGGCCTATTTTGGTGTCCCCACCTCCATGAATTGCCAAGATGCCACAAGTATGGAAATCGATAAAGAAATTGGAAAGGAAGTAGTACAACTAGAGGGAAAGAAAAGACAACTAAAATGTTATCCAATAAGTACAGTGATGCAACCAAATAGAAAGACACAATGATACCTTCCCAACTACAAGCTCTTAAGGCTAATAAAAAAAGGAATAGAGTGACACCACCACATAGAGAAGATGAAGCTTGATGATCCTGCAATGAGAGTGATGTTGCAATGAGAGTATGCTATTAGAGACAGATGAGGAGCTTGCGGCAAGAAGAATAATGGTGTCGAGTGAAGCAAGAGTGTGAGAATGAGAGAATGAAGTGTGAGAGTGTGATAGAATGAAGCAAGAATGAAGCTAGAGTGAAGAAGTTGGAATATAATGAGTTTGAATGAACAAAATGGAGGCAAGAGGTTGAATTTCATCGATCAAGGGAGGTAGGGAACATTACTATTCACAACCAATGGAAAATGTAATGTCTCTAGAGATCCCAAGGGTAGGAATCTTGTTAGGATAATAGTGCGGCACGCAGACGTCTGTGCAATGCACTCATGTCCCTGACAAAAATTCCTCTACCAACGCAAAATGGCCTGGCCAAGTGGAAGGGACAAGGTGGTAGCGGTGAATTTTACATCACCAAGTTTATATTTTCTAAGGTAGGGGAAATTAAATGGGGAATTTGCCTAGGGTGCAAATTTGTGCCATTAAAATTTTCCCCCACTTTAGTGAGCATGTGTCAATGCAGGTGCGAGGTAAAGTAGAATGAGATTGAAGAGAATATACCTTAACCATCGAGGAAGCAGATCTTTGATCCAACACACCTAGATGTAGAGGAGGTAGCTCCACAAGTTCTTGATCCCGCAGGGAAACCTTGACGTGAAAGAGAGAGAGATGGCTCCACAAGTACTCAGTCCTTCAGAGTTTGACATCAGCTTTATAGGTTCTCGGTCCTGCAAGGCTTGACATGAAAGGCTTCTATAGGTTCTTGGTCTTGCAAAATTTGATATGAAAGATCCTTATAGGTTCTCGGTCCTATAAGGAAAGCTTGACGAGGTGCTCAATCCTACTAGGCAAGTTTGGTTGTAGAGGAGCTTTACAAGTTCTCGGTCCTGCAAAGCAACATGTTAAGCTGTAGACAAAAGATGTTGGGCAAAAAATCCAAAACATACAAACATATCACAGAGTAGGCAATTGAAGGAGAAGTTTTTCAAAGGGGGTCCCCTCAAGAACCCTTCAAGACAACAAGGGGCCCACTCAGAGGTACACTCCGATTTGAAAGACATGACATTTTTTGCAAGTGATTTTGTCATCAAGGAATCCTTTTGAAAGATCTCTTTCATCAAGGAATCTGATAGAAAGAATGCTCCTTCTCAAGGGAAAGTTTTCAAACTTCATAAAAAAAAGTACTCCTTTTTCGAAGGAAAGTTTTCAAATTCTTCCATTACAAATTCATTTTCGAAAGAAAAATTTCACTAAGGGGTCCTTGTTGAAGAATGCATCATTTGGAAGATGAAAAATTTTTAGTAAGGGATTCATTAGCTACCGAATTCACCTTATTGAAATTTAGAAAATCATGGTAGCCCCCCTGTTAGGATGGTGCGTGCTACATAAAAGAGCGTGTAGCATCCTAAGGAGAGAAAGAAGAGACAAAGATGTTGTGGCTTGTGAGACATGGTGAGATGTAAACATAGAATGTTGTCACACACACAAGGGAAAACACATAAGCACCAAAACATCGCTAAGCAGATAAAGAGAAACAAACAAAGACAAAGAAAACATGAGACAAGTAGAGATGAAGAAATCAAGAGACAGGGGGATCTAGGAGTTTGGGGTCAGATTTGTTCATATATATAAATAGGTAGCACATGATGTATGAATGAAAGATCATCAATCCCCAAAGTTACTAAATCATGAAGAAGAGCGCATGAAGACAAAATGAAAATAAAAATTGGGTCAACATGGAAGAGGGCCTAAATGCCCCCAACACTTTGCATCGTCCCCATTTGTCGAAAGACAAATTTACGACATATAGCATAATGATGATACACATAGAAGAAGTTCACAATAAATTTTGCAGGCCTATATCCAAGCACCTACAAGGGTAGCAAGGGTCCTCTAGGTGGGATAACAAACACATAAAACAAGTACGGGGGAACACAAACACATACACAAATCTAATCTACAGATAAAGAAGAGGTACCACCCTACTCCTCATCGAATAGCAGGTCGTCCTTCTCCCAATCTAGATCATTATAGGGGGGAGGGAGGACGGGCCTGCAAGGGTGGGATAGCAAGGGAACTATCCTCTAACTCTCTTGCAAAAAGGGCCAAGGAAGAAAGCCCCTCAAGGTCTTATTCGCTAAGATCTTGTAAGGTAAAGGCCATCGATCTCACAAAGATCACAAATAGAGCTGGGACATCATCCACCAAGTTAAACATGCACTTCACTGGAGTTCCATGTGTTAACTAGGTGGGAGAAGGAGGCACTCAAGATCCATTGCTGACCTCATCGAGAGGGGTAGTGACAAACTTAGGGGATGTAGGGGCCACCTTTGTCACAAGGACAACACAAGCCAAAGTAGGGCTAGCTCTCGAAGAAGGCGAACCCTTCTTCCGACCACCACTCAAAGTGAGGTCATCCTCTGATTTACACTTAAGCAAAGGATGTTGGGTCCCCATGGAAGAAGAAGAAGTAGAGGAGGGAGAAGGCAGAGCCGCGACAGGTACCACCATTGTGTTTGACATGTCCATGGACTAGGATAAGGGAGGGATGTTTGGGATGGACATCAAAAGAGGAGGCTCTACAAAAGAAGAGATGACGACCTGCACCCTTTTGGGGTGGGGATCATCAACACCCACTGAGGGAGCCAAAAGAAAAATGAAGGTGATTGGAAATGAGGTAGAAGTAAAATGAAGAGACACAACAAAAGAAGATGCAAATAGGAACTATTGCCCCCCCCTCTATCTTCTGCAAGACAAGTTGTTGTGTGACTAAATCTTTTCTCTGATGCTTACGCTCACACGCAAGACAGTTACGTTGGCTTCAAGTAGTAGAAGTTGTAGCCTAAGAAGAGACGAGAGGTTCCTATTCTGCCATAGGAGTGTCCTCCGCAACCGTGGTAAGAAAAAGGAGAACCTCTTGGATAGGAGTAGGAGCAAGGACCACATGAGCAAAGCCAACAGTAGGTGGAGAAGCAGACACATGTGCCTCGGTAGCGGGATCTTCCCACTCACTATTGGAGGGGTAAGAGGAAGAGTGGTAGGAGGCCATAGAGGCTGATACACAGGAGTATCCCCATGAGGACCTTTTCCCTTGTTGTAGACAACGGGCCTAGGAACTGTGGGCAAGACAGGAAGTTTGAAAACCTAACACTTAGCTTTTCGCCAATTAGGCACCATCGAGTTCCCATGAGAGGCATGGGAGCAGGAGTCGAAGACGTCACAACAGGATGGGAAGAAAAAATGGATGGAGTAGAGGACACAAAAGAGGAAGGTCCTTGGGCATGATCGAGCTTACCCTTCCCCTTTTGTTGGGAGGAGGAGGCAGCTTGTTGCTGCACAATCATGGAAACTTTCAGAAAGATAGCGTAGGGAGACACTAGATAGCTCATTTCGGTGCCTTGCACCCAGTCTTATACTTGAGATAAGCATGGTACAACAAGTTTCCCTTGGGAGGGAGAGGTCTGACAAGAGCGGGCCAAAAATGATCCAATGAAAAGCCCCCATGCAACACCAATGGTTTATAACCGGTGTTGTGCACTACATGCACAAAGCCCTCATACAATAATTTGAGACACTTATGAACTACTGAAGCGACGCCACTCATGGAGACCAGTCAAGGGATGCCCAACCTCACTTTGAATAGGTCTGACTCTGTGATTATGACAAAAGTATCAACGGCCTTGGGTTCTACCAAGGCCGAAAGAGAAATAGAGCCAAGAGAAGGGATTGAGAGTCCATCATGTGTATAGATAGTAGCCTTCGATTCTTCATATTCCTCCCTATGCAAAGTGTTTATAAACAAGGCTTCTTCAGTTATAACATTCACTCGGCTCGTAGGGTCAAATAGGATGCCAGTCAGAATGTTTCCATTGATATGAGTGGGAATGTACAAGGGAGAAGGCTCCTTATTCAGACGCAAGTCCTGCGAGGTAAATATTATGTCAAGTGATGCACTCGCAAACTAGGTAGGAGGAATACATGAGAATGAGACCATATTCATGTATCTCGATGGGACAAACTCAAAGGATTGATAAATTAGACAGTGACCTATCTAAATTTTGCTTCCAAATATCTAAGAGCCCTTCTAACTATGTAACTAGGGGTCGTAGATTGGGTCGCAAGGCTACATGCCCTACAACAAGTGAATCTATAACACACCTAGGACATGAGAGAAGGTTCCTTGATACTAAGAAACAAAACAAAGATATTCATGTCGGGTTCACCTAAAATATAGAAGAGGGGGATCTGTCACCCTCAGGACTCTAGGTCATGGAAGAGTCCTAAGGAACGAACTACCCTAAAATACCTTGGGTTGACTAGACAGGTTTGAAAAGATGAAAGACTAAGCTTGAAAAGGAAAGGCAATCAACACACCATTTAACTTATGTTGAAACTAGATGTTTATAGAATCAAAAGAGCCGACTACAGAAGTTTTAGTTTGCTACCCAAATAGCTCACTGTTTGAGGACGTCAACAAAAATATCGAATCCAGCATGGCATGTTGGTGTCTCAGGGATGCGTTGGCATCCTATACAAATAGAGGTCCATAAAGCAAATAGAAAACAATGTGATCCTACTAACTATTTGATTGGTTATGTTTTTCTATTTGATAGAAAGTACTGAAAATGCAAAAAAGAAAAGTACTTGAAGGTAAAATCTTCAAAATAAACTATTCTAAAAATGACAAGGAGAGGATAGAAAAGAGGTACTATGCTTCCCATGACTTAATTCTTCAACTAACTCCACATGAATGTGCCTACACACATGAAAACAAGAAAAATGTTGGGTTGTATTTAAGGTCTACCTCAGTCAAACCCCCGTTTTGGTGTTCCCACCTCCACGGATAGCCAAGATGCCACAAGATATGGAAATTGATAAAGAAAGTAGAAAGGAAGTAGTATGACTAGAGGGAAATCAAAGACAACTAAAATTCTATCCAATAAGCACAACGATGCAACCAAACAGAAAGACACAAAGATACCTTCCCAACTATGAGCTCTCAAGGCCAATAACAGAAGGAATAGAGTGACACCACCATGTAGAGAAGTTGAAGTTTGATGATCTTGCAATGAGAGTGATGTTGCAACGAGAGTATGTTGTTGGAGCCAGATGAGGAGCTTGTAGCAAGAGGAACAATGGTGTAGAGTGAAGCAAGAGTGTGAGAATGAAAGAATGAAGTGTTAGAGTGTGAGAGAATGAAGTAAGAATGAAGCTAGAGTGAATAAGTTGGAATAGGATGAGTTTGAATGAACAAAATGAAGGCAAGAGGTTTAATTTAATCGATCAAGGGAGGTAGGGAACATTACTCTTCGCAGCCAATGGAAAACGTAATGTCTCTAGAGATCCCAATGGCAAGAATCTTGTTAGGATGGTAGAGCAACGCATGAACTTCCACACAATGCGTGTGTGTCCCTGAAAAAAAATCCTCCATTGATGCAAACTGATGTGGCCAAGTGGAAGGGACAAGGTGGCGGTGGTGAATTTAACTTCATTGAGTTTATATTTTCTAAGGTAGGGGAAATTAAATGGGGAATTTTCCTAGGGTGCAAATTCACACCATTACAACTTCGTGTTATGAATATCTCATGCTTTTTTGTAAACCTTCAAACCAAGTAATTTTTTTGAAAGCCAATTGCTTTCTTCAAAATACACATCTAAGTTGGCATCCTTAAGAAAAAATTAATTCCAAGGTTAGTAGTCCTTCCTAGAAATCATAGCCCAATGTTAGTCCCAAATCACTTTACTTTTCCATCCTCTTCCAATAAACATAATCCATCATCCAATAGTCCACTATTATAAAAATCCATAGCCCCTATCACTTATCCATTATCCTTTTTTACCCTAATCCTTATCCACCATCACCATATTAATCCAAACCTTAGAATTTTTTTCCTAATCACCTCAATTATTTTAAACATTGGTTGATCCCTTATTACCCAATTCAAACTTAAAGACACAAAAAATTTAGTCCATCCCCTAAACCAAGTCAAAACCATCTATTCTAAACCTTATTGCATACCCATCATCCCAAATTAGTATAACTTTAGTCTCTCCTTTGGTTCATCCCTCATCCAAGTCAAACCTTAGTCCATACAAACCATTACTCCTAACCCCATCCTTGGAGACCTTAGTTTTCATCCACTATTCAAAGTTATCACAATCCTTCAAATCCAAATCCACCTCCATTTCTAAATCATTGTCCCAAACCTTTTTGAGTTCAAAGGGCATTCCATTTGCTACTCATTGATCTAAATCTCATCCTTCATCCAAATTTAAATCCCTCTACTAGTCAAGTTCTTCCAAATTCCAAAACCTTAGCCATCTAAAATAAAATCCAAGCCTTTGAAAGATTTAGGTTATCCTTGAATATTAAAGTCATCCCAATCCAACTTTAAATTCTCCATATTAATCTTCATAATAAAAACCTCTTAATCCTTACAAGCAACTCTTGGACAATTTAAAACCCATCTTTTGATCCCCAAGTTTTTAATAAAAAAATCATCCAATAAATACTTTAGGAACCTTAGTCAAAATTAGGGCCTATAATATAATCATAAGTACCCTTAATTATCCTAGGGCCAATTATCCATCTTTTAAACTATATAACTATCCATAGATTTTAAAATCTTGATCAACCCAAAACATCTCTCGGATCCAAAAATGTAACACATCCAATGGTCCAAGTTTAGCATATCAAATACTTTAATCCACATAGTTCATCCAAGCTAATCTATTCCCATCTTTGAGAATCATTGCATCCATCTGAATCATCTATCTAAGCTATCTCAAGTCATCTGTAGGACTACCTAAGACTATCATCTATTTGGGGTTTTCCATCCCTCTATCATCCAAGTCCAACCTTCACCTTAAATCTTGGAGTCCAAAGGGCCTCCCTTTTCCATGTATTTAAAATCAAATCAAAATCTCCTTAAACATCAATGCATATCCCTTTTCACATTCAAATCCAATAATCAAAACTCGTGACTCCCATCATAAGAAAAACCGCTATCCTTGAGGTTCCTACAAAAAATACCTTCCATAATCTATTCCCCGTAGAGAAATTCCCCTTTTGGGAGAATCATCCCAATCATACCATAGTTATAATGACAATGATGAGGACACTCTTAGTCAACCCAAGTACACCCTTAATCATTATAACCTCTTCAATTCCAAACAAGGGCATGTCCTTATGGAGAGATTTATTGAAATAAAAAAATATGTTAAATCCTAAGTAAAGTTTTGCTTCAAGCTGGAGAGGAATTGTATGTTGAAGTGAATCCTCTCTATAACCTTTAAGTTCATAATATGACCACACAATTTTTTTGAATATTTTCAATAGTGCAATTAACATTTATTTCTTTACAACTTTCAATCTCTTAAAAATATAAATCATCTTAGGTTATACTTCAATACCTATATTTAAACCTTCAACATTATCTTAATGAATTGGTTTGCTTCTTTTCTTGTAGTGATAAACAATATCACTTGCCCTTTGGGAATTGTGTTGGTTTTCAGCTACACTACCTTATTCCTTGACAAAATTTCCTTACCATCTTCTATCTCAATCATAGGCTCCCAATAAATTAGTTGGTTGTGATTTATTCATCCATACTGTTCATAAACCTATATATGTTGATTATAATTAAACACTTGTTCACTATGGATGTTATCAAGTATGCTCGACCTTGTGAGTATTTCAAAACTAGATTGGTATTTGGAAGGGGCCAAATTTACTTAAGATATATATGTTTCAATAGCTAAATAATCAACAATAACATTCTCTAATATATCAATCTATTCTACACTTTTTGTATCAAATAATTCAATGGTATTCCAACCTACATCCATGTACATTTTTAACCTCTTATCCTTTGCAACATATATGTTCTTGATTTGTAGTGCAATCATCTCAAATCTACAATAATCTTCAAGCACTTAATTACATGTTTCTGAGCCATATTCAATCCTAGCATAAACTCTTCATACTCTACAATATTGTTAGTGCATTGGAATGTTATTTTGAATCCATATCTCAAGGAGTTGTGTCATTAGGTGAGAGAAGAAGAATCCTGGCTCTTGAACCATCTTTCAAATATGCACTATCAAATAATAAGAACCTCAAATCTTTTGTATATTTAGTAGGGGAAAATGACATGGGAGACTTAAAACCTTCATGATATTTTTTGTCACAATATCCAATGAAGTGGTTAGGATGAACACCTATATATAATACCTCATTGTGGATTTATAGTGGCCTTCGATGATGTGCAAAATATTATTTTCTCTATATATATTGACCTCTTCTCCTTACAATGGAATGGTAGCATATGATAATTCCATTTATATATCCCCCCTATTGATATTTCCCACCTTCTAGATAGGAACATACCCCATTTGGTAGGAAAATCCATAATGAATCCATTCAAAAATATTTATTTTGCTATTTGGCTAGTTCAACCTCCACATTGTTCACAATTCCAACATTTAATTCTTTGTAATCCCTGACAAAAACCGTGTCATATGAATTATAAACCTTTAAGCCTAAATAATTCATGACCTAAAGAGTCATGACATTACTTGAAGCTATAGAGTCCATAATGCAATTGTGATCCAACCATCCATTAACTACCAATGTTGTGTAGAAGGGGTCAACATTAAGTTGGCTATTAACTAGGGAATTCTCTAGATAGACCTCAATGTTTTCTTCTTTATCCTCACCACTTTTTTCATTCTTTTCAACAAAAAGAAGTAGGTCTACCCTTTTAAAGTAGTGAAATAGGAGAAAACCCTTTCTCTATCTTCAAGAATCCCAAGGATTTCCCTTAGTGGCACTAAAACTATAATTTGATCCATAACTTGAGCCAAATCAATAGGGTTATAATTTGGTAGGGGTGAAACATGTGGAATAGTTAAATCAATGCATCAATAATACAAGGCATGACTATACCACAAGAAGTGGGATCCTTATCTCTCATTTCATTCTTATTTTCTTTATCTCCATCTTGTCCCTAGTTGGGACTAAAGTTTTTGTGCTTTGTCTTTTAGGCCCATATCCTTTGGAATAGCTTTAGTACCTAATGGTATTTCTTGGTTATGAGGATTATGCACATGTGTACTTTTATATGGATGTTGTTGTGCATTGTAGTTTTTCTTTTCTCCATCATCTTCCTTGCATTGATGTCACTCTTAGCTTGTTTATTTTCCCATTTTTCTCCTTTTTTCCACACCTGAATCAACCCTTCTTGGAACATCAACAAAAATGTTTCTTGTGGGGGTTTACTTATTTATTAGTTGATATCCATACCATACATGATTCATCGATGCATTTATGATGGCTTTGATTTGTTAAGTTAGTGTAGTCCCTTTATTTTTTTGCCTTATGAGTCCCCTTAAGTGCCCAAAATCATGATCATATAGCTCATACTAACTTGGATGTGCATCAAGATCATATTGGAGTAATTGGTTATTTGCCTCATATTCATAATATTTAGTATTTTATTCTAGGGAGTCATACTCAAATGTGTTTAATTAATCAATCTCATCCTCATAATATTGTGTAATTCCTTCCTCATTAGATAATTCTTCATTTTTTATTATTGATATTGCAAATACTCAATTGAATGGATCATGTGGTAGATAGAAACTTTCACACCATAATGAGGCATCTTGGAAGTGTACACTATCTTGTATCGAAGGGTTAGGGGTTATCTTTGTATTGAGGTTTGAATTTCCCTTGGGATCTATTTGTCTATTGTTTTGTTATGTTCTTTTGGACCGATCAATAATATAACTTGGTCTATTATGGAGGTATTGAATGTCATTTAAATGATTTGTAGAATTTTGTGGAGGAAGCACTTTATAATTCCTTACTACCTTCTATGATAGATCCTTAACTACACCCACCAATTTATCAAACACTTCTCCAATGGTGATACATTTACTAGCATTTCTCTACCCGATTCTATGATCTTGATATTCACCCTTTTGATATTTTTTTGAACACTCTCATATTTCTTTCAATGTTTATAGTTGTAGAATATACCTCCCTCAGAGTTCGTAGATTTTTATCTATAAGGAAATATTCAATTTTTTTATCAAAAGCACCATAGTATAGGATAAGGCATATGGGGTTATTTGGTCTAATATTCTATGGTACCTTACTCATTGTCATGATAAACCTATTGTTGAATTCAACCACTATTTCATTTAGTCTTTCTTGATGGTTTTTCTCTCATGAATGACAAATTTTGGATCTATTATATTCCCATATTGTAATCCAAAGATTCTCATGAACTCCTATGTTTGAATGCTATCATTTGGAATGATTTCTCATGATCTCCTTCCATTTCTAAATAATATCATTTTGGAAGGATTTTATACCATTGTTTTGCACTTTCTTACAAGGACTGCACAAACAACTTCATCATCATATCCTCGTCCATAATATCATGGGTAAGTGCACCAAGATGGTTCCCAAAAAGGGGACTTAAGTGGACAACTTTTTTCTAAAATCAAGAAATACTGACCTTGGACGTGAAATTGAGGATACTTAGACTCAAAATTTTGAGATGGAACAAAAAGAAGGATTCAAGTGCTCCGAGTCTACTTTCTAAAATACTAATTTATTTTGAAAATGGTTGAGATTAAGGGGTTCAAACAAGGGACGTACACAAATTGGTATTGTTTTTGTCAAAAAAACATAACATAGCAGGTCTTGTACGACCCTTGTACAGTGAACTTTTTTTTAGTATTTTTAAAATTGCAACGGTCAAAAGTTAGCTAACAGTATGTAGTTGATGCACTATTTTTCTGATAATTTTTCAATGAATATTTGATTTTTTACTAATTTGCGAAGTGGACATTTCCTAAAAATAGAATTTTGGCCGTGCTACCCCTACAAATTTTGGAAACTAATTGATTTTTTTACTTTTATTTTTTTTAATTTTGTAGAATGGAGTCTAGTTTCTAAAAATGTAATTTATTTGAAAAATTGATGAATGGTTAATTTATAACGAAAAAAATACCAAACACTACTTTTTGGGAAAAAAAAGACATACAGATAAAATAAATTATGGATGAAAGACTTAAAATTTTCAGAAAGTGAAAAAAATTACATCGTTGGATAGCTAAGATATAACCCAACATTACCCATGTGTTCGATTTTTTCGATATTGAACCACATGCAATCCTGACGGTGAGCATGAACTCGATTATGAGAAATATGGTGGATTTTTTAAAAACACATCTCTAGTCATTGGGAATGCCCTCCAAGCCTTTGGGTTGGTATTCCAAGGCAAATACCAAGCGTAAGGCTCGAGAATTCCCAAAGCAAGATATAATGTGAGCGCGTTATAAAACGCTCACCTTATATCTCACTTTTGACATGGTTTTTGCTTCTGCGGGGAACATGTCAACTAAGACATAACGTGAGTGCGTCATAACACACTTGCGTTATGTCTTCCTTTATGTTAAATGCCAATATATTGAATGTATGCTGATATATTTGTATGTTTGTGTGTACATGTATGTCATGTATGTATGTATGCTTGTATGGATGTAAGATTATATGTATTATGCTTGTATGTATGCATTTATCTATGTCTTTAGACGGAGGGAGAATTTAGAGAGAGAGAGAGAGTCTAAGGAGATGGAGAGGGGGTGGAAGTGAGATTTTAAGAGAGACAGAGTGGGAGAGAAGGGGTTGGAGTGAGGGGGACTTAGCTAGGTAGGGTGGGAGGGATAGAGGGAGGGAGAGAGAGAGAGGGGGGTGGGAGAGGGAGAGAGAGAGAATTGAGGGAGAGGGAGAGAGAGAGGGGGTGGAGAGAAAGAATTGAGGGAGAGGGAGAGAGAGAGAGGGGGGGAGATAGAGAATTGAGAGGGAGAGAGAGAGGGGGGTGGGAGAGAGAGTGAGGAGAGAGAGAGAGGGGGGAGAGAGAGAATTGAGGGAGAGGAGAGAGAGAGGGGAGAGAGAGAGATAGAGAGAAAGAGAGGAGTTATGTAGGTAGGGTGCCAAAGGGAGAGACTTGAGAGTGTGAGGGGGGTGAGAGGGAGAGACTTGAGAGATAGGTAGTGAGAGGGAGTGTGAGAGAGATGGAGTGAGAAGGAGGGAGTGGGAGAGAGAGGGAGTGTGAGAGAGATGGAGTGTGAGAGAGAGGGAGTGGGAGAGAGAGGGAGTGTGAGTGAGAGACCTGATAGAGGGAGAGGCTGTGGGAGGGAGTGACCTGATAGAGGTAGAGAAAGAGGGGGGTGGAGTGAGAGGGAATTATCTAGGTAGGGTTGGAGGGATATATATAGAGAGGGGAGAGATACAAAGAGAGAGTTACCTAGGTAGGTTGCCAGAGGGAGAGACCTGACAGAGAGAGGGGGTGGGAGGGAGAGACATGAGAGAGAGGGAGAGAGAGGTACTGGGAGGGAGTGGGATGGATTGGGAGGGACATAAAGAGAGATGGATAGAGTGAGTGAGAGAGGGTAGTAGGGATTGATTGAACGAGAGGTACGTAGAAAGAGGGAGATGATAGATAGAAACAATTAGAGAGGGTAAGAGGGAGGGAAGGAGGGATGCATAGATAGAGAGAAAGTGATAGGTGTTGAGGGTATAGGGTGGAGGACCTATAGGGTTGATGGTTTCTAGGGTATTAGGGTTTAAGGTTTGAAGGTTGAGGGAATAGGGTCGATGGTAGAGGGTATTTGGTTGAGGGTATAGGGTAGAAGGTTTAAGGTTTTAGGGTTGAATGGTTTGGGGTTAAGGGCTTACTGGGTTGAGGGTAGAGGGTTTAGGGTATAGGTTGGAGGTATCTAGTTCAAGGATTAGGTTCAGGGTCCAATGTAAGGGGTAAAGGGTTTAGGGTTTAAGGATTGAGGGTTGAGGGATTAAGGGTTGAGGGTTGAGAATTGAGGGTCGAGCGTTTAATGTATAGGGTAAAGGGTAGAGGGTTTAAGGGTTGAGGGTTGAAGATTGAGGGTTTAAGGTATAGGGTCAAGGGATTAGGGCTGAGGGTCCAATATATAGGGTAGAGGTTATAGGGGTTGAGAGATTAAGGGTTGAGGGTTTAGGGATTAGGGTAGAGAGTTTTCTTGGATTTCATGGTATAAGGGTTGAGGGATTAGGGTTTAGGAGAGAGTATTGGGTTGAGGGCAGAGGGTTTAACAGTTTAGGGTTTAAGGGGTTAGGGTTGAGGGTCGAGGGTTTAGGGTTGAGTGTTTAAGGGTTTAAGGGTTTAAGTCAAGAGGGTTGAGGGATTAGGGTAGAGAGTTTACTAATTAGGTTTAAGGGTTGGGGGATTAGGGTTGAGGGTAGAGGGTAGAGGATTGATGGTAGAGGGTTTATGGGTTAGGGTTTAAGGGTTTAGGGTTTAGGGATGAGGGATTAATAGGTTATAGGGTAGAGGTTATAGGGGTTGAGGGATTAGGGTTTAAGGGTTGAGGGTTCAAGGATTAAGAGGGTATAGGGGTAGAGGGATTAGGGTTGAAGGGTTGAGGGTTCATGGATTAAGAGGGTATAGGGGTTGAGGGATTAATAGGGTATAGGGGTTGAGGGATTAGGGTTTAAGGGTTGAGGGCTCAAGGATTAAGAGGGTATAGGGGTAGAGGGATTAGGGTTGAAGGGTTCAAAGTTTAGGGTTCAGGGATAAATAGGGTATAGGGGTTGAGGGATTAGGGTTTAAGGGTTGAGGGTTGAGGGATTAAGAGGGTATAGGGGTTGAGGGATTACTGTTTAAGGGTTGAGGGTTGATGGTTCAAGGATTAAGTATGTATAGGGGTAGAGGGATTAGGGATGAAGGGTTGAGGGTTGAGGGTTCAGGGATTAAGAGAGTATAAGGGTTCAGGGATTAGGGTTTAAGGGTTCAGGGTTCAGGGATTTAGAGGGTATAGGGGTAGAGGGATTAGGGTTGAAGGGTTTAGGGTTTAGGGTTCAAGGATTAAGAGGGTATAGGGGTTGATGGATTAGGGTTTAAGGGTTGAGGGTTGAGGGATTAAGAGGGTATAGGGGTTGAAGGATTAGGGTTTAAGGGTTGAGGGTTGAGGGTTCAAGGATTAAGAGGGTATAGGGGTAGAGGGATTACGGTTTAAGGGTTGAGGGTTGAGGGTTGAGAGATTAAGAGGGTATAGGGGTTCAAGGATTAGGGTTTAAGGGTTGAGGGTTCAGGGTATATCTCTCAACCCTAATCCCTCAACCCTCTCTCTTTCTCCCCCTCTCCCCCTCTCTCCTTCTCACTCTCTCTTTCTCCCACTCTCCCCTCTCTCCTACTCTATCTTTCTCCTAGTCTCACCCTCTCTCCCTCCCTCTCTATCTCTCACTCTCCCCTTCTCCTACTCTCTCCCAGTCTCTCTTTCTCCCACTCTCCCCCTCTCTCCTTCCCACTCTCTCTTTCTCCCACTCTCCCACTCCCCTCTCTCTCCCTCCCTCTCTATCTACCACTCTCCCACTCCCCTCTCCTCCTCTCTATCTCTCTCCCACTCTCTCTCCCCTCTCTCCCTCTCTCCTCCTCTCTCCCTCCCTCTCTCCATATTTCTCTCCCACTCCCTCTCCCTCCCTCTCTCCCTTTTTCTCTCCCACTCTCTATTTCTCCCACTCTCACCCTCTCTCCCTCCCTATCTATCTCCATGTCTCCCACTTTCTATTTCTAACCATCTGCCTCTCCCTCCCTCTCTCCCTCTTGCTCCCTCTCTCTCCATCTCTCTCTCTCACTCTCCCTCTACCTCTCTCTCTCTCTCTCTCACACACACACACACACTCACCTCTATCTCCTCTACTATAAGGGTGTAGGGGACAGATATAGAATTAGGATAGAGGATAAAGACAAAGAGGGAGAAAATAAATATACTAATAAAACCATATTTCACATAACGTGCTCATGTTATAATGCGAGCGCGTGTTGTACTCCACTAAAACGGTAAAAAACTCTATATACCCGTGATTTCAAGGCCCACAGTTTGCATATTCCCCTGGTTCTATGCGTGCTCCAACGAAAATTATCTTTTTGATGATGTTGTGAAGTGTGCAAGCATGTTTTTCACATTCCATCACCTTTTCCATGATCTTTCTACCACCTTTGCATGAAATAATAAAGTTTCCACGTTGAAAGACATATAATATCAATTGAAGTTTGAATTCCATTGAAAACTGATATACAATTGAAGTTTGGAGGGGAACAATCTTTTGAACAAGTCAAATTGTTGTGGAGTTTGAAGAAAGAAGAAGGTAAGGCTACATAATTGGGTTGAACTCCTCCATTTGAAAGTCTGGTTTTTTAGGTATGTGAAGTCTTTACAAATTGTCTTTCATTCTATTATGGCTTGCTTTCATTTTTGTTTGTCATTATAACCTTAGGTTGTCAATGCACATTTTACATTACCATTATATACACTTGCCAATTACCATTTTAAACTTGATGCAGAGCATCTACCAGGATCCACAAATCATGAAGGGTACTTCTGACCCTAACTTAAACTGAAGAAGATCAACAAAAAATCTCAATCATATTTTCATAAAAACATTAGAACTTGGTTTCAACTCTTTGTCAGACTCAAAAAAATAGATTAACCATCATAAAATTGATTGTAACATATCATAAAGTTGATTAGAAACTCATAACCATTCACCAAAATCCATCCTTTAATACAAATCCAAGCCTCTCCCATTGCTCCGAAGGGTCCAAACACCTTCCAATACCTCTACACAAACTAATGCAGTACAAAGGAAGAAATCAACACCTTTCTTGACACACTTATTCAGCTATATTTCCCTTCACAAATTAATTGATTCGTATACTCAAATTAGCATTAAGAGTTCCCAATTCCTTAAGGACCTTCAAAACACCTTGAAAATCTTTAAAATAACTGATTACAATCAACTAGGTTCCTCAAAACATCAACCAATGATTATGTCATTCACAAGTTGTCTTAAATCTTCCATAATGGCACCATTATTTATAAACACAAACTATAATTCTTAAGGCACAACCAAACCATTATTTGCTTAATAAATCTTTGTTTGAGTTAGTACAAAAAAAATGAAACCTTTCGGAAGTCTTCCCTTACACACAAAATTAGATCCTTTGTTCACTATCCACATTACTAGTAGCCAAGCATCTGCAAATTGTCACATGTATCTCCCAAACCATGCACACACTTTAGACTGTGATACTCATTTTTGATGCAGAGTTAGAGGACCCAAAACCATTGAAGATGTCAAATTTCCTTCAAGAGGCATCTAACAAGATTAAAAAGGCCTAATGGACCAATCCCAACACTCCTCCAAGCTGGACAACAAACATAAACACTATTTCCCACATTTCACCCTTGGAATCTAGTTATTATGCAAAACTAGTTTTGGGCCCTTAACTCCAAAACTTTCCAAAACACCAAGAAAATAAAAGAATGATTCTACCACCAATTTCAGAGTTGCAACACATAGCTTAACCCATCACATGACTCCTTTGGAACAACATTAAGAAAACTGACCTTTTCACTATTTTAGGCCTCCAAGTAGGCCAATTTTACAAAGGAACTACCCTTAGATCCTCACACCAAACTTCCAAAACCAAAAAAAGTCTTTAATTAGGTCTCAAAACAATATATTTTCTAGGTCTTAGGACCTTACCCGCTCAACTAGGCTTCCAATACAAAAACCCCCATTTTTCAATGCAAAGAGGGAGGGTTTATAGAAACTCCTATACCCGGGCCTTCCCATACCATTACAAAGCATCAAAAATCTTAAAAATACCCTGCACAAGGTCAAAAGTTCATTACATAGACCACTCCTTCAACACTTTTTCAAAATCACTCCTTGGTTCCTCAAATTCTCATGGTAAAGTGCTTGTTTCAGCCTAAGAACCCCATCCTATTGTCATTAGTTTCATTCCAAGGCATGTTAAACAATAAAAGACCCTAATCTAACAATTGAAATTCCATCCCACTAAGAAACAAGTCATAACAGTAGGTGGCATGGTCATTTCATAATTAAATCCTACTCAAACCCTTGACTGGCTTGAAATGAGCAATTTCAGAAAATTATCAATTGCTCCCTTCAAACATACTATTAAGCCCTCAGAACTGATGCATTAGAGAGTTAAGACATGTTCCTACAATATTATATTAGTTTTCTATCAAGGGAGGCTGTATAGATCTATAAAAGTGCAAAAAAACCAGTGAATTTCTGGAAAACAACATTTTTTTAATCAAAAAAATGGATTTCAAAATGAACAAAAATCCTCCCTTCAAGCCAATGGAGGTTGTTTAAACCTTTTGAAATGAAAAAAAACTCCCCCCAATGCCTATAACTAAAAAACAACCACCTTTGAAAGCTCATATAACCGGTACATGGAAAATGTCTTTAATGACCCTCTTACAACATGAAGATACCCAAAATTGAATCAAATTTCAAAATGGAAGCATAGATTGTCAAGGTGCTCTTACACCACAAACTTATCAAACACTCACAATGCCATTACACTCATTAGTATTCAGAATCACCATCATGGTTATTCACTTTTAGTTAGAAATGTGCTGTGGCCAGCCTAGTGCTTCCATAGTTTGTACACATTTGTCTACATGCTAGGTTAACTTTTGTACACGATGATTGTAAGTATTATTTAAATGAAGCCTTAAATGAAATATTATTTTCAATTAACTTGAATGGATACATTTTTTAGGAACTAATATTCGTCTCATTACCATGGTACAGATAAAATTATCCGCCATGCTGAAGAAAAAGACAAAGAGGAAAATAATAGACGAAGAGAACGAAACCTTGAAAGAAAAGGAGAGAGTTCGGGTGGCAGCATATTGTGAAAAGAAGAAATTGGAACCGATTGATGAAAAAAACCCAATTGTAGAGGAACCTCAACCGTAAAAAAGAGAATGGGAATTGGCAACACAATAGGCATGAATGCAAAAGCATCATCGTAAGATAGATTCAGATACCATAGTTGGAGACACACCCTCTACGACAATTGAATATGAAGGGACACCATTAAGCACAAGAGAATATGGAGGGACACCATCTAGCACAAGTGAATATGGACAGACACCATCTACTGCAAGTGAATATGGAGGGACACCATGTACCGCAAGTGAATATTGTTGGACACCATCCAACACATCTCAAGTTGAGAGTACATCATCACTCAGAATTGACAAAGAAGGTATGCCATCATCCCCATGTGAACCTCAAGGTATGTCTTCTTCTCCACCCTCGATCGAAGGTACGCAATATAGCCCACCTCAATTAAATATTGATGAAATTCATAATGTTGAGATATATGTACCTAGGAGAACACCACCTATAATTTTGTGTAGAAAGCCAAAGTATTTGATTAATATTGATGATGAGATTTTGTAGCACATGGAAGGCAAGATTTCAACACGCACTTGTAGAAGATATGCTGATAAGATTTGGGAATGATTCTTTGAAAGGATAAATGAGACTGCAAGATGTTAGCTATTTGTTGAAATGATGCGAGGTGTAAAGTATAGGAACATCATGAAGACTCTTGGGTTGAGAACATTGAATGCATCGAGTGAAGACACTATTGTGAAGAATCTAATGGATGCTTATGAGAGTGTGGGTAAGACCTCACGTTCAAAGGATAGTAATGTCAATCGACATGTCATTACATCGACTTTGGTAAGCTGTCAAACAAAGAGAGCTTGTATAATTAAAAAGACTAGTGAACAAACGAGAATTAGTAGAATTTTTTTATCAAGAGCCATTCAAAGGCGGCAAAGAATTGAGGGCAATGATACAAATGAATTATGGGCATTCTCAGGGAGACTGTCATGAAAAGATAAAGAAGTTGTTGAAGCCTTGAGAACACTAATTAATGAGTATTGGAAGAATAACACAAGGCCATCTCCGAATCAAAGGGATGTGGTAAGAAGGGGAATCGGTAGTCAGAATCGTGAGCCACATCCAAAGCATTTTTTGGATATGACTCAAACCCAATTTTTTGGGAAATTTGAAAATGATTATCCTCAAATTAGTATTTATCAAATATTTTTTGAACTGTTTAAACCTTTTTATGTCAAGATAAATCACACACACACTACTTGTTGTTGTAGACTACATATTTAATTTTCTAACCATTATGATGTTTATCGTTCTATATGTTTAGATTTGCATACTAACGATGTTTTGCAGGATTGTGGCATAGAAGCCCCACCAAAATATTCAAGAGAGTTCTTATCAATATTTTATGTGAAATAGCGGATGGCCAAATATTCTATAGGACAACATGCTTGGATGGTTCATGCGAGCATTGCGGTGGCTTCCAATGTATGCCAATATGTCAACATATGGAAAGCACAGATGAGGTGGGAGAAAAAATAGTAGAGTTCAAGAAGTATAAAATAGTGGCATATGCTAGAAAAGATGGGTCTTAAGCAAAAAGGTGTGATTTGGTTATTGAGAAGATTACAGTGTACCAGTTTATGAGCACATTTCATGATAATATACTGTCTGAGTATGCAATGCATACCCATAGAGCCTGATGGTTGGACACGTAGTTCAAGCTAGGCAAGGACACCTTTCCAGTTGGAAGCATAGTATCCGTGGTTGAATTTGTAGAGAATTACACTCTATAGCCACAACATGAGGTGTAGTCACAGTATTACAACACTAGACAAGTTTCGATATTTGTGCACATAGGATTCATTCATGCATCTGATAGTATAGATGAGCAAAGGAAGGTATTGAGGGAGTACCACTTTTACATTAGTGATGATCACACACATTCTCTAGAGTTCGTGCAAGGTTGCTTCCAGATGTTCTATAGTGTTTTGGCTCAGAGGGGCATAGAATACGATCAACATATAATATGGTCTGATAATTATGTATCATAGTTCAAGAACTCACGCATGTTCTACTGGTTGTGCAGGATGCATGTCATTACAGGTGTTAAACATATGTGGAAATTTTGTGAGGCCGGACATGGAAAGGGGGAGCATGATGGTGTAGGAGCATGTGTGAAAAGAGCATTAGCATGAGAAGAGTTAAAGTATAAAGACAATGCAAAGTTGATAGATGCAAAATCAATCGTCGAGTGGTGTAATGCTTTGATGGGTCTGGGTAATGAAGGTACATCTTCAGTTCGTAGATTTTTTTGGTTGATGGATGATACTAACATTGCACCATATGAAGACTGTTGTACATTAATAGGATCGAGTGAGGTACACTCTTTCCTCAGCTCAAATGCAGGTTCATGGAGTATCAATACACGAAATATGGCATGCTTTTGTTCTTCATGTACAATGCAAGCCTGGAATTATTGTGAGTTAGGGGAGTGGGTTGACAAATGGTTCACAAGTTATCTTAGCCCACTTCACATGTATTGCCCTCCGACGACATTGGAATTGACACAGATGGAATCATCGGTCAACTTTGACCACGTATCAGATCTAGTTCAACCATGTGATATATATACTTTCTTAGTTGTTGAAATTCCATATCGTTATCTTACTTTGTACTGTATTCGTAATGTCGACAAATTTCAAGAGATTTTTTGCACATATCAATGGAAGGCATGTTTATGCAGTTATTGCAGATGAAGACAATGAAGAGGGAACAAACTATTACTTGTGTCGTTGTGTTGAGACCAAAAATAAATTGGAGGCCCCATTTATAGATGGAGAAAACATTGAATACCCTACCGACTCAGTTGTGGTTACTAGAACATGGCTTAGAAGGTACCCACATTCAAGTGTTAAGCATTGGCTATTTAAGGACTTTGACATGCATTGTAAGATTCTTCATTACTCAAACCTTGTCGTGGCATCCAATGTTCATTTGACCAAATATGGGGGTAGACCTTTGAACAAGACATTATGGAAGGTCCGTGAGTTTGACCATGAGGCAATACTTGACACAGTAAAGAGTAGAGCAGACCCAAATGGTTCATTGGATTAATTTGTAAGTATATGCACATTGGTTCTTATTAATTTATACTTGTATTCACATTAATTTGTTTGATGCCAATGCTATCATCTTCTTTTATAGCGATTGGTGTCCCCTTGCAAAAAATGTAGATATATGAGCCATCCAAGAGAATGTCAGCCAAAAAAGCAATGCAACATCCTTATTTTGATGCCTGCATACAACATCTGTAAGTGCCTTCCATCTATTTTTATTTCATTTCCATTTTGGATGCTCTTTCTTTTTCTCTTTTACTTTGTATATTTGTAAGTAAACTACTAAAAATTGATTGATCTTTCATTGCAGAAAATGTTGATTTAAGAGCCATCAAAGAGAATCTCAGCCAAAAAAGCAATGCAACATCCTTATTTTAATGATCTTGACAAATCTCAATTTTGATTTCAAGCCATTATAAAAGATCATGTGAAGCTTAGCGAGGGAATCTCAAGTTACTCATTTGAAGTTAACCTCATAATGAGCACCTATGATGTAGACATTTAAAGAGAATCTCGAATGTATGAGTGACATTGTAAAAGATCTGTGAGAACGAAGTGCCTGAGACATTGTAATAAGATTTAATAGCATAATGAGATATAATCAAATATTTTAAGGTTGGATTTCATGTTTGGTGTAGTAGCACCTTGTTCTGTAAATGCCTTGAATAGGAAAATTTGCAAACTTTGAATTTTGAAATGTAAACAATGTGAAAAAGGTCATATAAAGGTCATGTAAATAATTTGCAACTTCTTTTCTGCAACTCGTATGACCAAGCGGATTATTCCAACACATCTAAATAGGTATTTTTATGCTAGGAATGGTCCTATTTCGCACTGAAACATGTAGAATCGCTCCGAGCTATGTTCCACCGGATCGATCCCTTAAGGGTCCAAAGTGCAAAATGGCTGCAAACTTCAGTATGCTATTACTTGGATACCATGACACTTAGAAACTTCTCATCTGATCCTACAAGATCATGTTGGACCCCTCTAGAAAAACCTCTCTCAGTTTTGGCTATCTCAGAGTGGTTTTTTCGTGGCGTCGGATTTTCATTTGATGGAAAAAGTGTCAAATTCAAGCTATGCAAAGTTGCAAAGTGGTGCAACTTTCGCTCTGCAAATGATGTGACCAAAATAACTACTCCAACGTATCCAAATAGGTATTTTTACTCTAGGCATGGTCCTCTTTTGCACCGAAACACGTGGAATCGCTATGAGCTATGTTCCACCGGATCGATCCCTCAAGGGTTCAAAGTGCAAAATGGCTGCAAACTTCAGCATGCTATTACTCAGATACCGTAATGCTTAGAAACTTCTCATATGATCCTATAGGATTTTTTTGAGCCCCTCTACAAAAACCTCTCTCGGTTTTGGCTATCTCGGAGTGGTTTTCCCGTGGTGGCGGATTTTCACTTGATGGAAAAAGCATCAAATGCAAGCAGTGCAAAGTTGCAAAGTGGTGCAACTTTCGTTTTGCAACTTGTGTGACCAAGCGGATTTTTTCAAGATGTCCAAATAGGTATGTTTATGCTAGGAATGGTCCTCTTTCACACCGAAACACGTGGAATCGCTCTGAGCTACGTTCCACCGAATCAATCCCTTAAGGGTCCAAAGTGCAAAATGGCTGCAAACTTCAACATGCTATTACTTGGATACCGTTACACTTAGAAATTTCTCATCTGATCCTACAAGATCATGCTAGACCCCTCTAGAAAAACCTCTCTCGGTTTTGGCTATCTTAGAGTGGTTTTCTCGTGGTAGCGAAATTTCACTTGATGGAAAAAGTGTCATATTCAAGCTATGCAAAGTTGCAAAGTGGTGCAACTTTCGCTCTGCAACTCGTATGACCAAACTAACTAATCAAAAAAATTCGAATAGGTATGTTTATATGAGGCATGGTCTTGTTTCACACCGAAACACGTGGAATCACTCCAAGCTACGTTCCACCGGATCGATCCCTTAAGGGTCCAAAGTGCAAAATGGCTGCAAAATTTAGCATGCTATTACTTGGATACCACGATGCTTAGAAACTTATCATATAATCCTACAGGATTGCGTTGAGCCCCTCTACAAAAACCTCTTTTGGTTTTGGCTATCTCGGAGTGGTTTTCCCGTGGTGTCGGATTTTCACTTGATGGAAAAAGCATCAAATGAAAGCAATGCAAAGTTGCAAAGTGGTGCAACTTTCATTCTGCAACTTGTGTGACCAAGCAGACTATTCCAACATGTCTGAATAGGTATGTTTATGCTAGGCATGGTCCTCTTTCACACCGAAACACGTGGAATCGCTCTGAGCTATGTTCCACCGGATCGATCCCTTAAGGGTCCAAAGTGCAAAATGGCTGCAAACTTCAGCATACTATTACTTGGATACTGCGACACTTAGAAACTTCTCATCTGATCCTATAGGAAGGAGTCGGGCCCCTCTAGAAAAAACTCTCTTGGTTTTGGCTATCTTGGAGTGGTTTTCTCGTGGTGGCAGATTTTCACTTGATGGAAAAAGTGTCAAATTCAAGTTGTGCAATTTTCGCTTTGCAACTCGTATGACCAAACTAACTGTTCCAACATGTCCAAATAGGTATGTTTATGCTAGGCATGGTCTTGTTTTGCACCGAAACACATTGAATCGCTCTGAGCTACGTTCCATCGGATCGATCCCTTAAGGGTCCAAAGTGCAAAATGGCTGCAAACTTCAACATGCTATTACTCGGATACCGTGATGCTTAGAAACTTCTCGTATGATCTTATAGGATCGCATTGAGCCCCTCTACAAAAAAATCTCTCGGTTTTGGCTATCTTGGAGTGGTTTTCCCATGGTGGTGGATTTTCACTTGATGGAAAAAACATCAAATGCAAGCAGTGCAAAATTGCAAAGTGGTGCAACTTTCGTTCTGCAACTTGTGTGACCAAGAAGACTGTTCCAACACATCCAAATAGGTATGTTTACACTAGGCATGGTCCTCTTTTTCATCGAAACACATGGAATTTCTTCGAGCTATGTTCCACCGGATCGATCCCTTAGGCTGGAGGAGTCTAAAGTTGCAAATTTGTAAGTTGCTTAAAGAAACAAATTTGAAATGCAACAGTTACTTGTTTTGAAAATTGGTTTTTAGTTAGTTGAGGATGTGGATCAGTTAGACAAGGGCGTAAAAAACTATGTAAAGCCTTGAGAGGCTTGAATGGAGGTTTTTGATGAACTTTTGGAGAAGATAAGATAAGAATTATTCACATTGTTCTCTATTTTTTAGATTTTTAATACAAAATTGTTGATCCCGTACTTGGTATGACCTTCAACTTCCTGTACAGTCCCAAGGCTGACATGGATTGAAAGAGGGCTAAGTTCACAAGAACCCATCTCTCATGATAATGAATGGCCCACTTAGCACTCATTGCATGTAGGTGATGCTCACATAGGTGAGGCACTAGGCCTTCCCAGGAGGTCACCCATCCCAGTACTACTCCAGCTCAAGCGCTTAACCACAAAGTTTTTTCCCCAGGGTTAAGCCCACTTAGCTTGCAACCCCATTTTCAAACCCTTCAGCAAGTGTTGTGCCTTATGAAAAATTCATTATAAAGCCCCTTTATCTCATCAATTGATAAGTAGGAGGTATTTTCTACAATGTGTCAAATTGTGATATTGCTATCAGGATTCAATTGTGTAGTTTTTGAGTATAAAAGAGAATAAGAAGGGAAGATCGGGGTAATCAATTTGCAGACTTATTTTTATTATTGAATTACCTAGTGTGGGATTGGTCTATATGAGCAAAAATTTATAATATGGGAGTATACGTTTCAAGCATATAATCCGGAAAGGACTCAAAGTAAGATGCATGAGTACAAAGTATTGATCAGGATAGGCATCCCAATTCTCAAGGCCTATATATCAATGATAGGTAGATTTATATTCAAAACTAGCACATGATTTTAATTGATTAATTATAAGCAACTATTATATTTATTTATCAAATTTCCATTATCAAATTAATATTTGAATTAGATTTCATATTCATAATTTATTTCATTTATAATTTGGGGACTCCATTATCTATCTTAATAATATTGGATGACAACCTTTGTCAATCCAATAAGAAATAAATCAAAAATCTATTGATCCAGAGCTCGAGTCATTACAGTGGTATTAGAGCGAATGAACCCGCTAGCCTTTAGGTATTGCAACAAATTGAATTTCCATCAGAAGCATGGAAACCAATGATAGTGGTTGGCATTACTCAAGAAGGATGAACATCTTAAAGACATTTCCAGAAATCGGGACAAGTAACCTTCTTGTGGACTTAGGGTTGCAATATTTGATCTACAACATGTTCCACCATTTCTTCAGTAGGATCAAGAACACACATAATGAAGGTGTGTTTGCAACCATGAAAGATTATGGTTTGAACTATCCAGAAGAGTGATGCTTTATCTCAACCACCCATATCTATACCATGGTTTGTTTGGAAACAAGGATGGGTTCTCTCTTCATCAGCATATACATTATTCCTTGATGTGTTCACTCTAGTGTTACAAGACTTGGACTCGCCTCAGACTTGACAAGCCAATTTTTGACTTGGACTCGGGCTCAGAGCCCAGACTCGACAAATAGAAAAACCTAAGAAATTCAAAGATTTTTAAGGATTTAAAACTTATTTCATGCACCCTTTAATAAATAAACCTTAAAGACAATAGCATCATCAAATAGAAATTACTATGATCCCATACACAAACATACATCAATCACATAAGTATAAGCATCGATAAAAGATATTTGTATTAACATAGAAATTACCTTGAATACACGTAACTCATAACTATTGAACCATCAATTTAGAATGTAAATATGGATAGGCATCGATAAAAGATATTTGCATTAACCAAATAGCCATGTAGGCATACATCAATATATGTCAATATAAGTATGAAATATATGTACAAAATAGCCATATAGGCTTACGAGAATGTCATATAGGCATACAATGTCAAATATGTCCAATAAAAAATATGTACAAAAATGCCATGTAGGCATACAACGAAGGACTCTGGAATCAAAAGTCATTGCTCTCCACGCCTTGGAAATAAAATATTTCCCTTTCCTTTTCGCTCAGATGGTGATAGGTTTGTCACTCATTTTTGCTGTGCTCGTGGAGTGCTCCTGCTACTCCTCCTAGGGTTTAGTTCATGGTGAAGTTTTAACTGTTACAATAAGAAGTAAAGACATGAATATATAGAAATTACATTATAAAAAATGATATATTTGACAAAATAATCACTTACAAGCATCTCATGATCTCTCTCCATGAGGGAAATATTCTCACGCCCATGCTCAGGCATGCTCAAGCCCTGTATAAACCATATAAATAAAAATTAAACTACGTGAATCAATAATGGTTTGATTTTTCACTAACTAACATCTATAACAACAAATATAAATATAAATTTAATAATTTGCCTCATACCTGCTTTATCAGAGCCATCGAGGATTGTATAGCATATGTCACACCAATATCCATTTCCCTTGTCACATTCAGAGGTGTATCGTCTCGCAACAACTGAAAATAAAACAAAAAAATATTCAACGTAATCAACGATGTGCATATAAACTACACAAATCTATTAAGTACTTGATTCATTAGTTAAGCTATTTATTTTATTACCTGCATGAAGGTTTGAGTAAATGCACTGGCACTGGGAAGTGTTCCATCAAAACCTCCAATATTAGTCTTTTCAACTCCAAAATCGCATATTAAATTACCATTCGTAAAACAATGCTATTAACATGCAATAAATTTATAATTGTTTACTAGTTACATACCCTAGTGATAGATGTACTACAAAAATAGGTTGGTGGGGGACCGGTGTATCTAGTCTCAACACTGTGACCTTGCAATTTTATTAAAATCATAAAACATTTTTAGTTAATCTTGCATTTCAAAATCAAAAATTAATAAATTAAATTCAATGAACACATGCACTAACTTTTACCTGACTATCAATGCCATATGCCCCATGCAAAATGTTAGCTGCCCTCTCCATCTCGATAGTTGCAGATGGATCCTACATACCAGTCTCCTAAGTGTCGGTGGGGTCATATGAACAAGTAACCCCACAAGATTGACACACATGTGTTCGAAGGCCACCACTTGAAGACTCCCCTAGATGGTGTTGTAGAATAGGGCTAGTATGATGGATGACACTTTGGGTCAAAGTGTTGATTGCCTGCAATGTCTTTATGTCAACACTTTCCTTTGTGATGAAAGGCATAACAACGTGCTCACGAGGTGGCCTAGCGAGAGCTTGTCTACCTTGCCGCATAGGATCCGACTGTGCACCAGGTCTATCCTGAGCTGACCCCCCACCTCTCCCCTGGAAATCCCTCATATCAAAATAATTTGGGATTTTGTTCAATATGAACTCACTGTATAGTTTCCTAAGGAAATATTGTAGGACCTCACAATTGTTGTACGATGGGTAATCGAAGACCATGTACCACCTATCATAAAACCGGTCCCTAATTTGTTGGTGATGGCACCAATGGATAGGAAACCTCTTCGCATTGAGGGTAAGATTTTGATTTGTGCATGGGTCGGTGAATAATGAGCACAAATCACCTTTTTTAATTTTTAAATCCTTCACATCCTTGTATGATAGTCTATTTGCATAATAATCCCTAGCCGCCTACCTCCTATCTTGCCATCCAGTTATTTGTTTACCAATTGAATCTACATTTTTTAACATATCTTTTAATGAATTTTCTAGGGTCATTCTTTCTGCGGTTGAACCATTTGGATCACTCAACCTACTGATCAAATCCTCAATTCTCTTTTTGTTGTTCTCAATTTCACTCATTAAATTTTGTTGAGTGCCAAGAGGGGGTTGAGTGATTGGTGGAGGTTGATCTTGTGGTTGATTTTGATCTTGAGGATTTGGTTGCTCTTCTTGTTGAGGATTTTGAGGGTTTGTAGGTTGATTTGCATATACTAAAAATTCAAACAAATAGATATCAAATTCAACCTAAAACTAACTAATAAAAAAAAAAAAAACCATAGAATCCTTACCTCTCACAGCTCCTCGTCGTCATGGCGCCATCATTGCAAAGAAATAGGGATTGTTAGTGAAGAAATTTGTTGAAATTCTCCTCATAGAACACGAGCGCGCAATTGCGGGGCTTTGGCCGTGGCTGAAAAAAAAAACCAGTTGATATCATAATGAGAGATTTGCATTTCTTTTTTTGCTTTTAACAATCAATAATGCGAGCATGTTATAATGCGCTCACGTTATTGGTTTGTAGTTGCCAAGCCTCAGGCTCGGCATAACGAGCCATAATGTGAGTACATTATGGTTTTTCAATTATTTGTTTAGGGGGTGTCCATGGAATTTCTACCCATTTCCATGCATCTGCCCTCATGCTCACTAGTGATATTAATGAAGTGTCTAAAATTATCTTCTCCTATAATTTCAGTATTAACTTGAAATATTGGTATCTTTCCTCTTATTTCATTTGGAATAGCATTTAGATAATGAGGGATACCATCAAAATCCAATTATTTATATATTTTAATTCCTAAAGGATGTCTAATGGGATGGAAACATTGATCCTATCTTCTTCATGGGGTCTCATATCAATTCATTACTTCCTTGTTAAATATACTACTGGTTTTGAACATCTAGAATATAATTATGATTTATTTTTTGGGTATTTTGAGCACATTAGGTTTGAGCCAACAATTGGGAATTTAGAGCAAGTTTAGCCCATTGCATCTCAAATTGTGCTTGAATCTATTACTTCCTATGATCCCTAAATGTTTATCCTATTCTAAAGATGCTAAATAACTATTAATGCACTAAAGGAAAAACATAAAAGGTACACCTCAAGATTAGCCTAATGAATGATAATGCAAAGAAATAAGATAACAAATAAGACAAATGATTATACCTTCTTTGTTGTAAAAATCCCTTGGTTGGCCCTTGGTATTGTATGCTTTGTATGCTCCTTGGATGGAAAATGAGATTAAAGATGCAAGATGGGATGCAAGATGATTGAAAGTATGATAATGGTGGATCCAAGTGCTAATGGCTAAATGGCTTGGCTAAATGGCTAACGTGATGCTTGCAAGTTGAGTGAGAAATTTGGTAGCATAAGGGTGAAAAATGACTAAGTGTTGTGAAATGAGAGAAGAGAGGGGGTAATTTATAGAGTAATTTGAATTCTCTAGAGAATTCAACGGTTGATATTAAACCAACAAAGCCAAGATGGAGGGCTATGGTGAGTTGAGGACTCGCAAGCCCTCACATCTTGACATGTGGAATGTGAGATGGCTTAGGATAGGATGATGTGGAAGTGAGGTGGAAGAAAGGTACATGATGTGGAAGAAGGGAAAGTACCTTGTAGGTACCTTGGGGGATGAGACTATTTCCTCAAAAATAAACTTTTTGTCCCCAAATGAGTGAAAAAGATATTTGAGGAATTTTAGAATTCCTCAAAAATCTCCATGGGAAATGGGAAGGTGGTTGTAGAATTAAATGTGAATTAAAAATTCACATGCTTGAGAGAATCTAATGGATAAAAGAGGGTTTCCAAAAAGGAGGGGATTTTCCACATGTGATTGATGTGACAAGTCTAAAGTTGTAGAAGTCTTTGGCACATGTGAAATGACAAGTCAAATTTTTTAGAACTTGCATGGGGATAAGGTAAGATTTGGAAGGATAAAAAGTGAATTAAAAATTCACATGGGGAAGAGAGAGACCTAGGGTGAATAAATGTGAATTAAAAATTCACATGGTAAAGAGGGTGAAAGCCAAGAAAGGCAAATAAAAAGGTTGACCAAAAAAGGCATGCTAAATGTGGCTAATGACTTTGATTATGGTTGTGCAAACTCTTGAATAGAATAATTAATGAAAGATTAGAAGCAAGTGGGAGATTATGGAGGATGTGACACTAATCTTGATTAAGTGGTGCACATCCTAATCATGGATTAATTAATTTAATCTAGATTAAAAGAAGATTATGGAGAATGTGAGAAGGAGAGAGAAAATGAGGAATTAAAAATTGATTTTAATTAAAAGAGGTCAAATGACTAAATTAAATAAATTACCATTTTTATTTAATTTAGAGAAGAAAGGTGTAAGGCAAAGTATTTAATTATTTAATTACATACTTTAGGAACCTTAGACATAAAATGAAATAATGATTAAATAATTTATTTAATCATTATTAACGAAATAGATGAATAGAGTAGATGATTTTGACCATGTGAAAGTGGTCAAATTTAAATGTCTACATTTTTTCCCTCTTCGAAATATTGTTAGAATAATAGTGTTTCAAAGAAAAAGAAAATGCAGATGACTCTATAGAGGAAGTAACTAGAAAATGATGCCCCAGGATGGGGAGAGGGATCTGAAATGCCCAAATAGCGGGGAATGGATGAAGATACCCCAATCTTGCGAGGGAATGACTATGACAGGGAAAATAGAGAAATGGGAAGGGTATGCACCCTCGAGAGGGTGATTGGGGAAAAGAGAGGGGTCCTAAGTGACCTCTCAATAGGAAGAAACAAAGGTTATGGTTGGAAAGAGCACAAAAAATTAAGCAGGTTTTCTTTTTAAACGAAGTCAAATGGATCAACGGTTTACAAATGGTGGCCCAAGGAAGGTAGGGGATTAGTCAGAGGGGGAAAAAGGTAAAGAAGAGGTAAAAAATACCCCTTATCAAAAAGGAGGGAAAAGTAATATAAGGTAATTTTGAGAAATTGCCTCACCTCATTTGTATTGTAGTAGTTGAGAGGAGAGGAGAGGAGAGGAAGTAGATGGATAGTGAGGATGCCATAGGATTACGACTTTGACATCATCCATCGGGCAGACGAGGTGCAACGATTCTACAACCATCAAGTTGTTCCCCACCAGATTAGCAACAAAAACCCTCCATGCAGATTTTAATTAATTTAAACCATGGGGTGAGGCCGTCCCGGTCCAAGGTGGGTTTGCTTTGCAGGTCAAAGGCAGAGCCAAAGGGGGGTGAGAGGAAGTGGGGAGGGAATAGAAAGAAAAGAAAAGAATAATGTCTCATGGCCGAAAACAAATATTAATAAGGTGATTATTATGAATGTAGAGTTTTGAGCGGTTGCAGACAAATGAGCGGCATCCAAAGGCACTGGCGACGACCACGACGACGATGATCGACATAGATCACGCAACACTAGAGCATGCAGGATTACTGCACTTAGTACAATTCATGGTGATGAGAGCGCATCGGGCGATGCTGACGACACTGATAAAGAGATGGAGTTCGGCTACATTGACCTTCCATCTTTCGACAAGAGAGATGAAAGTGACACCAGAGGACGTATGGCACATCTTGAGGCTGCCCATAGAGGAAAGGTTAGTGAGTGAGGTGGTATCCAAAAGGGCAGAGTTGGAGGCGGACTGGAGAATAACTGAGGAGACAGATGAGGGTGGGGAGGAGAGGACAATTAAGGAGGATTCAGGTGATGATTCGGGTGGATCAAGATCAGGAGGAGGTAGAGAGGGATGCGATGGACGTGGATGTTCACGTGGTGGAGCCATTAGCAGTATTACCAGTTGTACTAGTTGATGATCCTATGGTTTTACTGAGGGGAACCAAGGCAAGCCTGTGGGTGATGGAGGATTTGAGGAGTGCAGAGGCAGAGGTGCAAAGGATGAGGGAGATAGGACAAAGAGAGTTTGATACCGTTGTGGATCGGCTGCTGATAGATGTATGTGAGGCAGAGAGAGAGGGATGCGGTGTGAGTAGAGATGGAGGGAGTATGGGGGGAGCTGGCTAGGGTGACTTGGGATCGTGACAGGCTAGAGGCGGCTATGACTGTATCACATATGCGGGGATAGCCAGAGTCTGAAGGGGTGGCAAAGCATATCTCAGTGTAGTGTCTACAATGAGATGAGAGGGAGATGGAGACATTGAGAGTACAAATGGTAGGACTGCTGGGGGAGAAGACAAAGCTTCAGGAGAGGGTATCTATTGTAGAGATATCCCTAGAGGAGGTGAGAGTGAGAGTTGAGGAAGCAGAGGCCCAACTAGTGACAGTGAAGAGGGAGAGGGATACAATGTATATAGGTGTACATGCCCTCTAGGAGGAGAGAGATAGTGCACAGAGGCAGGTGCAGGTGATACAAGGGGAGAGAGATGATGCACAAAGACAAGTCCACATCTTACAGTTTTAGAGAGACACAACAGTGGCTCGAGCAAAGAGTGTTGAGAGGGATATAGCACATAGGTAGTCATAGGGAGTGTAGGGTGATGATACAGATTTAGTCATACAGGGATTGCAGGCATAATTATAGACTGCATAGGCAGAGAGGGAGAGGGCCACAGAGTAGGTACAAATTTTGATGGCAGCACAAGAGGCATGAGAGCACGAGCGACGAGCTATTATCAGAGAGTGGGATAGATACAGGCATGAGCAGAATGCTGCTAGGTATCAGGCTGGAAGAGAGATGATTATATGCAAGAGGCGACCTACTGGAGGTGTTCTTATGAGCAGGCAGTTCCAGATCCAGTGCAATGGGCAACGTGCTATGTCAGGTAGGTACCTCAGATGCTGGTACCATCCCATTCTTTAGGGACACATACTAGAGGGTATAGTGACTTTCAACCGACTCCTCCACGATTTGGTGGTTATCAGGGGACTCCCGATCATGATTCTCAGGGGACTCCAACATATAGAGGACAAGTGCCTGATTCTCCTCAGATGCTTAGAGCAGGTAGAGGACAGGTGACAGGATACAAATGTTTTGACAGGTACCGGATGAAGATTTAAAGCATATTATTAGGGAGCGGATGGGATCTACATCCTTGGATTATGCTCCTTATTTGAGGATGATATGTATGTGATTATGATGTGACTATGTTTTGGACATAATGATGAGATGGACATTGTATGATTTTGATTATGATATGCGATAGTCATCATTGACACTATGCCTTATGTTTATGTGACAGATGATTTATGTTATGCATATGGTTATATATTTATGCTCTTATGATAGATGGTGTAATATGTACACATGTATATGATAATTTATGCTTATGTGGATGCTTTGACTATGTATGATGTTAATGATTTATTTATATTTTGATGGATGATGTGTTTATGCATGATGTTAATGATGTATGGTTATGTAATTATGTATATGATGTAATTACTATGGACTTAACAATGTATTTGTAGATGGTGATGAATAAATGTGATTATGGAAACGCATGGATAAATGAACCTAAGATACTTAACCTAATGAACTTATGCAATATGGATGGAAAATGAGCTGACACACTAAATATAATGCAAACACAAGTATCAATGAGGACTATCCTGGGAATGTAGGTAGATGATAGGCGTATTGTGGGTGTGATACTGCACCTATCAAGAACCATTAGTATCCTGAGAAGAAACGAGGATGGAATCAAAGTTTGCACAACCGAAATCATGAGTCGTAGGTTTAGGAATGAGGATGAATGAAGGGGACATGCAATGAGATGAAATACAACATGAATGTAATTTTCCATCCTTCAGAGCATTGATTTTTACTATAGCATAAGACACCAGCCACCATGGTAGATAAAACCAAGGTGAATTAGTGTCTAATGCATGAAAAAAACACAACAAACAAGGTTATCCCAATACCGCAAAGTAACAAAGACTTTGGTCAGGCCAGGCATTGGGATAACCACAAGCACAAAGGGATATCCCCATGTAACATAGAATCCAAGGAGAATCCTGGTGGATACTACGTGGGACAACCTAGTAGACAAAAATAATAAATGATCAAGAGATGCCCCTATGTTGACTAGGAAAAATACACCATAATATGATGGATCATGGAGATCTTGAATAGTTATAAGAGGAAGCTCAAACAATAAACAAAAGTCAAAAGCACCAAATGATCACGATCAATTTCAAACATCCTTTGTCACAAGGATGGGTGGGGTTGTGGTCTGTTAGGAAGGATGCATCCTCTTAAGACCAATGATGGATACTAAACTAAAATGACCTAGATGATGCAGGATGTTTGCCACCAATTAGATTTCTTGACACTAGAGGACCCTATTTGTGAAGAATCAATGATGATAGGGACATACTTGGTGACATGACAAGACAACAAGACAAAATAAGAGGACTGAAACACCCTAAAGACCTAGGGGCTTGGGGGCTAATCAAAGATTAACCTTACCTACGTGAAAGCGTAGAGCCCTCGTAGTTCAAGAAAAGATCATGGATAAGAGTGAAAAGGGGACTGATGGAAACCGATGGATGACCAAGACAAGATAGGAAAAATCCCTAGGGGTAGATCAAAAGATCAACCTTGCCTATGTGGAAGCGTAGGGGCAATGTAGTTCAGAAAAGACAGACGATGGTTAAGATCGGAAAGTGGAAAAATGGTGATAGATGATGGAGGAAAAAGTGCCCTAGGGGTGGATCAAAAGATCAACCTTGCCTATGTGATAGCATAGAGGCGACGTAGTTCAAGAAAGATAGGATGAAACCTAGATGGAGACCGACATGATGAATGAATCTAGATGGAGATGATCAAAATGACGAGGTGACACAAGATTAGATTAGGATAAATGGATTAGGATGTCAGATAGCGGATGACGGTTGTCCAATGCTCAACTAGAAATATACGAAGCGACCAAGTGATGTGAGCGGATGGGAGGATATGATCAATAGGATGGCAAGGATATTGGGATTAGGATGGATAATGATTAAGCCCTATATGAAAGGCACCTGTTGCTAGGTTTTCACCAATCGTACATATCCAAGGTGCCACGCAGGGGTGGTTTTCACCAAAGGACAAATTATTTATCTTTAGTATTTTTTTCTTTTTTGCTTTTTTGCATTTTGACAATTTTTTACTTTTTTTTTTTTTGTATTTTTGAGACTTTACTAGGAAGGATACCCCAACTAACCTAAATATAGAATTTATTTAGATGTATGATGTTGATGGGTTCTTCCAAGGGCTCTCCTTCAAGGGTAGATAGCCTTTATGTGCTAGAACCATACTTTGTGGTGATGACATAAGGGCCCAGCTAATTAGCTTCAAACTTACCCTTCTTTCATCGATCTTGTTGATTATGTTGATTTTCCTTGAGAACTAAGTCACCAACATTGAATTGACGAGGGAAGAATTTCTTATTGTAGCTTCTTTTGAGTTGGTGTTGATAGGATTACAGATGGTTATAAGCCTTGACCCATTTTTCATCCAGCAATTCCAATTGTGCGAGCCGTGCCACTTGGGTGTCTTCATCAGTGATGAGATTCTTGAGTGATATTCAAAGTGAGGGGATTTTGAATTTGATTGGAAAGATGGTGTCAACGCCATAGACAAGGGAGTATGGAGTAGCACCGGTGGGGGTGCAGATGGACGTATAGTAGGCCCAAAGAGCAGGATGGAGATGGAGGTGCCAATCTCGTCCAATGCTATTGACCATCTTCTTAATGATTGTGATCAGTGTTTTGTTTGTTGCCCCTATTTGTCCATTACCCTGGGGGTAATAGGGGTGGACCAATGATGTTGGATATGATATGTTTCATAGAGGAACTTCATGCACTTATTCTTGAATTGCTTTCCATTATTAGTGATGATGGTGGAGGGGATACCATACCTGTAGAGGATATGGTAGAGGATGAACTTGGAGATCTGAACACTAGTGATTTGAGTGAGTGGTATGGCTTCCACCCACTTGGTGAAGTATTCAGTGGCTATGATGATAAAGGTGTGACCATCGGAGGATGGAGGGTAGATCTTGCCAACCAAGTCGAAACCCCATTGTGAAAATGACCAAGGTGTCGTGATAGGTTGTAACTCTTGTGTTGGGGCGTGAATCAAATCTGCATGTTGTTGACACGAAAGACACTTTTTGACAAATTCACAAGCATCATGTTCCATTGTAGGCCAGTAATACCCTACTCTTAGAATCCTTTTGGCTAAGGCCATACCATTAGAAGGGGCCCCACAAATACCGCTATGCACTTCTGCTAATGTTGTGTGGGCTTCGATTTTGTCTAAACAACGGAGGAGAGTTCCATCATACCCACATTGATAAAGTGTATCACCAATGATGGTGTAGCGGCAGTGCGTTGGATAAATGATTTACGTTGGTTTCGTGTGAGATCAGGCGGTAGGGTGTTGTCATGAATATAGGTGTAAATTTCTTGGTACCAAGGGGATTCATGACCTACAATATCACACACCATGTCACTCTTAGGGATATCATACACTCGGATTAATAGTTGCTTGACTAGGAATTGGCAATCTGTGTATTCTTTTGGTATGTCAATTAGGGACCCAATAGTAGCCATAGCGTTCGTTGCCTTATTCTAAAGTCTTGGGATTTTCTCAAATTGGATGAAGGAAAAATATTTCTTGAAGTCATCCACCATGCATTTGTAAGGCAATAACTTGTCATATTTGGTTTGAAATTCATCATTTGCCTTGTTTAATGACCAATTGAGAGTCGCCAAAAACTCGTAGATGAGTGATATTCCATTGGGCAGCGACTCGAAGACTTGTGATGAGAGCCTCATACTCTGCTATGTTTTTAGTGCATGGGAATGCCAACCTGAATGACTTTGGGATGTAATCACCTTGTAGTGTGACCAACAAAATTCCCACCCCAGATCCATTGTGAGTGTATGAGCCATCAAAGTAGAGTGTCCAGGTAGTGGTTTCTGTGATTGTAAAGACATCTTCATTAGGGAACTATGTAGTCAAAAGATAAGCATCCTCTAAAGGAGCGTCTACCAATTGATCTATGATTACTTGTCCTTTCATATATTTTATGTCCATATATTCTATATCAAACTCACTCAGAAGCATGATCCATTTACCCATGCAACCAGTGAGGGTTGTCTTAGACAAGATGTATTTGAGGGGATCAACCTTTGATATCAACTTTACTGGATGGCTAAGCATATAATGACATACTTTTTGTGTACTAAAGACCACGATGAGGCATGATTTCTCCATTGGTGAATAATTCAATTCATAACCAACTAGTGTTCGACTAATGTAATAGATTGCTCCCTCTTTTGAGGACTCGTCACGTTGTACCAACAATGCCCCCAGTGCAACTGAAGTGGTAGAGATGTATAGCAGGAGGGGTATTCTTGGGATAGGTGGCATCAATATTGGAGGGTGTGCCAAGTATTATTTGATCTTATCAAAACCTAGCTGATATTGTTGATTCCATTTGAAGGTGGTGTCTTTCTTCAAAAGTTGGGTGAACGACTGACATTTATCTACAAGTTGGGCTATAAACCGATGGATAGATTGTAGCTTTCCTTGAAGGCTCCTTAACTATTTCAGGTTTCGAGGTGGAGGCATACCCATGGTAGCTTTTAATTTAGTAGGATCAACCTCGATGCCCCTCCAAGAGACTATGAAGCCTAACAATTTCCCTGACATGACACCAAACACACACTTTTTCGGATTCAGTCTTAGCTTGTATTGCTCTAATCGCTCAAAGATCTTTTTCAGAATGGCAGGGTGCTCTTCTCTGGTTCTGGATTTTCCCAGCAAGTCATCAACATAATCTTCCATGATAATGTGGATGAGGTCATGGAATATGATAGTCATTTCTCGTTGATGTGTGGCCCCCGCATTCTTGAGACCAAAGGGCATAACATTGTAATAAAATGTACCCCAAGGCATTGTAAAAGCAGTCTTGTATTGGTCTTCAGGTGAAATTCGGATCTAATTGTAGATAGAGAAACCATCCATAAGGGACAACATCTTGTGTCTTGCAGTGATGTCAACCAACATGTCGATATTGGGCAATGGGAAGTCATTTTTGGATAGGCTTTGTTGAGATCCCATAAATCTATGTAAATCCTAATATCACCGTTAGGTTTAGTGGCAGGCACTATGTTGGAAATCCAATCAGAATAGTCAATGGGTCAAATGAATCCGGCTTCTATAAATTTCTCCAATTATTTTTTAACTAATAGGGCTACTTGCGGATGCATCTTTCTGAGTTTTTGATTGATAGGTTTGGCGTTTGGATGAAAATCCAAATGATGTACAACAAGATCAAGATCAAGGTCGAGCATATCTGAATAAGCCCATGCAAAATTGATAACACCTTCTTTGAGAATTTGAACAATGGTGGAATACTCTTCTTCTGATAAATATTTGGCCACATAAGTGATTCTTGGATTTTCTTTTGTCCCCAAATTTATCTCTTGTGTCTCTTCAATGAGAATAGAAGACCGCTCAAATATTTGTGTTCCCACAAGGGGAAGATGAACGTACCCATAATCCAGTGCCTCATTGAGGTTTTCACTATCAAATACACCCTTTGTTTTCACTTTTTCCCAGTCAAAAAGCGCCTTAGGGAGGTTTTCACTTGATGACTTATTTTGTTTTTATTTCTTTTTGCTTTTGCGGTTAGGGCGTTCATTTCCCCCAATCCCATGAGATGTACATAGGTATCCACTGAGGGAAATGTGTCGATGGGTGCGCTACCTTGTAGGTCATGATCTATAAGTTCAGGATGTTTGAGGGATAAGGTTATGGTGCAAATAGATAAGCATTCAAACATGGCAAGGAGATCAACGTGATCCAAGTCATTGTACGCGTGTATGATGGAATCTTCCTCTGGTATGTCTTCGAGGGAACCGTCATCGACACTAACATTGTTAGAAGTGCTAGAGGATTTCACATGAACTTTATGTTTAGTATCATAACCCAAGCCCAAATTTCTTGGTCGGATGGTAGTTGCTTCAATGGGCTAGAGTTTTACTTGTTCTTCCGCACCAAGGCCTCCACCTTGGTAATTGCAATTTTCAATGAACTTGGAGGTACGTGGATAAACTTCCTAGAAGTATTCTATGAGAGGACGTGGTGGCTCAGGTTCTTCTTTGTAAACCCATGGGATGATATCGACTTCCATTTGATCTTGAAGGGAACCCAGATCATTGAATGTGGTTGAGCCCACGTTTTTGGAAGTGGGGGTGAGTGTTTTTTCTTCTTCTTTTGGAACTAATGGAGATGGTTGCCCATATGCTCATGGTGAGGGTGGCATGGTTTCCATGTTTAGTGTAGTACACATTTCATATTCACCACATCCCTTGTCGATGATCTGGACCTTGGTGATGGTGGAACCAGGTGTGGATGAGGGGGGTGATGAGGTGTTCAGTGTATTGGTGGATGGATGAGAATCAGATGTTTGGGATGCCCACATTTCAACTCCTAGGCAGCAATATATGGATAGTATTGCGGGTATGATGAGGATGGTCCTACCGCTGTCAGATCGTAGGTAGGTTGAGTTGGATATGAGTGCATTTTCTGATTATAAGTGGATGGATAGTTGGATGATAGATTGTGATGAGTAGGAGCCACTTGTTGGTAAGGTGAATTTTGTTGATAGTAAGAAGCGAGGGACAGGTCTTGCTGTTGTGTAGCATTTTGGTAATAGATGGAGGTAGGACCTCTTTGTTGATGTGATGATGGTTGTTCGTAATAAGGGATGGAAAGTGCACCTTGCTAGTAGGTTTGTTGTTGTTGAAGGCAGGATGGATAAGGTTGGTATTGTTGTGCAATGGTGTGTTGTTGTGTGACATATGGGAGTGGATTTGATGGCTGTTGGTGAGGATGATTATGTGACTGAGGAGGATTGGTGTAAGGTGGCGGTTGGGTCCGTGTTTGGTTTTGAGCATTCTAATGAGGATTCGTATTGAGGTGGGATGGAATAGTGTATGTGATAGAGGGATGATAGAGGTACTTGGTAAGCAGATTATTATGTGTTTGTGTAGGGGTATGTACATGCTGTTGTGGGGGTTGTTGTTGTGGCTATTGTTGGTGAGGTGGGTGAGTTGAGATATGTTGTTTTTGGGGGGAGGCCACAAAAGGGCCATGCGGTGATTGTTGTGGCTGCGAGGTAGTCTGTACTACTTGATGTGATGGTTGTGTAGGAATGGTAGTGTGTTGCTCAGGGATCAAAATGTTTTATTGTGGGATAGTGATAGTGTGTTGCAGATGTTGTGGATGTGAGGATTGAGATGAGGCTACATCGGTAGCAATATGTTGTGGTGGTGCTTGGAGTGTGGTGGATTGGTGAGGATTAACTGGAGGTTGTTTAAATGCGGGAGGTGGAAAATTGGTAAGTATAGGTGTGCCCCAAGTATTAGGAAATGATGGCATGCCATAGGCATAGGGATAATTAGGATCTGGTGGTGGGATAGTAGATGTTGTGGTCAGAAGATGAGGATAATATTGGACTCAATGGATGATGATATTTCCAAATTCGGGGTGGTACCAATTGTCCATGGATGCACTCTCAGGGACATAGGAATTTCCAAGAACATTTTGTGAAGTTTGCGGATCAGCAAATGTTGGAAGGATATATGGTGAGGCATCAAAGTTTTATGGTGGTTTGACTCCCTTCATGAGTAGGGTAGCAAGGATCTTATCCCCACATTTTTTGAGGAGACGATCCATCATTTGGACATTGGTAGGATTACTGAGATATTCATCAATGGTAACTTTGAGTTTATTGACCATGTTCTCGTCACCGAGTGGTGTGATATTTTGGATATCAGTGTTTGATTGGGATGAGGCACCATTATGGGGATCGTGTGGATTGCTTGGAATTTTATTGAGATCTTGAGGGATAGTTGGATGGGAACCCTAGGTTTACTGGTTTGCCATTTGCTTCTTTTTTTTGTGAACGGGTTTGAATGGGCATGAACGTGCAAAACAACTAAATGATTTTGAGATGTAACTTCTAAAGGATGATCTAGGTGATGATTTGGATTAATTGATTCAGATTGGATTAATATTGTAGGATTGGATTGGATGTTGGATCGATTGATAGGATGATGGATCAATTGCTGATGTATCAATTAATTTGATGATTGGATAAGGATTGGATTTGATTAGATGATTAAATTTTGATCAGATGATGGGATTTTGATTGGATGATATCGGATTTAGATAGATTGGATTGGATTGTTTGGATCCATTGGATAATTTTTTTTTGGATTGGATGATGGATTAGGATTTTTTGATGGAAGGGATCCTAAAACCCAATTTGGAAATCACCCTAGGTGACTTAAAACGTTGGTTGATCGGATTAAATGGGCTAAACCAATGATCACAGCGCCAAATCCGCCTTGAGATGGAAGGGGATTGATTTGGACCAATGATGCCGACTTTCAACATAAATCCACCTTAGGATAGAAGTAGATTGATTAGGTTGAAGACAATGATTGATATGTAGGATAACGATCAAACTTAACGCCTTGGTCAATTTGGGAGATAACTCCTAAAACAAGGTTTAAGGGAATTTTTGTTGAAAGATGATGAAGAATGGAAAATAAAGATGTCTTGATAGTTTTTATATGATGGAGGGTGATGTTGAAGTGATCCTTTTGGAAAGTGAAAATTTTTAGGTCACACATGGTGAAATGGTGAAATGGGTTCCCCTAGTTGTGAAATGAGTAATGTGAGTGAGAAACGAAAGTTTAGAAAGGTTAAATGGAGGCTTGAAATGGTCAAACAAATGTTTAGAAGGGTTAAATAGATGTTTGGGATGGTTAAACGGTCGAACGGAGGCTTGAAATGGTCAAACAAAGACTTGAAATGGTTAAACAGGGAAAAACTATTTGTTCAGGAGGGCGTATGTGCCCCTTTGTAGTCAAAACAGTGAACCAAGAGGGAAAATCTACCCCTTTGCAATCAAAACAGAGAACCAAGAGGGAAAATCCACCCCTCTATAGTCAAATGTCAGAATAAAGTGTAAATAGAAGGGAAAATCTGCCCCTTTGCGGAAAATAGGGACTTGGTTTGGATGAGAATGACTATGGCAAAGAATTTGAAATGAAAATAATGAGGTTGACTTATCAAAAATTTACTAAATTCTCACAAAAAGACACTTTAGACAAGCACAATCCTATGATTAGTGTTAAGGGTATGGCCAAAAAGTCTTAATATTGGATATAAAAGGCTTCTAGGGAGTCCTCGATATACTCTCAGTATGTGAGGCCTAGACCGTGAAAACCAATGAGATATTGAAGGGCTCATACCAACTCTTCACATCTATCTAGGTATCACCCTAGCTTTGACGCTTCACCAAACACGACGTGATTGGATTGGGGTACAACTTTGGCTCTCCCCCCTTTTCATACCTCATTGGTACGTGTGGTTGGGATTGTCCCTTGGGGTGATGAAATCCCCAAGCAAGTCCCTCTAAAAAGAAGGCATTAACTATTTCCAACTACTCCCTAGGATCACACGAAGTGCAAGAGGGAAGTGAAAAAAAACTAGTTCCCCCTTGGGTAACACAAAATAAGACACACCAAACAATAAATTTTACTTGTCCCCTAATTAAGCTATGTGCCTAGAGGAAAACAACAAGGAAAACTTTTAAAATTTGAACAAACGGATGGCCCTACAAGCAAATGTTAATTGTTTTATCCTTCATTCCTTGTTGATTACGAAAGTATGCTGGAAAATATTAGCAATAAATCCAACTATACTCACAAACAAACAAGGTTAGGGGTTAGAACCTCAAAACATCAAAAAATTGAGACAAAACTATAGCTAAAATGCTCCGTTTTACCTTCCAAAGTGTGTTGTTTAGGGAAAATCCACTCCTCTACAGTCAAAATAGTGAACTAGGAGGGAAAATCTACCCCTCTGCAGTCAAAACAGAGAATGAGGAGGGAAAATCCACCCCTCTGCAGTCAAAACAGTGAATCAAGAGGGCAAATCCTCCCTTCTGCAGTCATAACAGTGAACCAGGAGGGCAAATCCACTCCTCTGCAGCCAGAACAGTGAACTAGGAGGACAAATCCACCCCTCTGCAGTCAGAACAGTGAACCAGGAGGGAAAATCCGCCCCTCTACATTCAGAATAGTGAACTAGGAGGACAAATCCGCCCCTCTGCAATCACAACAGTGAACCAAGAGGGAAAATTTGCCCCTCTCTAATAAAAATTTAGACAAACAAAAAACTAGGAGGGAAAGTCCGCCCCTCTGTAATGAAGAGTTAGACAAACAAAAAATCAGGAGGGAAAATCCGCTCCTCTGCTGTGAAAATTTAGACAAGCAGAAAACCAGGAGGGAAAATCCGCCCCTCTGCAGTGAAAAGTTAGACAAACAAAAAACTAGGAGGGAAAATCAACCCCTCTACAGTGAAAATTTAGACAAACAAAAAATCAGGAGGGAAAATCCGCCCCTTTGCAACTCGCTAGAGGGCAAGTCTGCCCTTCTGTAGGGCAAATCCGCCCCTCTATGACCTGGACCTTCAAACAAATCAACAACATCAAATGTAAAATAAAGGGACCTGTTTGTGGGTCCCACCGAGCGTGCCAAAAATGCGATCCCTAAATGTTTATCGTATTCTAAAGATACTAAATAACTATTAATGCGCTAAAGGAAGAATACAAAAGGTACACCTCAAGATTAGCCTAAGGAATGATAATGCAAAGAAATAATATAACAAATAAAACAAATGATTATACCTTCTTTGCTGTAAAAATCCCTTGGTTGGCCCTTGGTATTGTATGCTTTGTATGCTCCTTAGATGGAAAATGAGATTAAAGATGCAAGATGGGATGCAAGATGATTGAAAGTATGATAATGGTGGATCCAAGTGCTAATGGCTAAATGGCTTGCTTAAATGGCTAACATGATGCTTGCAAATTGAGTGAGAAATTTGGTAGCATAAGGGTGCAAAATGACTAAGTGTTGTGAAATAAGAGAAAAGAGGGGGGTATTTATAGAGCAATTTGAATTCTCTAGAGAATTCAATGGTTGAGATTAAACCAACAAGGCCAAGATGGAGGGCTATGGTGAGTTGATGACTCACAAGTCCTCACATCTTGACATGTGGAATGTGAGATGGCTTAGGATAGGATGATGTGGAAGTGAGGTGGAAGAAAGGTACATGATGTGGAGGAAGGACAAGTACTTTGTAGGTACCTTGGGGCATGAGAATATTTCTTCAAAAATGAACTTCTTGTCCCCAAATGAGAGTGAAAAAGACATTTAAGGAATTTTAGAATTCCTCAAAAATCTCCATGGAAAATTGGAAGGTGGTTGTAGAATTAAATGTGAATTAAAAATTCACATGCTTGAGAGAATCTAATGGATAAAAGAGGGTTTCCAAAAAGGTGGGGATTTGCCACATGTGAGTGATGTGACAAGTCTAAAGTTGTAGAAGTCTTTGGCACATGTGAAATGACAAGTCAAATTTTTTAGAACTTGCATGGGGATAAGGTAAGCCTTGGAAAGATAAAATGTGAATTAAAAATTCACATGGGGAAGAGAGAGACCTAGGGTAAATAAATGTGAATTAAAAATTCACATGGGAAAGAGGGTCAAGGCCAAGACAGACAAATGAAAAGGTTGACCAAAAAAGGCATGCTAAATGTGGCTAATGACTTTGATTATGGTTGTGCAAACTCTTGATTAAGATAATTAATGAAAGATTAAAAGAAAGTGGGAGATTATGGAGGATGTGACACTAATCTTGATTAAGTGGTGCACACCTAATCATGGATTAATTAATTTAATCTAGATTAATTAATTTAATCTAGATTAAAAGAAGATTATGGAGAATGTGACAAGGAGAGAGAAAATGAAGAATTAAAAATGATTTTAATAAAAAAAGGTCAAGTGACTAAATTAAATAAATTGCCATATTTATTTAATTTAGAGAAGAAAATGTGTAAGGTAAAGTATTTAATTATTCAGTTACATACTTTAGGAACCTTAGGCAGAAAATGAAATAATGATTAAATAAATTATTTAATTGTTATTAACAAAATAGACGAATAGAGTAGATGATTTTGACCATGTGGAAGAGGTCAAATTTAGATGTCTACACTTCCTATGCCTTAGGGATGATAAATTAAATCTATCTCATCATCAAATTATCTCTCTCTATGCTCATTTGGACATTGTATTTTTGTGTTAGCATTTTGTAATGTAAGAATGTAAGGTCATGTTAAATCTCATCCCTATGCAACCCATTGGGAGACATAATACATAGGTAAACAAATTTCTCAACACCCTTATTTCTCATATCATACTTATATGATTACACAAATAGGAGTTATCTCTATCTCTTCCACTGGTGAGAGTATCATCTCTTCTTATCTCATATTTAGGTCTATATGTTTTTTTAGTAGTTCTCACCATGATGTCAAAAAAGTCATCATAAGTATATTGGTACTTATTTGTTAAATATCTAAATGCAACACATCTACTAGAAGTACCTACTAATTTTGTATTTTGAGAATTTGGAATATGGGAATTATTAGTGTCCTCAAATTTCTTTATGGTATTTTACCTTCCTACATGAGAAAATAATTCCTCATGTCTTTGTTGGTTCTTAGGTTGCTTTCTTCTCTCCATCTTCAAATATTTAGATCTGATTTTTGGTTTTGGGTTTGATTGAAACAAATCCACCACTATCCATCTAGAAGAGACCAATTTTTATTCTAGTATATGGAAATTTTATAACAAAAAGCAAGAAATATCTCCCCTTAATTTAGTTTCTATGTAAGTTGATTGACCATCAACTCACAATGTGACAAACTTGATGGCTACAAAGAACTTTAGGTTGTAGGGCCTTCCAAATGATTCTAGATTTAAACTCTCTTTGAAAATGTTGTCATTTTATGGGGTCTTGAAATCAATACTAAGATTTCTAGAGGGATCAATCCACTCCAATGCAAGGGATACATCATTCTTGAAGATGGATATACTAGCTCATAATGTGGATATACTAGCTCATCAACAAAGAATGAGTGATAACAAGCTAATTGTTGAGACTGTTTAAATTCTTCTTCAATTTGGGATCAACTAGATCCAAGATGGTGTTTCTAGAAGTAACCTTTAACAAGATTGAATCACAATTGAAGATATATAACATATATAAACCACACAAATATCCAGATGTATGCTTTGACCTATCACTAGATTAAAGACTAACCAATGACTATAATCTCTATTAAGCTAATATATAAATATAAGACATGATTATTCAAGATGAAAACTATTAAGGGTCATTGCAGATTTTTTCTTGGGTATATATCACTAAATCATGGAATGCATAAAATACTACATCCTAATTCTAAACCATTGGTTAAATAAATTTTTCATTTTAAATGTATGGAGGGTCAAACACTTCTAAGACTAGTGTCGTATAGTGGGTTAGATGATCCCAACAAACCAAAATAAAAAATCATATAAATGACAAAAGAGATATGATGTCAACAACTAAAAATGTTTAAAAATATCTCTCCAAATTCTAAAAATCCACATGTAATAAGGAAAACAAATTTACAAATGAAAATATACGATGTTGTGACACTTTCCAAATTCTTATTACATTCACACCAACAAATGTGATAAGAGAAAACCCCAAGCTAGGAATAATATATCACACTTCTTTACTTGAAATTCTTCCTAAAGATTCACAATTGGCCAAGGATACATTTTGTTACAAATATCTTCTACACAATACCCACCTCTTCTTAATTTGCAATATGATCTATTTTAATGGAAACTAAATGTGCAAGGATTAAAACCCTAGATCTTCCTTGAAATTGTAGTTATGTAAAATTAAAAAATGATCAACCTTTGTTTTGGAAGAAAAATTAGTATATATAGCACTTTTTTGGGTCACTAAATCCTTATGGAAATTGAACGAGAATTGGATATCATCAATGTTGCATATGGAACAAGTTAAAATCCCATGAAATATAATAAAATGACATCTTGGAATTTATAAGAAAATCATTCATGTTAGAAATACAACCACCACATTTGTAATGGCATGGAATTCTTCATTCTTCATTTGAAGTTGCATGTGAATCCACGCTCTTGAGATGGATAACTATATTTGGATCAAAAAATACCTTTAGAATAGTTATGCTATCAAATTTGGTCATTAACAATGATTGGTGTCATGCAAGGAGATGGGTGGGAGTAAAAAAATAGTTCAAAATGATTTTTTTAAAATTTCAAGGATTTGGGTTGAAGATATCTCATAACATATACCATGGTTAGGGATTTGGGATCAAGAGTACATCATACCTCATGTCTAAAGAACAAAAATAGAGGTATATCCATATCATTGAATCTAAAAGGATACATGAAAGAAATTATCAAGAATTGGGGATCTAGGATACCAAGGAATTCCTCCCATAAGACATGAAATAAGGATAGGTCCAAACTTGTGAGTTTGAAAAGGTGAACAATGTGAAACATTAGGGATTGGGAGTTAGGAATACCTCCTACAAGGTAATCAAATAAGGATAAGTCTTAATATGCAATCTTGTTGAGATAACATGTGAAAAATGTTTAAGATTGGGGATACCTCATAACTCATGCTAGAAGTAACACTTTAGTGACATCCCCTCGTCTTTGATTCTAATAATATATAGAATAAATTATTGGAAGTTAGGGGTTAGGGATACTAGGAATTGATGCCACGAGGTATGTGAGTAAAGGGATGACCAAAATTTGACTCTAAAAGGTAATTTAGTATAAAGGATCAAAAGGGTCAAGGGTCAAATGAAAAAAATGATGCTAAGATAAAGTTTGACACTCAAACAAATGCAAGAAAAAGTAGGGGTTAGGGAAAAGGTATGCTTAGATGAGAAACTCCAACATGGAAGTTAGGAAGGGAAACTCTGAAAATCTAGCATTCAACATAGTATTTGTGTAAGGCCCAACCTTATGTATGACTATCACAACTTATTGATGTATTCAATATTGCTAGTTAGCCAAATAAATTGATGAATTATGGGTAAGTGCAAGAAGTTGGGCCCACTTTTTAGCCAAAAATTGGAAGTGTTTTTTTTTTAAATAAAATTTTGTCATAGTTGGACTAAAAATTTGAAGCACTTACACATAGAATCTTTAAAAAGTCCAATAATATGAAATGTAGGATTTTGAGTCTATTTTCAAATATACAATTTATTCTAGTACCTAGATGATTTAGATTAATTTAATATAGGCTCGCACACAATATTTTTTAAAAGTCACTTTTTTAGGACCATACCATGCATGTGTCTGAAAAGCATAATTTGACCTAAATAAAAGTATTTTTCTAATTCATTTTGGGAAGATATGTGTATTATACTGAAGATTAATGAGGATATTTTTTAATAATTTTTCCAAATATTTTTTTAATAGTTTTTTGTTGGCCCTAATTGTTATTTTTGAAAACCCTTCATGTTCGGAAGCATAATTTGATCTAAACTAATCATTTAAAAAAATATTCTTCAAATAATTTTGTATAGATTGATGCCATGTAGATTTTTTAAACAAAACTTCAAAAACTAAAAGTTATAAAAAAATACGAACAACTGAGATTTCAAGTTTATGGATCAATTTCCTTAGAAATTAATTAAAAAATATAAAAGAAAATCCAATCATAAAAAAATTATAAATTTGATAACTAGACATCGTCATCTATAATGGGTTTTAATTCTATAAAAAAATTATGAAAAAAAATCATCAGCCATATTGCCAAAGTCAATTTTTTCTCTTGGTATTGACATGACCTTGTACTTGCACGTCCAAGGCTAAGGATCAGATTACCATGTCTTTCTCAAGCCTAAAATCAAACCTAAAAGTTAGGCTAGCATTTCAAATTTCTCAAAACAAGTACCTACTTTAAAATAGGTACCTATTCTAAAAAAGACAAGCATGCACCTATTTTACAGCAGGCACCCATTTTAAAATGAGCACCCGTTCCAAAAATAGAATAGATACTTGTTTTAAAATGGACACCCATTTCATATATATTTGTTATCTTTCATTTTAAGTAAAATATACTATTGGCCACATCTCTACAACTTTATATTTTATGTGTATGGCCCAACATCGACAAATTTTGTATTTTTTATTTATAGGTGTCTTGCACAATCTCTTGGCATGCTATATTATATTCAATTTTCAAAAGGATTCAATCAAAGAGCTATTTTGAAATGAAATTGAGTACATGAGCTATTTGAAAATATGAATCAAGTAAGAGTGTTTTTATTATCCACTTCTACTTGTACTTCATAATACATTAAATAAGTACCCACATCTATTTGTACCTCAAAAATTTCAAAGAGGTATCAATTTAAAAATAGATTAAATATCATTTGTTGTTTTTATCAATAGGGTTTGGTAATCATGGGATCAAATTGATGTCAAAAAATAAAACAAAGGAGGCTCTTGACACCTAAACATTTTGAAGCAAATAAAGAGGAGTCAAAATGAAAAAGAGATAAAAAGAAAAAATATTTAAGAAATGAAGAATATTGAAGCATCTAATTCATTGAATATTGAAAAAAAGAACATTCAAGAGACCATCAATGATGGGGTGAATGAAGATGATGCAAATGTGGAAATGGTGATTGTGAAAGAGTTCAACAATATTGAAAATGTGACTATAGAAAAAAATATAGGTATGTCTTCAAACCCACATTTTTATGATATTGATATTAGTTATTTTAAAAAGTTAGATATTTCAATAGTGAAATTGATTTTACTACTAAAAAATGAAAACATAAAATGAGAATGAAAACCCTTGTATGAGTGAAAAAATGATTTTTTTTAATTGAAAGAAATATCAAGTGGATAATTTTCCTAGTAAGATTTCTTGGAAAAATGAGAACCCATACAAATAGATTATATAAATAGTTTTTTCCTAGAAAAAGTCTAGGATTTCAATGTCAACTCATGATGAAATTGATAATACAAAAAATAGTAAAAAATTTGGCATTTTTTTAAACCTAAAAAGAAAGATGAATCAATGAAACAAGTTATGTGTACTGTTTCTAATGTTATTGATTTTATTTGAAAAAAGAGTCTATGCTGAATAGGAAAACTGAGAGGGGGTTGAATAAGTTGTCACATAATTAAACCTTTAATTTAATCACCGAAACCAAATTTGAATACCGCTTAAATGATTAATCATCAGATGTTAATGCAGAAACATAAATCCAACACATAAACACAATAACACTAGATTTACATGGAAAACCCAATAAGGGAAAAACCATGGTGAGGATTAACTCACACCATAGAGAATATTAAAATGAATTAAAAAAGGCTCACTACTTGAAACAAGGCTCACTGCCTGAAATAAGGTCTCACTATTCAGAACAAGGACTCACTTTCCAGAACAAGGACTCATTGTCCAACATGGCTACAACTCGGAGGGCTCATTGCCAGAATGATACAAAGAAGACAAAGAAGACTTGTTATAGAGAGAATACAATCCCAATGCAATAAAGGATTCCACCACAATTATTTTCACACATGCATGAATGATAGAGTTCACCTTCTACTCACTGCATCCAGAAACTCAACATTTAGCTTCACATTGATCTACAACAAACTCAACACACACACTCACTAAATAGAATCAATGTCGTATAAAACTAAACTTTCTCTTTTCTCTTATTGCTCTTCTTCTTCTCTCTTGCCTCTTTACTTCACCATTAGCTCATCTTGCATTTATACCATCTTCAACTTTGAAACATATCCAAATTTAGCTATCCAAATTCAAAATCAAATTAGGTCAGCGCCAAAACATCCTAGGGTGGAATTAGAATGAGGGTGAACCAAACACATGCTTCAAGGGACCCAAAAAGATCCAACACTCTTCATCATCCTTGAAAGTAGTATTTCACACAAGGTCAACCAAACCAGTGCAAGACACATAAAACCATTAAGCACAAATCTTCCAAATATCAAAACTATCTTCAATAGAACCAAGGAAACACAAATCTAGAATCATAAGTCATAAGACTTCATCAAAGAGAAATTCAGACCAACAACATTTCTCCCAGACCTCAACCAGAAACACATAAAACCATAGTTCACAACTAGTGAGCATAATTTGCACTGTACAATGAATTAGCAACCAAAAATTTGGATACAACATCTACTAACAACCATGAACAACATATCTGAATCGCACAACCACATGAGAAAATTTGGACCAAAACCCGGAGCAACCATTGAACACTTGCAACATATCTTTATTATAATTTTCTCAATATCCTTGACATATACAACCAACACTAACTAGTAGATAACCAGTTGACCGGTTGACATCAATGACAACACCTACAAACTTTCCACAACACTTTCATTCTTGCAACAATCTCCCCCTTTCTCATTCGTGGAAACACATGATGTGAACAACCATCAAAGACAACATACTAGTTCTAAAATCATTGTTTTTTTTTTCTCCCCCTTAGAAGGTAATCTCTTATATACTTCTTCTCATTCTCTTTTCACATACTTCTTCTCTCCCCATTTGAAATCAATGGCAAAGGAAAAATTGATCTCTCCTTTGACATGACAAACAAAATACACATAATGGAAACACTTGATACTATCTTCTCCCCTTGAGAGGTAGCCACCAAAACATTAGTCTAGAAGAAAGATAGATCCATAGATCCACTAGACTGATGCATCTCCATGTGCATCTAGTTCAAGAAAGAAGGGGAAATAACCCCTAACATCTCCCAAAGATACTCAAAATTATCTTTAGGAAGAGCCTTCATGAAAATATCAGCAATCTGATCCTTCATCAAAACATACTCAAGCTTTACTTCATTCTCCATGAATTTCTCTCTCAATAAATGATATCTGATAGATATATGCTTCATCCTCGAGTGCATCACAAGATTCTTAGAAATGTTAATTGCACATATTATCACATAAAATAGAAATGGGATCATCATATAGCACTGTGATATCTTTCAATGTTTGTTTCACCCATAGAACTTATGTACATGAAGATGCAACAACGATATACTCAGCTTCAAAAGTAGACAAGGATATTGAATCTTGCTTTTTATTCAATCATGCCACCAATCTACATCCAAGAAAGAATGCACAACCACTTGTACTCTTTTTGTCATCTACACATCCATCCCAATTTGCATCTATATAGGCACTAAGTGTAAAGTTATTATCTTTAGGATACCACAATCCATAATCTAGAGTTCCATTCAAATATTTGAATATTCTTTTAACATCAACAACATGTGTATCCTTAGGATCTTCTTGAAATCTAGCTACAAGACAGACATCATGCATGATATCCGGTCTAGTAGTATTCAAATATAATAGTCCACCAATCATAGATCTATACTTGCTCTGATCAACCTTAGGTGAATTATCATCTTTACCCAATTTGCAACTAGTCACCATAGGAGTACTTACCAGTTTGGAACCATCCATCCAAAAATTCTTCAACATCTCTCTCACATACTTAGACTGAGAAATGAAAAATCCTTTCTTTGTTTGATTAATCTGTAGCCCAAGGAAGAAATTCATCTCTCCAAAAATAGACATTTCAAATTATTTTTTCATCTCTTCTGCAAACATCTTGCACATATTTTCATTTCCTTCAAAGATAATATCATCAACATACATAACTACAATCAAGATTTTGTCATTTTCAATCTTAAAGTACAAATTACTATCTATTGTACCTTTGTCAAATCCTTGTTGAATCAAATACTTATCTAACATTGCATACCAAGATATAGGAGCTTGCTTCAACCTATATAAAGCTTTCTTCAACCTACACACTATACCTGGTTTATCTGTCAACTAAAATCCTTCTAGTTGTTTCATACAGACTTCTTCTTCTAGATCACCATTCAAAAATGTTGACTTGGCATCCATCTGATAGACCTTAAATTCTTTATAAGTAGAAAGTGCCAAGAAAATCCTTATAGCTTCCATTTTTTCTACTGAAGCAAAGGTTTCCTGAAAATCTATGCCTTCTAATTGTGAGTAACCTTTACACACAAGCCTCACTTTTTTTCTAACAACTTCTCCATTCTCATTCAACTTATTTAAGAATACCCTTTTTGATCCAATGATGTTTTTGTCTACCGGTCTTGTGACCAATTCCCAAGTTTGATTCTTCTCAATCTACAAAAGTTCTTCTTTAATTGATTCCTTCCAATGTTCATCTTTACAAGCTTCACTTACTATCTTCGATTCTATCTAAGAAAATAAACACAAATTCACTTCAGCAACAACTTTGCTTCTAGTTAACACACCTTTTGTCTTATCTCCAATAATCTATCTTTTTTAATGATTCTTCTATACATATCTAGGCGTCCTAGGGGACATCACCAGAGCATCTTCTTCTCTTTCATTTTGTTCATCCTGCTTCTCTTTCTCATATTTTTCCTATTCTTCTACAATTTATTCTATTCTTGCACAATCATGTTCATTAGATACATATCCATCAATGTCAAAATTCTTCATTGTCTCATCAACTTTCATATTCGAGCTCTCCAAAATCTTTCTCAATCTTTTATTGAAACATCTGTATGCCTTGCTTTTAGTAGAATATCCAAGAAAAATTCCTTCATCACTTCTTGCATCAAACTTTCCTAAAGTCTCTTCATCTCTTTTGATATAGCATTTGCTTCTGAATACCTTGAAATATTTAATAGTAGGAATTATTCCATTCCATAACTCACAAGGAGTCTTTGTACCATTTTCTCTTGCTTGAAATCGATTGATACATAAACAACAGTATGAATAGCTTCTTTCTAGTAAAATTTCAATAAACCAACCTCAGTAATCATTGACCTAGTAGCTTCTTGAACTGTTCTATTTTTCCTTTCAACAACTCTATTCTGCTGAGGAGTTCTTGGAGCAGATAATTATCTCTTTATTCCATGCACTTCACAAAACATATTAAACTCATGGGAGGTGAATTCTCCACCTGTGTCAAATATTGAGCATTTTATCTTCAAATTCACTTCATTTTCAACCATTGCTTTGAATGCCTTGAATCTATCTAATGCATCTGATTTCTCTCTAAGAAATGTAACCCATGTATATTTAGAATAATCATCAATTTAAATCATAAAATACCTTTCACCAAGTAGACTTCTCACTCTTGTAGGATCATAGAGATTTTTATGAACTAAATCCAATAGTCTGGTAGTAGAATGTTCCTTTGATCTATAATGATTTCTTGCTTGCTTTCCAAACTAACAATTCTTGCAAATAGCATTAATAGGCTTTGTAATTCTTGGTAAATCTCTCATGGCCTGAAAACTACTAATCCTTGCCAAGTTATCAAAATTCATGTGACACATTCTCCTATGCCATAACCAACTGTCATTTATCTGAGTCATAAAGAATCATCCATCAACACCCTTAAGTTGATAGATATTCCCTTCAGATTTCTTTCTTGTAGCAATCAATGCTTTAGATCCTTTCTAGATCTTACATCTCTCATCCTTAAACACAAGATCATATCCTTTTCTACACATCTGACCAATTCTCAATAGATTATGTCTTAAACCCTTAACATAGTAAACATCGCCAGTATGATGTTTTCCATTAAAACTTACTGAACCTATCCCACATATTTTAGCACCAATATCATCTCCAAGCATAACCAATCCTCCATAATATTTATCAAGCTTAACAAGCTTACTTTTATTAGCAATCATGTGATGTGAACAACCACTATAAACTACCCAATAATTTTTCTCTTTTTTAGCATGTACGGAAAATATAACCATACCTTCTTTTTTCTCCTTCTCCAGAGGGCTTTCCATTACTTATTTTTTAGAATTAGCAGAAGTAGGTTCATCTTTAATCACCAAGAACAAGAATTCATTGTCATTTGGATCTTCATATTTTTAATCCTCATCAGATATACTAGCATTCTCATTCACACAGTAAGCTCTATTAATCTTCTTTCATTTCTTTTCCTTCTCATATCTTTGTTTATTTCTTTTAGCTCTTTCCAGACATTTTGCAGCATACTGACCTATTTCTCCATAACTAAATAATTTAAAGGGAAACTTACCTTCATACTTACCAAAACATTTCCTCATTCTTCTTACAAAGTTAGCTTCAAATTTCATCAAATTTATCTTCATCCAGATCTTCAAATTTTGTAGCTTTAAAGGCAATCTTTGATTTGCTTCCATTCCTTAGACTTGACTTCCTCATCTCATAAGATGTTAAAAATCCTAATAGTAGATCCTTAGAACAAGTCTTATAATCTATAGTTTGCTTAATATCACTCACCTACTCACTGTAAGCATTAGGAAGAGTTCTGAGAATTTTCTTTACAATCCTTGTTTCATCAATAGTAGCACCAAGTCCTCACAAACCGACCATTATCTCATCCAATCTTTGTACACAAGCTTTAAGATTTTCATCTTTGGACATATGAAGAAGATCAAACTGTGTCTCCAAGTTTTGTAGTTTCGCCTCTTCAACTCTTTCATCACCATCACGTGCTCTTTCTAAAGCATCCCAGACTTCCTTAGCCATCTTCAAATTTTGAACCTTGATTAACTTTAAATGTACCAGACTATTCTTCAAAATGTATTTTGCCTTATTGTTCGCTTCATGTGCTTTAATTTCTTCAGGTGTACTTGGACCATTAGCAGGAGGAATGTAAGAATTTTTGTAAGCTTTCTCCACATCATATCCACAATACTCCAGATTTTCTTCCATCAATAATTTCTAGATACCATAATTAGTTCCATCGAACCTCAAATAATCATAAACCATCTTGCTAGCCATCCTGAACCTTCCTCAAGCAGTTAAGCTCTTCACCAAGGAACCAAGCTCTAATACCAATTGTTGAATAGGACAACTGAGAGGGGGGTGAATCAGTTGTCACAAAATTAAACCTTTAATTTAATCACCAAAACCAATTCTAAATACTACTTGAATGATTAATCATCAAATGTCAATGCAAAAACATAAATCCAACACATAAACATAATAACACCAAATTTACATGGAAAACCCAATAAGGGAAAAACCATGATGAGGATTAAATCACACTATAGAGAATATCAAAACTAATTATAAAAGGCTCACTACCTGAAACAAGGCTCACTACCTGAAGTAAGGACTCACTATCTAGAACAAGGACTCATTGTCCAATAGGGCTACAAGCCAGAGGGCTCACTGCCACAAAGATACAAAGAAGAAAAAGAAGACTTGTTACAGAGAGACTACAATCCTAATGCAACAAAGGATTCCACCACAATTATTTACACACATGCATGAATGATAGATTTCGCCTTCTACTCACTGCATCCAAAAACTCAACATTTAGCTTCACATTGATCTACAACACACTCAACACACACACTCACTAATTAGAATCAATGCCGCATAAAACTACACTTTCTCTTTTCTCTTATCACTCTTCTTCTTTGCTCTTTCCTCTTTACTTCACCATTAACTTATCTTGCATTTATACCACCTTCAACTTTGAAACATATCCAAAGTGGGCCACCCAAATTCAAAATCAAATTAGGTCAGTGCCAAAACATCCTAGGGTGGAATTAGAATGAGGGTGAACCAAACACATGCTTCAAGGGACCCAAAAATATCCAACACTCTTCATCATCCTCGAAATTAGTATTTCACACAAGTTCGACCAAACCAGTGCAAGACACATAGAACTATTAAGCACAAATCTTCCAAATATCGAAACTATCTTCAATAGAACTAGGGCAAATCTTCCAAATATCGAAACTATCTTCAATAGAACTAGGGCAAAACAACTCTAGAATCGTAATTCATAAGACTTCATCAAAGAGAAATTCAGACCAACAACATTTCTCCCAAACCTCAACCAGAAACACATAAAACCATAGTTCACAATTAGTGAGCACAATTTGCATTGTACAACGAATCAACAACCAAAAATTTGGATACATCTACTAACAACCATGAAAAACATATTTGAACCGCACAACCACATGAGAAAATTTGGACCAAATCCCGAAGCAACCACTGAACACTTACAACATATCTTTATTATAATTTTCTCAACATCCTCGACATATACAACCAACAACAACTAGTAGATAACCAGTTGACTGGTTGACATCAATGACAACACCTGCAAACTTTCCACAACACTTTCATTCTTACAACAGTCTATCTAAAGATGGGAATGAAACATGATGAGATATAAAAAATTATTTAGTTAATAAATCAGTTTTGAATAAAATAATGATAATTAAGAATAGTGAATCTATAAGTATAAAGCTTAAAAATTTGAGAATATCGTAAAATTTAGAGACACACATACAATTGTCAATCAGTGTAATGCAAAAATATCTATGAGATCAAGTGAGAGCTCTACAATTCGATGATTATTTTTATCACCACACTGAGGTTGAAGCTCCTTACATCAACATCAAATCTATGATGGATAGGGGTTTTTCTAAGTTATGGGTTGAGGGGGACTCCCTTAACATTGTTAAATTTTTTGCTTGAAAATTAGAAGCCAAGCTGGATAGTTGAGCAACTTATTGTTGATTCCATCATGATGCTGAGATATTTTGATGAGACCCATGTCACTCATACCTATAGAGAAGGTAATTCCCTTGCTGATTGTTTTGCTAACGAGGGTGTTAGTCTTAATAATTTCAAGGCATGGGAAGATTACTCTTCCCTTCCTAAGAAGGCTTAGATTTCATTACAATATGATAGGTAGATTTGGGCTTGTGAATTGGGGTGATTGAGTAATTATCACTCTCTTGATTACCACACATTTTATGGGTTATGTTTTGCATGTTCTTGTGCTTAATTGTATTCTTGCAAGTGTGGTTCGACTCTACTATTGGTTAATGCTAGAAATCGAAATGGGTGGTAATAGGAGTAGTATTGAACCCCTATCCTACAAGAGGTGGAAAAACAAGCACAAAATTTAGAGGATTCTAAGGCATGGGTATATCACACCCTATTTGGAAAGGCTTCATGGCCATGACCCCAAATCGTCTGTAGAGTTTGTTCACTACTAGTACAATAGATGTTTGAAGGTGAAGGGTGTGGATTTCATCATCAATGAAGGCTTTATTGCTTTCATTACTGGGATGCCGACGAATGGACACAAATTTATAAAGAGAGGAGGATTAATGGAGATGCTATGGACCAGTTATTCAAGGATAATGAAACAACTAAATTGATGAAGCTTCCCTCGTGGGATCATGAATGGGTTTTCCTTAAGTGAATCTGGGCTGATGTGGTAGAAATTTTAATGCGGTATGTTATTCTTGATGGTCAACTTACTACTATTCTAGGGCATCATTTTAATTTTCTAAACCATTTCAGACATGGGTTGCATGTGTCTTTTCTGTTTTTTCTTCTTTCTTCCCTAAAAGTCTCTTTTTATGCCCACTTAAAGAATCGTAGGTCCCCTATTCTACATGAAGACCTCATTTTGCTCATCATGGAGCATGTGAGAGCGCATACCCTGGATAAGTCTGTTAAGGGGAAAGAAAAGGCCATTAGTGAGGACTCTTTTTCATCTGGTTCAGAGATGAGTGTTGATGGTGATGAAGAATGGAGAGTGGAAGAGGATAATACTATGGGAGTTTCCTCATCCCCCGTGGATTCCCCTTATAAGAAAATAAAAAAGGGGAATTTAAAGAAGAAGGGACCTGCCGAGAATCTTGTTATGTAGAAGTTAGATTCTTGTGAGTCCCTGTTTGGTGGGGAAGATACTAAATAGAGTTCGGGTGGGTCTCACCGCCGCCCCTCCAAGAAGAATGTTGAACTTCATGGCTAGGGTCCTGTTGCATCTGGTAGAGATGAGGAGGAGTAGTTCATTTAGGAAAGGGACAATTTGGATGAGGTGCTTCCTCGGAGGCCTTCCAGAAGGCTTACTAAAATGCAAAGACCAGTGTCTAAAGGTGGTGCAAAGGGTAAGAATGTGGTTCTGAAATAGGTAAAGGTTGTGGTTGATAATGCTATTGATATTGAGGATTTCACTATTTGGAAAACCTCCCGACTTGTGGATGGTTTTGGGGATTTCGGTAGTGAGGAGGCCTTGGGTGAGAGGGTTGTGCAAGAGGATGAGGGTGTGAACCCAGACCTTGGCAAGTCAAAGCCTTTAAATGTTAATCCTTTAGCTGAGGATTTTTCTTATTGTAATGATGATAATACTACCATTTTTGAGATATTGGATATGGCTCGGTGTGGTGCTACTTGCACCTTTAAAATTTCTAAATGGTTGTTGTAGGTTTTCAAGAAGGTCAACTTTAAAATCAGGGGCTTGAAGAAGAACATGTCTAAATAGCTGAAGGGATCTTCATTGGACCTACTTATTGAGAGGTTGGTGGATTTGGAATGCTTGTTTTTTGATTTTAAAGCCTAGTGTGAAAGCCACCTTGGTGAAATGGAGGAAAAGATCAAGGAAATGAATGAGGACATCAAGAAGCTTTTGCAGGTTAGCCATAGTTTACTAAAGAGCAATACATAGTCTCTCAAGGTTATATTTGTCAATATTAGTCAACTTTGGGAGGAACAAATATGCTTGAGAAGGATCTGACCTCCAAGTGAAAAGGGAAGAAGACTGTCAAAGAGGAGGCTAAAGGCCTAAGCACTAGAACAAGGAGGAGACATAGGAAGAAATTTGAAGAAGAAAAGAAAGATTTGATGGACATGGTTAACCTGCACTACAATCAAGAGATTGAGGTGGCTAATACCTTGAAGAATATGAAGTGATTTATGTGTCTTTGTGCTATTTTTTTTTTTTCTACTTTCCTACTATTGGGTCGTTGTTTTTTGTCTATTTTTTGATTGTTGGTTGTTGCTTAAGCTTTAATGTGTTTATCTTTCTTAGCAACGTTTTGATGTAATGTGATGTAAAGGGTTTTGGGTCCCTTCAAAACTTGTTTTTCCCATATAATCAAAACATGAAACAACAATTGAAGACAATTTGCATCAGATGACTATGATTGTGTTTGAAACCTTGTACAGTAAGGTACTTTAATTCAATATTTTTTAATATATAATTATATATGTATGCATGCATTTATGTGAATTATATGTAACATTGTATTGAATTAAATTAAAAAAATTGCAAGACATGTGTATGTTGTTGTTGCACTTGAGGGCAATGAAGAGGAAACATAGTATTGGTTAGCTCAATGTATTGAGACAAAACGCAAGTTGTTGCATCCTTGAGTAGATGATGATAACTATGAGTATCCAATAGGTTATGTGGTTTTTGTTGGAACCTGGCTACATAAATATCTAATAAGAAAGAATGGTTTGCATGCATTTGAAGATTATCAAAGACATACAAAAATTATACACTACTCACATTTGGTTGTGAAAAAAATATAAAACTATTCAAATATCAAGGGATACCTATTAATAAAGAGTTATTGACACTTTATATGGAAGAACATGAGACATTTATTACAAAAAAGAGAGGATGTAGATGGTACAATGGAATAAATTTATAGGTATGTATATAGTTGTATATATTTAATGATAGTTAATAAATAGTTAATTGATTTTTTTTCATTCTCTATTTTTTTTATAAATGATTGCATGTCCCCTTAATTCATCCTCTTATCTCCCCTTAATCCATCTTATAATTATAGAACTAATTTTCTCACATGACACATACTTTATGTCAAGGCTCATGTATCTACCCTTAATCCATCCTCTTACATCCCCTCAAGTCATCCTCTTAGCTCCCCTTAAGCCATAATATTACATGTCCCATTAAGTCATCCTCTTAGCTCCCCCTAAGCAATCCTCTTACCTCCCCTTAAGTCATCTCCTAATTATAGCTAATTTTCTCACATAACTTAGAGTCAAGGTTCATGTATCTCCCCTTAAGCTATCCTCTTGCGTCACCTTAAGTAATCTCATAATTATAGTTAATATTTTTATTTTTAGGTCTCCCACAACTAAAACATTGGTTACCACTTCTTGTGCATTCAACTTGTGAAAAAATAGTAGAGATTTTTTCCTATGATAAGCATCACTTGAATGCAAGGAATTTCTAAGATCTAATTTTCTAACTTTATTTGTTGTAATTTTCTTGCATGACTTGGAGTTACGACTCATGTATATATAGCTAATTTACTCACATTTATTATTTTTTTCTCATTTTTTTGTAGGTCTCCTACAAGTATATCCAGCATGATTGTCACTACAAGTTTTCATCACACAAATGTTAGATCAAGTTTTTTTTCTTGAACTAAAAGTGGACCCATTAGCTAATTTTATATGCTCATATGTTTCATCATGTTATGGTTGTATTGCATCAATATTTTTTGTCTTCAATATATTCTTTCATTCCTATTTTACCTTCTATATTATTCCTTTTTATCTTACTTTGTGTCTTCAATATATGTTTTGTGCCTAATATTATTTGGATATTAATAATTGTTTCACATTCTATATTAAATACCTTTTTTTTCTTATTTTATGTCTTCAATATGTTTGTGCCTAATATTATTTCATTCTTATTTAATGCCTTTTATCCTATTTCATAAATATGAATGCATGCACCAGGTCATCCTTAGGGATTCTTTTGTAGAAGACATGTACACAAGAAAATATAACATAGATAAGTCCTAAGAAGTACACGAGTGACCAATAAGTTATTTTAAATCATGATGAGATATCTAAGGACTTGTGAAGCCATGTCATGCCATAGAGATAATTACTAGTTTCTCAAATGATATACATATATTTCATAACTAGAGCTTCTAGGTGGATATGGTTTATGTGTTTCAATATTATCACTCTCATTAGGGTGCCTAGAGAGATAGAGTACATGACACAATCTACAAAAAATATTATATAGTGGATCCTCCCTATGTTAATTTATTTTATATGGTTTGGAGAGGTATAGTAGATTATTTTATGTTCTTATTTCACCTTCTATATTATGCCTAAATTGGTTTCAGGTGTAATTATTTAATAACCTTTAATAAATTATTTAATGAACTTAAATGAATTTTCGTGTATTTATAATTCATAGTAATCACCGACTCTAGAATTATTTTACTTCATTCTAATAAAATATGGATTATTTTATGTTCTTATTTCACCTTCTCTATTATGCCTAAATTGGTTTTAGGTGTAATTATTTAATGAACTTAAAAAAAAAATTATTCAATATGTAAAATTATTTTAATAACTTAAATAAATTTGGGATGTATCTCTAATTCATAGTAACATAGTACAATTGATTAAATAAATTATATCATATGCAATTTTATTTAATAAACTTAAATGATACCATAGATATATATTCTAGACATGTCTTGATAATCACTAACTCTAGAACTAGCTTATTGAACATTCTAATCAAATTATTGTCTCATTCCATGATTGTTCCTTTTCAACATATAATATTTAATTATGAAATTTATATTTAATAATTCCTACCGAAAAACATATCAATTGAAACCTACTAAGAGAAGTTCAATAAAGAATAAACATACTAGAACATATTGAAATGTACAAGCATAGTCAATATATATGCTTATATTTAATTGATAGTTAATGTATAGTTAATTGATTTACTATCATTTCATAAATCTTTTATAAGTGATTGCATGTCCCCCCCTTAAACCACCATCTTACGTCCCCTTAAGCCATACTCTTACCTCCCCTTAAGCCATCTCCTAATTATAGTCAATTTTCTCACACAAATTATAGTTAGGGCTCATATATCTCCCCTTAATCCATCCTCTTATGCCATTAAGATATTTGTTCATTCTTATTTCACCTTCTATATTATTCCTTTTATATTTTATTTTTTGTCTTCAGCATATTTTGTTTCTTTAATCTTATTTTGTGTCTTCAATATATATTCTTCCATTGTTATTTCACCTTTTATATTACATCTTATCAACCTAGATGATTGATCCATAATTGTTGTATCCTTTATGCTGTTAAAATTTGATCATAATGCAATCTTAAAGATCTTTATTCAAGGATAGATTATAATTTTTCCTTGAGAGTGAATGATGATGAGAACAAGTGTGAGATCATTCATAGTAGATTTTTGTGAGGTGTCAAGCACTAAGAATCAATATATATATATATGTGTGTGTGTGTGTGTGTATAATTTTATGAGTCATTTAATGTAAGCCCTAATATTAAATATCTATTTTAGATATTTAATGATAGTGGTTGAATATAATTAATATCCTAATAATAGAGTTCTCATAGCATTGGTAGATAGGCCCCGCTAAAATACTTATAGCATTATATATATATATATATATGAGTCATTTATGTAAGCCCTAATACTAAATATCCATTTTAGATATTTAATGATAGTGGTTGAATATAATTAATATCCTATTAATAGAGTTGCATAGCATTGGTAGATAGGCTCCATTATAATAGTTATAACATGTGGATTAATATGGTTTTCCTTTCAACATAGCATTATTTATTATATGTCTTCCAAAGCCCTTATTCATAAAATTCTTCAATATTATAAGTAATTGGTTTGATAATATATTTTTTCTTTAGTCTCTATCCTATAGACTGATTCAAAATTCCTTCCCAATGATTCTTCTTAGAATTAGAGATCTATCTTAAATAAATTAGTTTCTAATATTGTCACTAACATGAGGTAGTAAAAATGTTTTCACTTCTCATTCTAATAGGATCTGATAGGCCATTTGTTACCCTCTAATGGGAGGATCAATCACCTTAAAAATTGATCAACTTACCCTCTAAATTTTTTATCCAAATATTGGAAAATTTATATAGCATATTTCTCCAATATGAATCGACCAATTTAGAATAAAAAAGAATGAACTATCACATTTTATTTACTAGAATTCAACTTAATTTTTCATATCTTCATTTGTGTGTCTTTTTATGTAAACATATGCCAGACTTAATGTTTACCATGTTCCACTCAGTAGATGCAACAACTACTCTTTATTAAAAGGTTCATAGATCATTTATGTTGTGAATTAGGATTTTACATAATTGAGTTAGCATTGTTGTAACATATAGCTTTAAAATAAGATAAATATGCTTTCATCTTGGGAGTTTCAAATTCCAATATTTCTTAGATCCATTCATTTAGATAACAATGAAAACTAGTAGATAAATTGAGCCTATTATTATCTTTATTTACACTTCTTCTCATGCATAATATTTATGTTAGCATCTAGGGATTGAATTTGACAAAGTTGGTATATTAATTGTAGAAAACTTAAAGGATCATATTTAGAGTTTGATAAACATGTTAACTTATAAAATCTAGAAATCTAATAAAATATCAAATTAGTTACAACTTAGGAATAAATTAAATGTACTCATACCTAATATATGTATCTAGTCCATAAAATATTGAAATGTTACTTCTATTTTTTTTTGTGCTTAGATAGATTTTTTGAAAAGATGATCTATCGATGGTGACAAGAGTTGGTCTACAAAAGTTGGCATGTGCAAGGGTTAGCAAGCCCTAGTTGCACCTGGTTGTTGTTGATTTTGGACTATTTGGGGTGGGTGTTAGGGGCTTTTGTATACCAGTTTTTAGGTGGGTGTGGCATGGGGTTAGGTGATAATCAAGATCAATGTTGGGGTTTATTGTGGGATGCAGTTAGTTCAAGTTTTGGGTGTTTTGGGTTTTTTTAGCTTTTTCTTTTCTTCATTTTTGGATATGGGATCAAGTGGGGACTTGAATCCCCACAAAAAATTGTCATTTTCAAATGTTTTATCTAAGGTGATCCCTCACCTTCCATGTATGCAAGTGCTATTAGCTTTTTGAGAAAATATTTGAATGGAGAGGACTTGACTCTGAATGGTTGTCCCCATAACCCAAAAGTAACTATATGCCTTGAACAAAGTGTTGAACATCCTATATTGGTGATCCAACCAGACTTTGTCACAGAGGATGTAAAATATCTAATTAACCATGCTTTGATCTAAAATTTTATGGGAATCCATGTTTCTGTTCCTTTCCTAGAATCTTGGGCTCATTGAACCTAGAATCCCGAGGGTGAGATGGAGATTATGGTAGCGGCCAATAACTATTTCATGGTGGTTTTTAATTTTCTGGCTGATTGTAATAAGGCTTTTCAAGGAGAACCTTATTTCTATAACCAGGTTGGTTTGTTTTTAAAACCTCAGAATGCTAGCTTTAACCCTACGGAGGAACTTCCAACTTGTGTCCCTATCCAGGTAAGAATCCCATGGTTCCCTTTGGAGTTTCAGAGAAATGATATATTGCATATGATTGCTCTATTTCTAGGCAAGCCGCTGGGTCTGTCACAACAAATGTTGGATAAAAAGGAAATTTCTTATTCTCGCATATGCATTGAAATTGATTTAAATAATCCATTGCCAAATTCTCTTGAAATCCATTTTGGTTCTTCTTCATGGATCCAACAACTCGACTATGAATCCCTCCCTTTCTGATATAGGGTGTGCCATGAATATGGTTATTTGTAGAGAAAATTCCCTATAATTAACCCTACATGAGCTCCTTCTAATATGCCAACACATCAACCCTCTAAGATGGATAAAGGGATGGCTTTTATTTTGTGGGAGGAAGATGATAAGGAGGGATTTATGATATGTCTAATCCTATCTCACAACTTTCCTTTATTAGAAAGACATCATATGTAGAATTTAATTCAATCTAACAATCTTGCATCCATAATCATAACATGATATTTTTGTCATTTCTCTCTTGTGGAAGATATTATTGTCTTGCAGGTGATCTTGGGTTGTTGAGGACTTCACCATACACCCCTACACAAATTATTAATGGTTTAGTTTCCATAGGTTTCATAAAGTAGACATTTAGTTAAAAATACTAATTTCAATGTCCCACTCTAGCCAAAAAGTGGGACACACTATTGTGGGATCACCCATTTTATTTTATGATTAAATTTATTTATAAAATATATCATACAATGAGTGAAATTGGTCAAGTATGAGATAAAGAATGTTGTGGTACCTAACTTAAGTTTAATCAATTACTAATTTTCTTTATGGCTTTTGATGAGGATAATCCTTGATTCAAACTAGGATCTTCAAGAGTTTTCAAAGTAGTCGAGAGGATTGATAGCCAATCATACACTAGTGTGAGTGAAGATACCAATATAATTGAACTAAAAGTAAACCTTAAGTAAACTAATAGGTGGTAAGTTGTATACATTTAATATATTATTGAATGGTATTCTTTGATAATAAGAAAATTGTTTGAAGATAAATTAGGAAGACTCAGAAGATGTTGAATCCAACTTTAATGATTTCATTCTCCTTGAAGATGAATTTGAATTGTTATAAGAAATTGAGTAGGGAGTCAATTATATGAATTATTATCAATTAAATTATGAAATTGATAATATTGAAATAAGTGAACAATGTGATTATCTATAATTCCCTAACTATGCACATATTTTGGAACTATTAATGTTGTGACTAATGTGCAAGAAATTAGATCAATGTTATGACTTGTTTAACAAAAAAAGGTAAAAATAAAAAATTAGTTGCATGTGTTGTGTCCAAGTTAAACATGGGCATGATACTTTGTACTTTAAACCAAAAACCTCCACACTTAGAAATTTTTGGATTTAAGAAAACTTCTAACATATGATAAGTGCATCTAGGATGAAGGAAAATAACACTTAGAATCAATTTGATAAATGGAGACGCATATAAATATTTTTTAGATCAATTGTATGTGATGGGAAAAATGAAGCCTAAATGCACAAAGGAGCTAGGACTGCCATGTTCCTATTTTCAAATGTCTTAATGGGAGTGGAACCAACACCTATATTTATTTCTTGTAAGCAAAAAAATGGGAAAATAAGGGTAATAGTAAAAATAATATTATTTTAACTCCTCATTTAATAAAGTGTACTTTATAAGGACAACTTGAATAATATTATTCTTATCCCAAATAATTAAAAGGGGATAAAGTTAAAATGGTCACATAAAGTATTTTTAAAAAAGGGACCAAATTAATGTTATAAAGTGACAACTAGGCATGAGGCACAAAACTATATTATTTTCAAAGACTTTTGAGTCACTTTATTTATTTTGAAGGGAAAACGGGAGAAATAGAAAATAATGTTTTATTTTCCCAAAAGTTGAAAATAAAGAGAATGGGGCCCAAATTATAAAATTTAAAATGGATGGAAAAGTGAAGGAGTAAATTTAATATAAAGGGGCTCATTTCTCATGGGAAGGCATCAATTTGTGATTTCATCTATTCATATATTTGTTGGAAAAATTTGCCTTAACTTCCTGGCTTGGAACTTTGATTAAGACTTGGAAAATTACCTTTTGTTCATGCCTTTATTGTTCGGAGCCTTTGAAGGAGGCATGGTTGTGCGGTTTACCACCTTACCGCGAGGCTCTTCAGTCTATCCAGCGGTTGGGTGGTGTTACCACTATACCACAGAGTCCCCCTTCTCCCTTGGTAGTGGCGCGGTGGAACCTTGGTTGTCAGTGTGGACGTTTACCTCCTTACCAGGAGCTTCTCATGGTCGATTGGCGGTTACGTGATGTTACCTCCATATTGCAATGGTCTATCAACCATGTCGCGGTAGTGCGGTGACACTACCATACCACAATGATCTTTTGACCATGGCGTGGTGGCGCGGTAAGTCATGGAAGTCAGTGTAAATGATTACCTCCTTACCAAGGGGGTCATTTAGTTAAGGCGCGGTAGAGCGGTGAACCATGGTGGTCTGTTGAATGGGTTTTTATCACCATACTGTGGGCATTTGCAAACCGTGGAGTGGTAGCGCGATGCTCTTTTGGTCATGTCGCAGTGGCACGATGGCACCGCCATACCGCGAGTGCCTATGATGCTTGGCACGGTAGCACGGTAGAAGGAGCTCGAGGCTTTGTTGGTCGGTTTGACTCGATAGTCAAAGCGATGAACGAATGGCGTTACGACATGTGGCACGATTTCACTCGTTGATTTTACATCGTTGTTGTAAATCAACAATTATTGGCCGAATTTTTAAATCTGTGAAAGCAATATATGCATTAACTGTAAGATCTAATTTGGTGGTTGAAAAAATCCAAATTTAGGAGATTCTCTGTAATAGAATTAAACGTTGGTGTGGCTCGATGCGTGAATGCATGGCGGTTTGATAAGTGATTGGATTGCTTGTCGATGAAGCGTGTAATTAAATACACCCATTGGTTGTTGGTTGAGTGTGTGAGAACAGACGATAAAGGCATAGAGACTAAGGTGGCAAAAGATAAGGGGCAATTTATTATATGCTGAGAGAGGATTGTAATAGTGAATGTAATGTATCTGAAGTCTATGAGGAGGTCGATTGAGTAATGCTACTGTGAGCTAATATCTGAGAGTGAAGTCTATAACTCTGTATGTAAATTATTTACTGTAATACAAAGTGACTTTGCTTGGTGTGGTGGGTTTTTCTCCCATAAGGGTTTTCCCACGTAAATCTGGTGTTAACTATGTGTATGTTTTATTTTTGTTTTTCCTATTATACTGTGTTTGTGCATCTTAAACGCAAGAAAGTTTTAAATGATGGTTTTTTTCACTTCTCCTCTGAGGTTTTAGCATTAGGAAAGCGTATTTCACACCTCTGCTTTTCCTTTCAAGCAGTGTCAAAACCTGGCCAGTTGTATTATCCTTGTTAGTAGGGTTGGTTTTTGTGCTAATCCTATTTTAGTGGGAGTCTTGCAAAGAGAGAACCAATTATCGAGTCTATTGTTTGATATGGCAAGTACTTCAGGGAGAGTAGAAATTAAAAAATTCAATGGCGGCAATTTTGAGTTGTGGAAACTAAAAATGGAAGACTTGTTGGTGGATAGAGACATCTGGATTGCTATGTCTAGAACTATGCCACAAAGTATGAAACAAGAAGATTGGGATCTTGCAGATAGAAAAGCTAGAGGTTTGATAAGACTTTATTTGGCTGATTTTGTACTCTTGAACATCCATGAGGAGAAGACTGTAGCTTCATTATGGAAGAAAATTGGTGATATTTATTAGGGAAAGTCTCTAGTAAATAAGTTATTCCTGAGGAAGAAGTTGTACTCCTTGAAAATGGAAGAAAGAGCATCTGTTGTAGACCATCTGAACTCATTTAATATGAGTGTTGCTCAGTTGGCATCTGTGGGTGTGAAGATAGAGGAGGAAGATCAGTGCATTCTTCTGTTATGTTCCTTACCTGACACTTGGGACCATCTGGTAGTGGCTATTGGAAGTATAACAACTAATTTCAAGATGGAAGACATTTTTGCTTCACAGTTGTCAGAAGAAATGTGGAGGAAGTCTTCAGGGATGGTCAAAGAGGCCCTTGCTATTCAGGGTAGATCAAAGGAGAAAGGCAACAAGAAGGCTGGAACTGTGGGTAGCCTAGTCATATCCGAAAGGATTGTAAGGAGAAGAAGAAGAAGAAGAAGAAGAAGAATAACCCTTCAGACAGTGAATCTTCTTAGAGTGATGCAGATGCCTTCATTGCAGCCTTGGCGACTTGGGCATCAGATGATGTCTAGCTAGTTGACTTAGGTGCATATTTCCACATGACGTCTCACAGAGAGTGGTTCACTAAGTACAAAAAGTATGATGGTGGAAAGGTGTACCTGGAAAGTGATTCAACACTGGAAGAGTCAAAATACAATTCCCTGATGGAAGAATCAAAGGGATTGGTGATGTAGTATACATACCACGTTTGGCTCATAACTTACTTTATGTTAGTAAGCTTAATGATGCTGGTGTGGAAGTTTCTTTCATGAGTAAAGGATACAAGATGGCTAGAGGTGCAATGGTGTTGGCTAAGGGTATACGAACTGGCACTCTATACAAGATGGATGCACGTCTTATTCAATGTAAGAACGTCTATGTAAAGTCAAGCAAAGTTGCTCATGTAGAGAAGGAGGATGAAGCTACTCTGGGTGAAAATTCCTTGGAGGTGAAACTCCCAATGGAGAAGACCATGTTGTGGCATCATAGACTCAGTCACATAGGTGAGAAAGGTTTAAAAACCTTGAAAAATAAAAATCTTGTTGAAGGGCTTGTTGATTGTAACCTTGAGTTTGATTTTTTCCAACATTGCATTTATGGAAAGCAACATCATGTTTCATTTTATTTGAGTCCCCATAAATCTTCTACTGTACTAGATTATGTTCATTCTGATGTATTTGGTCTAGTGAATGTTCCTTCATTATCAAAGTATAGATATTATGTTTCTTTTATTGATGATTATTCGAGAAGGGCATTTATATACTTTCTTCAGAGTAAATCAGAAGTGTTCAATTGATTTAAAGAATTTAAAACTTTGGTAGAGAATCAGACTGGAAAGAAAATCAAATGCTTGAGGATGGATAATGGTGGTGAGTTTTGTTCTACAGATTTTGAAAGGTACTACGCAGACCATGGGATTAAAAGTCATAAAACTACACCTTATACTCCACAATAGAATGGAGTTGCTGAAAGGTTAAACATGATGCTAATGGAAAGAGCAAGGAGTATGTTGAGAAGTGCTGGTATGGAGCATAATTTCTAGGTTGAGGCTATGGCTACAACATGTTACCTAGTAAATCATTCACCTTATTCTGCTCTTGTTGACAAAACACCTTTGGAAGCTTGGTCTAGTAAGAAGCCCTTTCTAAGACATATTCGTGTCTTTTTCTATGGGGCATATGCATATGTGCCAAATGAGAAGAGATCTAAGTTGGAGAACAAGGCTATTAAATGTATCTTCATCGGCTATGGTGTTGGTGTGAAGGGATACAAGCTTTGGAATCCTGATACTGAGAAGTTTTTGTATAATAGAAGTGTAACATTTCATGAGCTAAAGCCTTCAGTAGTTGATTCATAGTTAGAGACAAAGAGAAGAGAAAAGAAGAATGATGTAGTTGAGATTCCTCAAACTCTAGAAAAGGAAGAATCACATGGTGTACCTGAAACTGAGGAGAGCTCTAGCAGCTCTGAGAGTTCTGAAGAAGAAGAACCACAACCTCATCCAGTAAGAAGGTCTACATGTGAAAGACATCAACCTGATAGGTATGGTTTCTCTATGTTGGATTCAGACTATGCCTATGCTTTGATTACTAGCACTGATGAGCCTAGGACTGTGAAAGAGGCGATTAATATGTCTAATTTAAATTCCTGGTTGGAAGCTATGAATGAAGAAATGGAATCATTGAAGAAGAATGAAACCTACGATTTGGTGCCTTTGCTTGAAGGGAAAAAGCTTGTTGGATGTAAATGGGTATTTAAGAAGAAGACTGGTCTAGATGGAAATGTTGAAAATTTTAAGCGAAGTTGGTTGCAAAGGGATATTCCCAGGTAGAGGAAATTGATTATGGAGAAATATTTCCCCTGTAGCTTAGCTGACATCTATCAGATTTATGTTGTCACTTGCAACCACGTATGACTTAGAGATCGAGTAGATGGATGTGAAAACAACGTTTCTCCATGGAGAGATGGAAAAATAAATTTATATGTCCTAGCCTGAGCACTTCATTGAAAAAGGAAAAGAAAGCCTAGTCTGTAAGTTAAATAAATCTCTGTATGGTTTGAAACAATTGCCTAGGATGTGGTACCAAAATTTTGACACCTTTGTGTTGTCAATGGGATTTGTGAGATCAAAATCTAATCATTGTGTGTATTAAAAATCTGAAAATGATCATGTGCTTATTATTACCCTGTACGTGGATGATATGTTGTTCATAGGAAATAGTAAGACTATGATTTCTGATCTTAAGTCTCAATTGTCTGCAAAGTTTGAAATGAAAGATCTAGGTGCAACAAGGTATATTTTGGGGATAGAAATAACCAGGGATAGAAAGAGAAAAAATATTTGGGTCAACCAGAGTAAGTATGTTAACACTGTTCTAGACAGATTCGATATCAATGATTGCAAGCAGCTAGTTGTTCCAGTTTTGTAGGGAACAAATCTATTTGTTGAAGATTGTCCATAATCTGCTACTAAGATGGAGGACATGACTAGGGTGCCTTATGCAAGTGTTGTTGGTAGTTTAATGTATGCAATGGTCTATACAAGGCCAGACATTGCCCAAGCAGTGGGAGTACTTAGCCAATTTATGGAAAATCCAAGAAAGACACATTAGGATGCTGTGAAAAGAGTGTTTAGATATCTAAGGGGTACTTTAGAATGTGCTCTGTGTTACCATGTCAATTTGGTTCGATCACGAAGAGCTCTCAGCATTCGTGGATATGTGGATTATGATTGGGTAGGGGACATTGACAGCAAAAGTTCCACTAGTGGATATACTTTCATGTTAAATGGTGGTGCAATTAGTTGGATGAGCAAGTGACAGGTTATAGTCGCTTTTTCTACTACAAAGGCAGAATACATGGCAACCACACACACCTGCAAAGAAGTTGTTTGGTTGAGTCATTTGCGTTCTGATATTGGTTTTGATCCAGGGAAGATTACTATTTGTTGTGATAGTCAGAGTGCCATTTATTTGGAAAAACATCTAACTTTCCATGTCAGGACGAAACATATTGATGTGCAGTATCACTTTGTTAGAGATATGGTGGAGGATGGAAAGGTTTGTTTAGAAAAGGTGGATACTCTGAATAATGTTGTTGATGCATTGATAAAGATAGTGAGCAAGGACAAGTTCAGATGGTGTGCAAGTTCAATGGGCCTTGGGGCCTATGATCATCAGTAAATTCAAAGTCTAGAGGAAGCCAGTAAGTCTTCGTCAAGTGGGATCTTGTTGGAAAAAATTACCTCAACTTGTTGGCTTGGAGCTCTGATTAAGACTTGGTGAATTACCTTTTGTTCATGCCTTTATCGCTTTACCATAGGGAACCTTTGAAGGAGGCTCAGTTGTGCAGTTTACCGCCTTACCGCAAGGCTCTTCGATCTGTCCGACAGTTGGACAATGTTACCACTATACCACAGAGTCTCCCTTCTCCCTTGGTGGTGGCGTTGTGGAACCTTGGCGGTCGGCGTGGACATTTACCTCCTTACCACGGGATTCTCATGGTCGATTGGCGATTACATGGTGTTACCACCTTATTGTGATGGTCTATCGACCATGTTGCGGTAGCGCAGTGACACCACCATACCGCAATGGTCTATTGACCATGTTGTGGTAGTGCGGTGACACCACCATACCGCGATGGTCTATTGACCATGTCGCGGTAGTGTGGTGACACCGCCATACCGTGATGGTCTTTTGGCCATGGCACGGTGGTGTGGTAAGCCGTGGTAGTCAGTGTAAATGGTTACCTCCTTACTGCGGGGGTCATTCGATTAAGGCATGGTAGAGTGGTGAACCATGGAAGTCTATTGAATGGGTGTTCATCACCATACCACAGACATTTGGAAACCATGGAGCGATAGCGCAGTGACACCACCATACCGCAGTGGTATTTTGGTCATGTCGTGGTGGCGCGGTGGCACCACCATACCATGAGTGCCTATGATGCTTGGCATGGTAGCACAGTAGAAGGAGCTCGGGGCTTTGTTGGCCGATCTGACTCAATAGTCAAAGCAATGAACGGATGGTGTTATGACACATGGCGTGATTTCACTCATTGATTTTACATCATTGTTGTAAATCAATAGTTATTGGATGAATGTTTAAATTTGTGAAATCGATATATTCATTAACTGTAAGATTTGATTCGGTGGTTGATAGAATCTAAATTTAGGAAATTCTCTATAACATAATTAAATGTTGGGGTGGCCCAATGCGTGATTGCAGGGTGGTTTGATCAGCGATCAGATTGCTTGTCGGTGAAGCGTGTAATTAAATACACCCATTGGTTGTTGGTTGAGTGTGTGAGAACAGATGATAAAGGCATAGAGACTAAGGTGGCAAAATATAAGGGGCTATTCATTGTATGCTAAGAGAGCATTGTAACAGTGAATGTAATGTATCTGAAGTCTGTGGGGAGGTCGACTGAGTAATGTTGTAGTGAGCTAATATCTGAGAGTGAAGTCTGTAACTTTGTATGTAAATTGTTTACTGTAATACAAAGTGACTTTGCTTGGTGTGGTGGGTTTTTCTCATGTAAGGGTTTTCCCACGTAAATCTGGTGTTAACTCTATGTATGTTTTATTTTTGTTTTTCCTGTTATACTGTGTTTGTGCATCTTAAACGCAAGAAAGTTTTAAATGATGGTTTTTTGCACTTCTCCTTTGAGGTTTTAGCTTTAGGAAAGCGTATTCCGCACCTCTGCTTTTCCTTTCAATCTTTGGTTGAGCTTTCAAAAAATCAACCCCTTGCAAGGATGAAAACCTTTGTTTGGAAACAAATTGTGAGGACGAAAACCCTCACCATTCGGGTAAGTTTTGGGGAAAAAAACCCTCAAAATCTTGGAGGTAATTTCATCTAGAAATTACATTGACATTTTAATGGAATTATAAAGTATTTTTTCAATTAAGCACTAGGGTTTTCTATCATAAATCAACAATAGTAGTAAATTAGGCTTTATTATAAAATCAACAATCAACGCTTGGATTAAGAAATTATAGCCACTTCTTGGGTAGCTACAATCATTATGTTCAACATTTTAATATAGGGTTTGTCTTGAAAGAGGGCACCAAATTTTTCATCAAGTTTGAGGGTAGGTGCATGGAAATGGGTAGCCAATTTGTGGACAATTTACTTTTTCATCCCAAAATAGTGAAAACACGAGCATGTTTTAGTAAAATGTGCTCGCATTATGGCTTAATAATGACCGAGCCTAGGATCAGTCATTACCAAGCCATAATGTGAGCACGTTAAAACATGAGCATGTTATAATGCACTCGTGTTATGGTTTAAATTTCAAAAAATGTGCACATTTTGAATTCAGAAACTGTACATTTTTTTAAATCAAAAAAATATTTCCAAAACGCGAGTGCATTATAACATGCTCACGTTTTGGTCTATATTGAAATTTTTTTCTTCTCTTTTTCTTGTCTCTTTCTTCTTGTTATCTTTTAGGGAAACTATATACATGAAATAAACATTTAAGTATAAGTTGAAATTTACATATGGATGTTTCCTTTCTTCTACTTTAAGTTATATTTCATGTATATAGGCAGGATGTTTGAGAGTGGTTTCAAATCTCTAGGAGCTACAATGCAAATTCTAGTTTTTGGAAGATCTCAAAAATTTCAGACTTAGTCAAATTTTAGTAATCATTATGTCAAATTTTAGTAATCAGCAAGTTGTATCATCTATCTCTCTCTATCTCACTCATTTTTTATCCCTTATTCTCTAGACCTCTCTCTCACTCTCTCTCCTTCCCTCTATACTTCTATCTATCTAGCCTCTCTCCCCCTTCCATCCCTCCCTCCTTCCCTCCTTCCCTCCTTTCCTCTAATTTTCTCTATCTCCCCCTCTCTCTCTTCCTTCCTCCCACCCACCTTCCCTCTCTACCCCTCTCTCCCTCCCTCCTCTCTCTCTCTTCCTTCATCCCAACCACCTTCCCTCTCTACTTCTCTCTATCTAACCTATCCCTCTCTGCCTATCTCTCACCCTCCTTCCTCTCTCTCAATCTCTCTACCTTCCTCCTTCCCTCTTATCTCTCTCATTCTCTTTATCACACTTCTCTCCCTCTATCCCTCCCTCCCCCCTCTCTACTTCTCTCTACCTCTCTCCTTCTCTACCTCTCCCTCCCTCATTCCCTCTCACTCTCCCTCTCTCTCTCTCTTAATCTCCCAACCTTCCTCATTCCCTTTGTGTTTCTCTCTCTCACACACTCTCTCTCTTTGGTTTAGGCTTTAGGGTTTAGGCTTTAGGCTTTAGGACTTATGGTTAATGGCTTAGGCTTGAGGTCTAACCCCTTCTCTCTCCCCCTCTCTCTTGGGCCTATCTCTCCTTCTATCCCTCCACCCCTCTCTCTCGCTTAGGTATATCTCTCACTCCCTCTATCTCTCTCTCTTAGGTCTCTCCCTCCTAGGTCCCCTCTCCCTCTCTCAGGTCTCTCCCTCCCACCCTAACAAGAGAACTCTCTATCTCTCTCTCAGGTCTCTCCCTACCAACCCCTTCCCTTCTTCTCAAGTATCTCCCTCCCACCCTAACTAGAGAACACACTCTCTCTCTATCTCTCTCTAAGGTCTCTCCCTCACCCTCCCCTCTCTCTCTCCCACTCCCTCTCCCACTCATCTCTCGGTTCTCTTCCTCCCACCCCCTCTCCCTCTCCCAAGTCTTTCCCTCCCACCCTAATAGATAACTCTCTCTAGGTCTCTCTCTCCTTTCTTAAGTCTCTCCCCTCCTTCCTCTCCTCTCTCCTCTCTCCCTCTCTCGGGTCCTATCCTCCACCCCTCCCTCTCTCTCAATTCTATCCCTCCCACCCCCTACCCTTCTCTCAAGTCTCTCCCTCTTACCCCACCTCTCTCTCAAGTATCTCCCTCCCACCCCCTCCCCCTCTCTCAAGTCTCTCTCCCCATGCTAACTAGAGAACACACACAAACTCTCTCTCTTTGGTTTCTCCCTCACACCCCCTTAGTCTCTCTCCATCTTTATCTCTCTATCTATCTATCTATCTATCTATCTATCTATCTATCTATCCATCTATCTACCTATCTACCTATCTATCTATCTATCTCTCTCTATATCTATCTCTATCTGTCTCCCACTCCCTATCTGACCCTCTCCCTCCCACCCTAACTAGAGAACTCTCTCTCTCCCTCCCCTATCTCTCAGGTCTCTCTCTCCCACCCCCTCTCCCTCTCCCAAGTCTCTCCCTCCCACCCTAACTAGATAAATCCATCTCTCTCTCTCTCTCTCTTTGGTCTCCCTCTCCCACCTCATCTCCCTCTCTTTTGTCTCTCACTCCCAACCTAACTACATAACTCTCTCTCTCCCCCCCTTCTCTCCATATCTATCTCTCTTTCAACTCTATCACTCCCACCCCCTCCCCATCTCTCAAATATCTCCCTCCAACCCTAAGTAGATAAATCTCTCTCTCTCTCTCTCTCTCTCTCCTCTCTCTCTCTCTCTCTCTCTCTCTCTCATGTCTCTCCTCCCACCCCTCCCCTCTTCTCAGTCTCCCTCCCACCCTAACTAGAGAACTCTCTCTCTCTACCCTCTATCTCTCTCCCACTCATCCCTCTCTCTCTTGGTCTCTCTCTCTCTCTCAAGTCTCTACCTCCCACTCCCTCTCCCTCTCTTAGGTATCTCGCTCTCACTAACTCCGTCTATCTCTCTCCCCTCTACCATTAACCCTAAACCCTAAACCCTTAACCCTTAACCCTTAAACCCTAAACCCTTAAACCCTCTACTCTTAACCCTCTACCCTCTATCTCTATCAAGTCTCTCCCTCCTACCCCATCTCCCTATTTCAATTCTCTCTCCCACTCATTAACTCTATCTCTCTCAAGTCTCTACCTCCCACCCTCTCTCCCTCTCTTAGGTCTCTTTCTCTCTCTCTAATTCACTCCCTTTATCTCTCTCCCCTCTACCCTTAACCCTTAACTCTTAAAAACTAAGCCCTTAAATCTGAAACCCTTAAACCTGGAACCCTCTACTCTTAACTTTCTACCCTCTATCTCTCTCAATTCTCTCCCTCCTACCCCATCTCACTCTTTCAAGTCTCTCACTTGCTCACTCCTTCTATCTCTCTACCCTCTACCCGTAACCCTCTACCCTAAACCCTTAACCCTTAAACCCTAAACCCTTAAACCTAAAACCATTTACTCTTAACCCTCTACACTCTATCTCTCTCAATTATCTCCCTCCTACCCCCTCTCCCTCTCTCAAGTCTCTCACTCACTCACTCCTTCTATCTCTCTCCCCTCTAACCCTAACCCGAACCCCTGACCCTCTACCCTTAACCCTTAAACCCTTAAACCCTCTACCCTAGCTTTCCAATTCGATGAAATTGGGAATGTAGTTTGAGGTATAGGTTTGAGGGTATAGTTTGAAGGATTAGGGTTGAGGGTCCAATGTATATGGTAGAGGGTTTAGGGTTTAGGGTTTAGGGTTTAAGGGTTCAAGGATTAGGGTAGAGAGTTTACTTGAGTTTAAGGGTTTAAGGGTTGAGGGTAGAGGGTATTGGGTTGAGGGTAGAGGGTAAAGGGTTTAAAGGTTAAGGGTTTAAGGGTTGAGGGTATAGGATTAATGGATCAGGGAAGAGAGGGAGGGATGGAGGAAGGGAGATATGGAGGGAGAAGTGAAATAGAGATAAGTAGAGAAGATGAGGGTTGAAGATCCAATGTATAAGGTAGAGGGTTAAGGGGAGAGGGGAGAGAGATAGAGGGAGTGAGAGAGAGAGAGACCTGA